>JACVVK020000231.1:115000-210000 GCA_018292915.2 Batillaria attramentaria
GCCCACGCGCACAGAGGGGCCCTCCAAATATGTCCAGACCTCCCCGGCGGTTGCCATGGAAACTGGGGACGCCCCTGCGCTGCCTGCTTTGCCAGTATGCAGTGTACTGATTTTTTTTTTTTTTTAACCGCATTATGCAAAGCAGTGTACGAAATATCCTTTGAATACGTTATCATACAGAGACCCGTTCAGTTTGAAGCTGCTGGTAACGAGCTCTCGTCACTAATTCTAACAAAATGTGGGATGCTTTTTTTTAGATTTTTTTGTCAGCTAAAACTTGACTGGGAATGCAAGACTAGTGCTTATTTTCATGTAAAAGCCGGTGCAGAGATTTTTTGACGTCACTTCCTGCGGTCAGGTCTAAAACACAGGTTAGAACAAGTTACAGTTCAGAAACGTAAAACACAAAAACACTCCCGAAACTTTTAGCAACACTTCGTACCGACAGTCACATCGTATATTCCGAGCTTTACTTACACTCATTCTCTGTAACTGACCATGTGGTCGAGCGCACTATGCCAGAAGGGTGTGCGCTACGTTGCCCTATCCTCCCCGCGGTTCCAGAATGGACTGGTCCTATAAATAAGGAGATAGGTCGCACTGCACGCGCAGGGATCAGACGTATATTCGGTGTCTGGTACATTCACTACTCTTACCTTCTCTTCAGCGCTGGTCGGGCTTGCTAGCTCTCTCACACACACTGAAAATGGTGAGTGGTTTTGACCTTGACTCGTTTGCAAAGCTCTTTGTAGTTTTGCTCTGTTTGTACAGTAAGAAGATAGACTGAGTGGCAACTAAAAGGCGCTTCAAGTTTGTAGTATGTAGAGTTATATTTTGCTGCTATTGTAGTTGAATTGGTAGCCGATTATTTTTTTTTCAGTGTTTTTGTCGTTTGCACATCAGTCGGTGCTCATGGCTGTGTACGTTTCATTTCTCATGAACTGAAATCACTGAGTCCATGTTCAGATACACACTGAGATATTTGAGTAATTCTCTGTATGTTACCGGCCAGTCTGTCTAGTTTAATCAGAGTCATGCTTAACTTCTGTCATTTTCTCAATGTACTTGATCTTTGCCGGAAACTGAACTGATTGAAACACGTCAGTGGGACACGATGTCGTGGCTATGGCCGGAAAAAAAACCAGCTGTCATTCGTCTGTGTTTTTCGCAAGTCAGTGTGCTCATTTGCTTGAGTAGATGTAGCTGCTGGTAGGCTGAATCAAGTTGCTTTGGGGTGTGAAAAAAAAGGTCCGCCGGTCTCACAACTGAAAATCATAGGCATAGCCAATTCAGTCTCCCAGCTGCACTGGGACAATAAACATACTTTGACTTGAAATGCAAGTGCTCTTGACCAACCTACCATGAGTTGTACACTAATTCTACCGTGCATTGACACAAAACACTTACTGGTTTTTACTTAAACCAGTAAGTAACTGATGTCAGTCAGCCACGAAGTTCATGCCTCTACTGGAGTGATATCTCAGTGCGGCACTTCCAAAGGCATCGTTCCCCCGTCACTCATTCATCAACCGGACTGATGGAAGTGAAACGATGTCACAGTGCAACGGCCGGCAAAAAAGAAAAGTAAAATGAAATACACGCGTAATAAGGTTAGAGCAAACTTCTTCTTTTAGGTCCCTAAAACTCAGGGTCCCTTCTACACTGACTTGATGTTAGGGTCAGTCACTTGTACTCTTTAGAACTAAAGACACAATGTTATAAATGCCTTCTCTCTTGCAGTCTTCCTTATCCAAATCCGACATTGACGGTGAGTGTAAAACACTTGAGACTGAAATGCCTCCCCAAATTGTCCTTCCCTACTCATTATTCTTTATTTTGAAAACTTATCCTGCACGCGTCGACGTTTTCATCGGCAAATTTATCTCCGTTCCCAAGTCACGTTTTCCATCCTACCCCCCACCGCTCCTACCCCAGCCCCCTTCTCCTCCTGACCCCCTACCCACCCCCCTCCTCCCCCAACTCCTTCGCCTTGTTTACAGCCTGACTCGATCTCCTCCTAACCGGCGGCTCCCTGCAGGAATAAAATATATGTTCCTGTTCCGTCAACCATTCTTCTGTTCTCGTTCTGTCAGTGTCCCCCTTTTAATAACATTAAGTTCCGATTCCTTGATTGGACTGATCAAGCAGATCTTCTCTAATCAGTGTTTACCGGAGGAGGCTCAGTGCCTCAGGCCTTCAATGACCCATTTACCCCCCCACCCCCCCCAACCCCTACCCCTTCCTTCTCTCTGCCCTACCTGCCCCCCCCCCCCCAACACCCTTTCTCTCTTCCCTACATCTTCAGTCGGTGTAACCTTGAGTGCCTAAATCCTTTTCCTCGAAAACGGATGTCCTGTCCGATTTCAAATGTTTTCCTCGTATTGTTATTTTAATGATGATAATTTACCTAACCGTTTCCTTGAAAGTGAATGCTCTGTTGGATTTCTCGGTGTTTTCAAGGAGTCAATGCTCCCCCCCCCCCCCCCTCTTAAAATGTCTTTATTATCAAGGTTTTTATTTTACCGGTGTTTCCGTGTCTTTAATGCGTGTGAGTCCGATCCAACTGCGACCTGACTGACTAACAAATATAATGCGTTATCCAGAGAGAGAGAGAGAGAGAGAGTCGTATACCCGCTCAGACTGAGAACTACCCGGCAACGATGATTTGTTATTAAACACTGAAATAATTACTGAATTACATAGTGCTTACATGACTGATTAGTTGGAGTGGTTTACCACGAAAGAATATTGACCAATAGATGTTTCGGCAATTTATTTGCCGTAGCTACCGAGCCTCCGTTTGCCGGGTTGGTATTTTTGGACCTACAGCACTCCGTAGTTGACCGTTACTGAAAATTTGCACTGGCGAGTGGTGTAAAAGGACGTAACTTGAGTCACTGATTTATGTGTTGTTTTTAACGTAAGAAAGGTTATTGCAATTTCAGCACAGCTCGCGATGACTACCATGTAAATTATATCAGACAGTATTTTACGATTTTATTTATTTTTCCCCGAATTGTTGTTCAGCATAAAGTTCAGCTGATGCAATGGTGCTATTGCCAGCATGTCTTGCTTTGCTTCAGTTCGCGTCAATACACGCTGAACATCAAGGAAACTCTCCCTTCCCCCTCCCCCCCCCCCCCCCCCCCCCCCCACTCCTGCGCATACATGGTGTGTAGCGGCCGGCCTTACCTGGCAGGGCCACCAGGGCCTACCTGGAAAGCTGTTCGCTTATCTGTGTTCAGTCGTAACACGCTGTTTGCCCATCAGGTGTACTTACGCTGTATTGCCGTGGCACGAGTTCAGGGCTTTGAGTGCCACACTGAGCCGGCCGCAGGGCAGGAACAGCTGGTTTTACTTACTCCACTTACCGCGCTGTGTCTTTCGCTGTCGGACGCTGAGAAACCGCTTTTAGCCTCAGTTCATTTGGCGGTGTGCCATCTTCACCGTCTGTAGGCTACAGCGAATCACTCATATACTTCGCAGAGAGAACTAAATGCCCTTCAGTTGAGCGCAGTCTGCAGTTATGCAGACTTGTAGAACAGGGCAAGGCCGGGTGGTCAGCTACTACTGAAATTTAGTCCTTCTCGCCAGTTTACCTGAACCGAAACTGACAACAGGGGAAACTTTATTTGATCACTCGTGTGTGTGTGTGTGTGTGTGTGTGTGTGTGTGAAGGGGAGGGGGGAGGGGATAGGCTTCAATCTTTTATCCATCACGACTGACAGAGATCACGCGTGTGTGTGTGTGTGTGTGTGTGTCAGTGTGTGTGTGTGTGTGAGAGAGAGAGAGAGAGAGAGAGAGAAGGTTGGGGGGGGGGGGCTTCAGTCTTTTATCCATCACGACTGACGGTGACCTTAAAGACACTGGACAGTGGAAATGGACCATCATGCACAAGTTTTGGCTCCCGTCGTGGTTCAAACCCGGGAATAAGTGAGGCGGAGAATATTCAGTTGTCAGTAATGAACGAGAAAATACCCTAGAGCACTAGGGAACCACAAGAATTTCCCAACAGTGGGATGACTTGATAAAGTTAAAGTGAAATAAGTTAAGAAAGTTTTGTTGTTGTTCTTGGTGTTATTTTTATTTCATTTTATTTTTTGTTTATTTTTGTAGCGCAGTGACAATTAATCCTTTTTTTGTGAGAGCAACGCTAAATAAGACCCAATTATTATTATTATATTATTATTATTATTATTATTATTACCATATATCATTATTATCACACATGTCTATCGTGGATCGTCACCGATTCCGAACTTTACTCTTCTAACTAACCGCAGGGGACCTCAGTTTTCAACATCATGTCCTCTTTGTAATGCTTTGTCCTGCGTGTCCCCGGTGTGCAGATGTTCAGGAGGTGTTCGACCTGTTTGATTTCTGGGACGGTCGTGACGGAGATGTGGACGCCTTCAAGGTGGGAGACATGTGCTATTGCATGGGACTCAACCCCACCGTAGAGACAGTGAGGAAAAACGGAGGCACGGAGAAAATGGGTAGGTTCACAGTTTGCGTCTTTGTCTGAGAAATTATTGTTGTTAAAGGCGTATATTCCGTGTTTGGTAGGTCTCACAGAAGCCGGCTGCAGTTCTGGAACACTGACTGAGTTGCGCTCACACTTCAGACTTAAACTCCTCCTTAAGGATCTAAGCTCCCAACAAAAAGCTTTCCGGAGTGTGAAAAAAATTTACTGAGTCGACCATGCAAGCACAGTCAACTCTGTCACAGTTGCAGAGTTTTCAGCGTCCCTGAAACCCAAATAAAAAGCCAAGGGCAGCCTGATTTCACAGCTCAATTTGCGTTTTTAACACTGAGCGAGAAAGATCATGCAGCACTCAACATCCGCTAGACACTGTAGCGATGTGTCTCGCTCACTGACCAAACCAATGTCACGGCAAACTCGTGCTCTGGTTTTATAAGGGCCCCCGAAGCGCTGAAAACTCTGCAACTGTGACAGAGTTGCCTGGATTATGCACCGTCAAAGGAGTCGCAGTTTAAAAAATAAAAAAAAACGCAATATTTGCGGCTTTTTGCTGAGGTTGCAGACCTCACTTTAAGTGTATTCGATGAAAAGTTTGCCACAGCATTGTTGTATACCTGACAAACATATTGACGTTCCACGTGACGCGTTGCTGACCAAATCGTCGATTTTAGCCCTTCGTACATGCTCATTAAGGTTTCTGGGTAGCGTTGCTTTAACAAAAAAAGTCTCAGTTAGTAAGTATTTAAACTTCAGTGTACCTTTCGTGGAAGTGCAGAGTCGCGAGTTTTGACATTTGACGAAACAACTGAAACTAAGACTTTATCCCCTAGTTCAGTATTTTGTAGTTTATGGTAAAAATAGTTGTTCCCCCTTTGTTGGATATCTTATTTCAAAAACGTTTTGGGGTCATTTCGAGGCAGAAGAAGGGCAGAGTTTTGTGTTGTTTTAAATATAAACAGTGACCGGGTTCCTAACGAGGGCAAGCCGCAAGGGTGTGAGCAGCTGCAAGGGGTGGGGTGGGTGTTTAGGAGTTTTAACGTCCTTTTCCACCACATACGGGTGATATGAAAGACGGGGCAACGATGAAAACGCCAGCGCAAATCAGTATTTGGCTCTAGCCGGGATTCGAACTCACGACCCGAGCATTGGAAGTCCAACGCTCTACCAGAGCAGCTGCAAGAGCCCGCTTTCTGTCAAAGTATGTCTGTAAGTAAGTTCTGTGCTCACTGGCTTCTCACGGTCCGTCTCCAGGTGAGAAGGCGTACAAACTCCAGGAGTTCCTGCCCATCTACGAGACCATCTCCAAGGAGAAGGATACTGGCACCTTCGCCGACTTCAAAGAGGCCTTCAAGACTTTCGATCGTGAGGGACAGGGCTTTATCTCCGCCGCTGAGCTCAGGCACGTCCTCACCTTCCTCGGTAAGAACCTTAGCATTTGATTGGCCGGTGCGCGTCACGTGACCATTCTTTTCATCTTTTGATTGGTCAGTTTTGTTTTGTTTTTGAATTGTTAAATTTGTCACTTTGCAATGTTTTCACTTTCTTCTTCCGCCGATACTCGATCGTAATTAGATCTACATTAAATAAATTTCAGATCTGTTGGGGTTTTTGTTTTGTTTTGTTTTAAATCAGGAAGCAGGGCCATTCCAGCAAGGTGCCTAAGCCGTTATAGAGGGACGGTTGTCTTTCTTTCCCCTCTTCGCTTCCTTTTCTTATTCAATTTTGTTTGGGGTTTCTTTTGTCCTAGTCTGGGTTAGGCCCGTAGCCGTGGGTTAAATTAACCTCGAGTTTTACATACGGGCCATGGGCACTGGCAGATCGCTATGAGATCAATCAAATTGTACGGCGGCATATTATTCTACCTGTGTGCAGGTGAGAAGCTGTCCGACGAGCAGGTATCTGATCTTCTGAAGTACACCGACACACGGGAAGACCTGGAGGGCAACGTCAAGTATGAAGGTAAGCTGCACGTGCAACACGTTTCAGTGGACTTAAAATGGTGACTTACAAGGCCATAATTATGTGACCCGTTCTCACAAAAGGGACCATAAGTTCGTAAATCATCAAGTTTGAGATATGTATATTACTGCAATCTATTGGTTATGCAGTTTAATTCAATATAAGAATGAAATCTTTTTTTGTTAAAAAAAAATGGGGTATTGGGTGGCACTGCACCGCGGCGACGCGCCTCCCCCGGGGGAAGCAGCCCGAATTTCCCGAAAGGGACCATAAAGTAGTAAAAAAAAACCCAAAAAACTGTACTACTAAAATTGACAGAGATATCAGCAGTTGAAGTCGGCTACTCACAAGGCGGCCATACTGACCCCCGGCACTCTTTTCGCCTGTAGCGGCGTTCGCGCAATTCGGCTTAGCGCGACTTACGGTCCCTTTCGCAAGAACGGATCACATATCTCTTGTACTTTTCTCTCCGCTGTGCAGGCCAAAGAATACAAAATGCACGAAGCCTGACAATGCCTATATATTGTTCCCTATTAGCCTCAGGCTACAACATTTCCAATGTTCAAAATGTTCAGCCCACACAATCTGAAAAAAAAGAAGTAAATTCCGAAACTTGAATTGCTCGAGTCAACTGACCCTTCGCACCACGTGATTGTAATGTGTTCATGTGCAGTGTATGAGAGAATGCGTATGCTTCACGTGAGCGTGCGTGGTTGGTTCAGTTTGTGGCGCTTTGAACCAGTTTAAGAAATTGGACAAAGCGCCCACACAATACACATTATTGTTGTTGTTGTTGTTGTTGATGTTGTTGTTATTATTATTAGTTGCCACAGACTTGTAATTCAGACCTTTCGGATGGCTATTTCCCTCGTTGTCTTGTCATTGGTTTAAACTGATTTTTTTTGTGTGTGTGTGTTGCACTGATGAAATTACAGAAACACAGTTTGAGCATAAACAAGACATGCTTATGACATGCTCAATAAAAATTCAATTTAAGCAACATATGCAATGGCGGTATACGAATTGTGTGTGTGTGAGAGAGAGAGAGAGAGAGAGAGAGGTCTCAGTTTGTCAATGAGCATTTTCCTATCAACGGCGGCCAGCTGCTGTCATTGACATACAATACTAAAAATACAAGTCTTCTGTGTAAATCGCAGTGTTAATTTTAAGCCCCATTCTGAGACTCACCTTTTGGCTACATGTCTTTGTAGTCATGAATATGTAATCGTTGGTTACTTAGCGGAAATTATATGTCCGTCATGCACTCAAACAACCAATCACTGACGGCCAATCACTGACCAATCACTGACAGCCAATCACTGACGGCCAATCACTGACAGCCCTCCTCTCTCTGTTACAGACTTGATCGAGAAGGTGATGAAGGGCCCCCAGGAATAGACTCGTCCACCATCCCACGTGACGGAGAGAGTGACAAATCAAAGAGAGACACTTGTACAGACAAAACCCACACGAAACATGACGTAACAACAGCTCATTACGATTGTCCGACGTCATCTTTCCCGTTTTTCATCACCGACTTTGTGCTGCTGGGTCACGTGATTGCTGTGCAAATTGAAACTAGATCATGACGTCATCCAGTTGCACTGATTCACTCATTTTATCATGGGCGCTACCTTGAGAGAAAGATTGTAAAACGGTCACTTCAGGATTTCTTGTCATACAAATAGCCACATCTCTCGGGTTGTTAAAAAGTTTCAGTTTTATTTCGTAGTTTTTGAGTGCAATTCCAGCGAACTTGAACAAAATCAGCTGTAAATAGACCTAGTACGGCTTTGTTTTTGTTCTGCAGTGCAAATGTAGCGTTGTTAAACAGCAAGTTTCTTTCGTAACAACAAATATTAACCTATTATCTGTAATTTTCGAAAATCATAGAGTGATAACCATAACCCGAGCAGTCATCGTTGACATTGAATCGTAAAGATTTGTTCGCAGTGATTTTTCCTGGCTTGCTAGTCGTAATTGCCCAGCGGATTTCATAATGACCCAGTGGGGCCCAGACAGGGTTGAGTTCAGTGAACCGTGACCAGGAAAGAGTGTTGTGATGGCGGGCCATCGTATGGTTGATGACCGTGACGATTCCAAGTAAACACGCAAGTTGATTGGTTAATTAACTTGTGACGCAACTTCATGCCATTTCCTTCTGCGACCTCAGTGGTGTGTATAGTACATTGGCGACCCCCCATTAAACTAATATTTTCAACACTGATGTTGTGTTTTCTGTGATGTTGTCGTTGTTGTTGTTTTGGTTTTGTTGTTGTTGTTGTTGTTGCTGTTATTTGTTTGATCCTTTTTTTAATTTTTTTTTCTTACATCTAGAGAATTATATCTCTTTTCTTCCTTCTCTTTTTCTTCCTCGTCTGTTGTTGCTCTTTTTTTCTCTCTCTCTCTCTCTCTTCTTTTGTTTATGCTGTTATTTTTGTTTCAGTGTCAAACCTGAAAGATTCAGACAAACTCGGAGTTTATTGGTTTTTTAGGCCTTGGCCTATATCAATATGTCTCAAAAGTTGTCTCAGAATACATGGATGAAATAATACACAAATGTTACGTCATTTAATTTAACAACTCAGCGAAAACACTACAAGAAGGAACCCATTGTCACCAGTCAAACAACTGAACACGGACCGGTTCAGCACAAAAAGCTGGCTTCACACAAAACCCACCAACCTGGAGGGAGCAAGTATTCATTTATAGTTGAAAAGGCACTTCTCTTCTAATCTGGAAACTTTTATATAGAAACCACGCCAGTTGGCGTATCGTATTTTCGCAGGCCCCATGTGAACTTGACTAAACCCACATTGGACCAGTCTCGAAAACAAGACGGGGGGGGGGGGGGGGGGGGGGGGGGGGGGTGCGGTTCGAGATGGGGTGGTGTGCGGATGAGCGGGTGGGTGGGTGTTTGGGAACTAAACATCCTTTTCCACCACGCAAGGCTGATACCAAAGACAGGGCAACGAGACAAAGGCCAGCACAAATATTTGAACGTCAAACGCACTACCATTCGGCTATCGCGGCTCCCCTGTACGGATGAGCTATTCAAAGTGCAGCGACACTATCTTGAACTGAATTGAACTGTTTGTTGTTACTCGTGTGCGTGTGTGTGTGTGTGTGTGTGTTTCCTGTGCTCCAACTAGTTCATTCATACTTGGAAATGTTTCAGAATATTTACTCTGGGTATTCGGGACCCAAACTATCTTGCAGACTGACTTATGACATCAAAGATAATTTGTGTAACTTGCAGCCAGTGTGACGGGTTCAGATATATTCCTGAGGGTAATATTCACGAGATCTGAAACTCTTTTAAGCACACACACACACACACACACACACACACACACACACACACACACACACACACACAGTGTGACGTCAGTAAAATAGGATTTATTTTAGTGTAGCTGGCTTGGGCTTCTTACGAATGAATGTAACAGCACATAATAATTTTGAAAGCAATTTGGAAATAAGATACCAAGTTTTACGTGCGCGCGCGCACACACACACACACACACACACACACACACACACAAACAGAGGCAAAAGGTTTCCAGTCTATACATTTTACAGAGAGCTTATACTGCCTAAGAGCCTAATGTCTGCAAATACTTGCACAAAAAAAAAAACCCTAAAAAAAAAAAAAAAACAAGGCATGCACATCAGCTCTCTGGATTATTAAAAATTAAAAAAAAACCGCTGCAGCAAGTAAAAACACACACACACACACACACACACACACACACACACACACACACACACACACACACACACAGAGTAACAGGCACTGGTAGGCAAACAAAGGAATAAGGACATCTACTGCAAATAAAAGCTACTGAACTGTGCTATAAATGAAGGAGGAAAAATAAATAAAGTGAAATGAAACTGATATTAAAAAAAAAAATAAATGCATAAATAAATACATATAAGTAAATGGATAAATACAGACATGTGATATCTCTTACAGAAAAGGTCTCCGCAACTGAATACTTCAGGAAACAGACCGAACATAAAAGAAACAAGCATTAGACTTCCGGTAAACAAAGAACATGCATGTACGCACGCACACACACAGTCAAACACACACACACACACACACACACACACACACACACACACACACTAAAATGAAAAAAAAAAAAAAAGCATTAAAAAGACACAGACAAAGAAACCTAACCTGACCTTACGATCAAGCGGAATTCACACTCTGATGGTTGAACTATTAGTAACACAGTCATGTACACAGTTTTATACAGTCCACGAAAACAAAAATGCATTATTATTATCAGAAACTGTATTTATCTTTAAGCAACGCTGGTACAATGTATGACAAAACGACTATGCCTTTGTGATACAGATTTGCCATTTCTTCCGCATAACAAAGATGAGGGATATACATGTAATATGCACATTTTGAAAGCACGCAATTTCTGTGTGTGTGTGTGTACATGCAATATGCACATTTTGAAAGCATGCAATTTCTGTGTGTGTGTGTGTACATGCAATATGCACATTTTGAAAGCACGCAATTTCTGTGTGTGTGTGTGTACATGCAATATGCACATTTTGAAAGCACGCAATTTCTGTGTGTGTGTGTGTGTGTGTGTGTGTGTGTGTGTGAGAGAGAGAGAGAGAGAGAGAGGGAGAGAGAGAGAGAGAGAGAGAGAGAGTGGGAGAGAGAGAGAGAGAAAGAGAGAGATTAAAGGAAGTGGTACACACTGATTACACATGTATGTGGTTTCCAGTAAAATGATCTCGACTTTAACACAATTATTGCAAACAGGTTAACAGAGGCTGACGCTTCTAATGTGTAAACACAATATACCAAGATTTTTTTTTTTTTTTTTTTAAATAATAATACACGTTTTAGTATTCGTAGTACATTGCAGTAACCGATAGCAGAATAGTTGTACATGTTGTAATGTTTGTACTGGCTGGCAATAAAGGACAAAATGTCTCACAACACTTCTGACGGAGGCACATGTCCAATGTTTGTAAAGCAGGTATTAAATTTCAGTTTTACTAATACATCTTTTTAAAAAAAACTTTTTGCAATGTTATTACTGATTATTTTGCAACTTGTGGGTATTTTGCTCCTCTGCGGGATGCCAAATGTGTAGTCAAAAAAACAGATCTTACTTGAGATACATGGATGTGATGCTAGCCGTCACAGTAAAGTGAATGTGCGATCAAAGTCAGGAAATTTTGCAGTCGTAACAAAAATTGAGCAGGAAGCATGTAATAATTTGAGAGCTGAAACACTGCCTTGGCTTGAGTATGAAAGTCTGCGCAGACACGTACATGTTAACACATGCATCAACAACAGTAATAAAACATGTATTATATATGTGTTATATTAAATCACAAACTTAAGATGTGCATCTACTACTCATTACAGTAACTTTACACAATAAAGCCAAATAAAATGACTGTCACACCTTTGTCAAAAGCTTTGATTAATCTGACCAATAGATATAAATACACGTTATTCATGATGCTGTCTTGTTTGTGATCTACCAGAGCCTCAGCATGTTCCACTTTTCATCAGATTTCTGCTTTTTTGAAAATCATATTTATTCTTTAAATACTCTTACTGTTGAAAAGAAATCCACGTTAACGGACTAGAATTGGCACAATGTGGTACTCGGAGAAAAGCCCGAGTGAATTTGTGGCATGCTTGTACATGTAACTGCAGTTCGCTGTAAGCACTAGAACACAGAAAGACGGTTGAAGCCTTTGTATATTGGTGCACTTTATGCTCTTTGGTGATATTCTGTTCAATAACATATAAAAAATCATAGACCTTACCAAGAATCAATAAAGAAGAGCTAGTGTAGGGGCTGCTATAGGTCAGAGTTCACCTGAGTAGCGAGCTTTCCCATGCTTGCGGAGTCCTGTTCCCTGTTATCACTGCCGGAGAAGTCCAAAGAATCACAGTTTATCAGTCAATCATAACTTCAGGGCCGGTCAGTGGCTGATCCCACCAACAACAGTGACAATGGTGTGGTTAGCTGCACCACAGCGTGTCAAGTGGCTGACATATATGTGACTCGTTCTCACAAAAGAAACCATAAGTCGAGGGGAGCCGGGGTGGTCGAATGGTAGAGCGTTAGACTTCTAATGCTCGGGTCGTGAGTTCGATCCCGGCTGGGGCCAAATATTTGTGCTGGCTTTTTCATCGTTGCCCCATCTTTGATATCACCCTATGTGGTGGAATAGGACGTTAAAACCCCCAAACACCCACCCACCCACCATAAGTCAAAAATTATCAGTTTTGAGATATGTATATCACTGCAATCTACTGGTTATGCAGTTTAATTCAGTATAAGAATGAAAGCTGTACTACTAAAATTGACAGAGATATCAGCAGTTGAAGTTGGCTACTCACAAGGCGGCCATACTGACCCCCGTCACTCTTTTCGCCTGTAACGGCGTTCGGCCTAGCACGACTTACGGTCCCTTTCGCGAGAACGGGTCACATATGTGACTGTCCTAAGGCTGTTAACGCTCTAACACATTCCTGCTATGCAGAGCAAATCTTCTCAAGAGGGTTCTCTCAGCATTTCTCCAATATTGTGATTATCAATATTACCTCACATACTTTGCAGAAAAAAGACAATTCTTCAGAAAGGGAGAGTACTCTGGGTCTCAAGACACGCTATGCTTTACGTGTGGTGTTACACGTACTCTCTGTGGTTAAAAAAATAATCTGAAATTTGTTGCTCGCTGATTTTGACAATCCCGAAAATTTAATTTTCAAAAGTTGTCAATCCCGAAAATTTAATTTTCAAAAGTTGTCAATCCCGAAAATTTTATTTCCATGTGACTTCAAAGTCCATAAAATTTAATTTTCGAAAGTTCTCATACCGGAAATCCGGAGAGTTCCAGAAAACTGGCACCCCTGTCACTAACTCTTCTTTATTGCCTCTTGCTCACATTCCCTAACTGTGGCAAGACGAAAAGCAGTTTCCGGGTCAGAGACACCATGTTATCCGCTTGCATCAGAACAGGTCACACAACACATATGAAGCAGCACGTATCAATATCCGGCCTGTATCAATATGGCACACTGGTGATATCACCACAAGTTGATGTCTTTCAGTCCGACTGCGGATTTATCCTGGTACGCCCACACCAGGCAGTAGTGAGTGTAGAGTTGCTCCAGCAGCTCCCGCTCGTCCAGAAATTCAATCCTTTCAATCCTGGAAACAATCAAAAGAGAGTAGATTTAGAATAAAAACCACCTCAAACAGTCTCCATACTGGAAACATCCATCCCCACTCATCTACCGTAATGACCCTAAAGCCCCTTTTTCATGACCGACGTATGTCGACAGACATCGGCCGATTGTCGGGCAACTAAAATCTGCCATGGAAACGCGCGCTCGCCGACTCGCTCCCATAAGTATGGCCGGTCGTGAATCAAATCGATTATTTCGATGACTTTAGCCGCCGAAAGTTGAGGCTGAACACTGCTAGCCGCCATCTTCAAAGTTTCCGGTTTCCGGATCAAGGCCGCATTCCACTAGCGGCCAATCAGATCGCTTGGATTTCCGCTGATAAGGTCACCGACTTGCCCAGAGTAGAGCGGCGCTCTACTCTCACCGACGCATCGGCCGATATCTGCCAACTCCTTTTCCATGGACAAATTTCAGCTGGGACGCGAAGTTGGCCGATTGTCGGGCAACGTACGTCGGTGATGGAAAAGGGGCTTAACTTTTCAAACGTCCTTACTTTTCAACCAGAGTGCAAAATCTAGTAAAATCTGGTAAAGTTAAAAAATAATAATAATAATGATTTTTTTTTTTTTTTTTAATCTCCTTACTTTTTGACCAGGCACAAAATATCTGCTAAAATCATCAAGATCAGTAAAACTACGGATGATAATACCAAATGTCCAGTAAAAACTAAAACAAATTGATAAACATTTGCCAGCCAGGCAATCAAATGCTTTGTTGATACATGTACCGCGATTGTGTGAGGCCAGAAGCACAGGGAGGTGTCCCTTCACCACTTCCCTTTCTGCCATCTTGCAAGTTTCTCTTTGTAAGTGATGGTCCGTTTGAGATCAAGAATTTGGAAAATGCTCATGGGCAGTTAAAAAGACAAGGAGGATATGGTGACCTAAATGTTAGGTAAGGTTTACGACACTTTTTGCACTTTTTCATGGCCCTCTGATGCAAGATACTCTTTCAAGCGGCATTGTTATTTGCCCCACCAGCACGTATATGGTGTTCAGTGAAGATGGTCGGACATCGAAACCAAACCTGTTTTCTTTGCTCCGTGGTTTTCAACCAGACCTTCAAATTCAAATTGTGTGTGTGTGTGTGTGTGTGTGTGTGTGTGTGTGTGTGTGTGTAAAAAGCTGTCAAAAATAAAAGCTATAATGGTACATGTACTCCCTATCCTCTCATGTTGGTCGACAACCCACCTTTGTAAATCTGCCTTTGGGAGGTGTGTGTATACAGTCATCATTTCTAGTGCTGTGGCATCAGTCCACCCCTGACTGGTAAACCTGCACACAAAAAGAATGAATGCTGCACACGTACATACATGGACTTACAGTATAAAATCAATAGAAAGGCAAAGAATGGTTAATGGCAGTGGTGGTGGTGGTGTTTGGTCGTTTCTTTCTACATTTTGTTACATTTTGTTTACATTGTTTTGGACGGTTTTTGCTTTTTCTATTTGTTTGGTGGGGGCTTTTATGGTGGTGGTGGGTATTGGGTTCACTTGTGGATGTCTTTCCGCAGGATGTGACCAGTGATTATACATGTATACAACACTACTCCAAGTGATTTTTTTCATGTGTGTGTGTGTGTGTGTGTGTGTGTGTGTGTGTGTATGTGTGTGTGAGGGGGAGAGAGAGAGAGAGAGGGAGAGAGAGAGAGAGAAACTACAAACAGAATTAAATTCATAGGAAAGATTTAGCAGACGCGCCAAGAGATGACTGTACCGTTGTTTCTGGGTATCAAGACTAGCACAGGCAGCCACACCATGAAGAAGACAGTCACGTGTCCGCAGGTTTTCCACCATCACCTGGCCAAACTTGTCACCCATGTTCACCTGTTCAAAAAAAAAAAGAAAAAAAAAGAAGGTCAAATCGACTTGTCACGGTCCCCTGCAAGAAATAACCGAAGTTTTGCAATCGCTGCGTAAAATGTTGCCCAACACTCGAAAATACGAACAATATAAGATGTCCAATCAAAGATAAACTAAAAGATAATGTAGCTGGATCTTTGGCTTGTTGCTAATGTTGCTGCTGTTGTTGTACGGCGAAAGAAATAGCATGGTCCAAGGGAGACAAACTATAACAGTATTCCTTTCATGGTTTACCTCCCCTGCACCATTAAATGGGGGGGGGGGGGGGGAATGGTCAGTGGAGAGTCGGGGTGGGGCTGAGGAGGGGCAATGAGTAAGACTGGGAGATTGGAGGGGAGGGGGAGGGGAGGGGGGAGGGGAGGGAGAGGTGTGGTTCCCCATAATACAGGGACACTGAGCACTGTACACAATTTTGGCCCATGCTCGAATTGAACCTATGACCCTACAACCATGAGATCCATGCTCAGCTGAATGACCTCTCTGGCCGCATATGGAAGGACAGCAAATAAATAAATAAATAAATAAATACCTGCTCATAATTGATAAAGAACGCTGTAGGGAAATTCTGCGAAATCCAACCCAGCAGCTGATCTGTGAACTTGACGTCGATATAAACCAGGACGCATTCCGTCACGAAAAGCGTTGGAAGCGACTTGTCAACACCACAGTCAGCCAGTTTCTGCTCCACTTCCGAAATCTTCCGAAGGTCAGCGGACACAAGGTGGTAATCACCAGCATGCATTTCACTTGAACTCCACATAATGTCACCATCTGCGCAAAAGAGAAAAAAAGGTGCAAGTGAAAATCAAAGCAGATGTGATAGAACGGATTAATGTGATCGGTCCATCACAAAGTGATTAATGTCAATCCTAGCCATGACACAATAAAACCTGAAGCGTCCAATCATTTTTTTTTTTTTTCCCGATACCCCAACCCTTTGGCAGCTCCAGTGGTGTTCCTCCCAGGTCATGGGTGGAATCCACAGAGGGCTCGAAAGCTGGGCCATTTTTTTAAATATTATGCATGATGGAGATGAGGATGATGGTAAGATGATGCTATGGAGGTCTGTGTGGTTTGGGACTGCGGGACAGGGCCGCATTCCACGCTTCCTGTCATAAATATCCTGGCATTAACCAGGCCCGGGAACTACGGCACCTGCGGTGCCGGCCGTGTAATCATCCATATCATAAGACGTGTCTTACCAAGGGAAGCACCCCCAAAGTTGCACCCGTGAAGTGGGTGAATCTCGGCTGTGTGGCAATAGCCTCCCCATTGGGCCCATAGAACACCCGCTCTGGGTAGGAGCCGACCTAGGTAGGAAAGATACCGCTTGCCTAGACTGGGACTCGAACCCGGGTCTTCCGGTCCATGGTCCAAAGTGCTAACCACTACACTATGGGGGCCGTTTCCAATCGTAATATTTGTTTTTACCAGACCCCATTATCTCATGACCTGGACATGTGCTGCAGCTGTGGGAACAGTGAAACAACCTGTGGTGCTGGTCATGTAATCATCCACATCACTTGAGGGATGCATCCAGAAAGTTGCACCTGCTCTGGGTACAGGAGACAACGCAGGCAGGAAACTCCGGCTTGCCTCTGCTGGAATTTCAAACCCTTAGTCTCCCAATGAGTAGAGCAGCCGACCACAGGATCATGAAAACTGGTATGGTTACCCAAAATAATGTCTTTAATTTTTAATAACTAGCTGACTAACTGAGAGAAGAAGTGTCAGGTGTGCTGTGAATTTGCAAACCTTCAGTTGCCAGTTTGTCCAGCAGGACTTTCTTGCTCTTGATCTGTTGACACTTGCGAGACGTCACGGCACTGAAGTCCATCTCGATGTAACTCTTTGGATTGAGACCCAGCTCCTTGAGACACCAGTAGCTGGTGTCAAATCCTGCCCCCAGGCTAACGACCTGACATTCTCTGTTTGCCATCTGAAAGAATTAAGACATAATTTGACACCTGTCCAGCTGACTATGTACATTTGTATACATGGACAAACTGAACTGTGCACACCATGACCAGATGTTATGCTGACAGACGATTTGCCAACGGATGATTTGTGGATGGATAATATGCCGACCAGACAATTTGA
This sequence comes from Batillaria attramentaria, assembly GCA_018292915.2. Classification (NCBI taxonomy): domain Eukaryota; kingdom Metazoa; phylum Mollusca; class Gastropoda; family Batillariidae; genus Batillaria; species Batillaria attramentaria. The sequence goes on from JACVVK020000231.1 coordinate 132,653, forward strand.
AGACGGACCATACACCAAACGAACAATCTGTCACATGGACTATGTGCCAAACATACGATACGCCAAACAGACAATACACTGAAGGACGTTATGCCAATGGACACTATGCCAAACAGCTGTAACAGCTGCTGGCAGACTTTATGCCAAAACGAAGTTGTTGGGTTTTTTTAGTCTTATAAATCATTTTGAGTTTTACATTCATATATTCATTTCTATTAATAGGAGTTTTGCATTGTTACTGAAATGAAATAAACATTTGAAACTTTGCCCCCAAAAACAAAAATACAGCACAACCAGATAAAGTGCAGTCAGGAAGGGCGTGGGGGGTAGGGGTGTGTGTGTGTGAAAAAAGATTAACTAAAACAAGAGCATAAAAAAGAACACTTGGCTGTTCAGAGTATCGTACATGCGGCAAGTCATACGTCAGCGTGACATCCGTTTGGCATACTGTCAAACGGTCCATCAGCAAATCGTCCAGTCGACCTATTATCCTAGGGCAAATCGTTCGGTCACCTATGCATACATACAGTACCAATGCCGGGCCTTCGGAATTACATAACGTTACAAGTCTGCATGCGTCAAGATGTGAAGTCTTGCCAAATCTCTGAATGGTTAGTAGTGATAAACAGGGCAGTAGTCCCAAAATCTAAAGCACATAATGGTGGAAATTTGGGAATTTCAAAGGCCAGTCTTCAAAAATCTTGTTTATACTCACACTGCTGTGCATGCTTAGACTAAATAATTACTTTGACCAACAGTTGTGTGTATTCGTCATGCAAGTGCAGGGGTTCTGAGTGCAGGGGTTCTGAAAGCTGAAAAATCATTTTAAAACCAACTATGAAAGCTGAAAAATCTGATTTAAAACCAACAAGCCCAAAACCATTTCCACTAGCCCAAAAATACATTTTGTCAAATATAGACCTATTCGTAAATTAAAAAAAAAGATTCACATCATTTTGATCACTGTTATGTTCTTTAATGCATCACAAATAGTTACTCTCACCCCAGCGTCACAACAGAAACTGAGAGAGAGAGAGAGAGAGGAGGGGGGTAGGAGGGGGGGGAGGAGGGGGGGAGGAGGGGGGGGGGCTCGCTGACAGTACCTTGTGCATTCAGCTCTGTGAAAATAGAGCAAGCTTTGCCTGGTAATCTCAACTAGTCTGGCGGGCCAGTGGTAAAACAATTTAACTAGTCCGACGGTATTTTCACTAGTCTGTGGGCTGTCGGACGAGTCTTTTCATAATCCCTGAAGTGCTGTGATATGTCTAATCTAAGAAGGATGATGCTGACATCTGCAAACACATGAGGCACATCTGACATGCATGTGCAATGATGAAATCTGGGGAAGGTGTAAGAAACATGATACACGCACATTACATGTTCCATCTGTTTAACAACCTTCGACACATATGCCGAATACAGCCACTAAAGAGTTGAAATGTGTCTTTGCTGATCTGTTTCTTTACCTCAATAAACTTCTGTTTGAGGATGCGGATGGCAGTGACTCTTGCATAGTAACCCCTGTTGATCTCTGGCGCATGGCCGCTCTTTCCCTTCGGCACTAAAAGTGAAATGTATGGGTCATTCCAGTACCCCTTTTCTACCGCAAAACGCTTGCACTGGGCGGCGTCATCATTAGTTGCCATAACAGCATCTTCGCAGGCCATCGTGATCGCATCCTTTAGTCTCCAAACGCTGCGAGTAATCAGGACTCCCCTCAGCGAAGAAGTTGGGTCCGTATCTAGCAGACTACATGCGCAGATTTCGAAATTTGATATTTAAGAATTATAAATATAAGAACAATCTACAAAATATGTTTTTTTCGAAAAATATGTGCATGTTGTGAACAGTGTAGAATAATTATGTACTCTGCTAAATATAAAAGCAGATTATGGTTGAATCAGTCGGTTATTACCGACTGTGATGAGATGCGAACGTGTTAGCTTTAGCCTTCATATAATTAAATGGGAACGGACAGAGGATAAGGTTGTGAATTGGATTCTACACGGACAGAGTATTCAAATTCAAATAATTATCTTTATTAATTATCCCAATTCGGGCAACCTCTTTTCAGTGGCGTAAATTGTTTTTGTTTTTTTTAATCGTATACAAACTTGATATGGTTGTGATTTGAATTAATTACTTACTAACGCGGAGATATGTCCCATTATTTCTGCACGACCCTGCAGGGAACAGTGTTAAAAGACAAGCGTCTGATACTTTTAATGCTGTCAGTCAGTACATTTTCAGATGTCCGATTACATATGGAAATGAAGTCCTGCTTTCAATCTTGGGGTGCGTGCTGGAGGGGGAAGAAGGGGAGAGCGGAAATGAGGTGTGTGTGTGTGTGTGTGTGTGTGTGTGTGTGTGTGTGTGTGTGTGTGTGTGTGTGTGTGTGTGTGTGTGTGTGTGTGCGCGCGCGTGTGCGTGTGTGTGTGTGCATGCGTGCGTGCGTGCGTGCGTGCGTGCGTGCGTGCGTGCGTGCCGCAGTGCGCACGCGCGCCACTATGTATATGTGCGCGCGTGTGGTGTGGTGTGTGTGTGTGTGTGTGTGTGTGTGTGTGGTGTGTGTGTGTGTGTGTGTGTGTGTGTGTGTGTGTGTGTGTGTGTGTGTCATTGGCATACACTAAACCGAATCTACGACTCAATCCAACTTTATCCAACAGGATGAAATCTGAGTAGCTTTAGGTCTGGCTGTGGCGTCCGAAAGCCCGAGAAGTGTGGTGGGGAAAGCGATGCCTTATGTCCATTTTCCCTGGCGTCTTAACTGAATCCGCAGCATGAATTTGATTCCATCAGAATTCGAGTTTTCCACGAACAAGGACTGTTTCCTTTATCTTGTGAAGGAAAAACGGAACACCGATCGGACACGGAGTTCAAAGGTTTGTTTACTGTCGAAATTGAAAGTAGGGTAGTCATTTCCGCGTTTTCGTCACTATGGTGTTTTGGGAGTGTTTTCCCATTAACTGTGTATCGTTTTACGTTCTGTTGCAAAATTTCAGACTCCCTTGTGCCCAAGCAGGTCAGTTTTTCCCGGCTTACTAGATCTTATTACGTAGACATGGACGGATCTTGCAGAGCCTGACTAAACTCTGCTCCAAAGCTTACCTCCAGAAAATTTATATAAATTTATTCGCACATGATTAAAATGAATGTGACTGTACACTCAGTTGATTTCTAACTGCCCAAAACTCTGGCAGCATAGAGCCTTAATCCCAAGTCTCGGTCTGTTTGGGAATGTACCAGTTAATCTCATTCAATTTTAATATTGTCAGTTAATAAGAAAGCAGGGACGTAATAGGTGATTCCACCCAGCAAGCCCCGAAGCCAAGCCCTGCCCCTTTCCTCTTGTATTGGGAAAATACAGTACGTCCGTGATGTCAGTGTATGGTAGAAGGGGTGATTTCAAGATGAGAGAGATTGACATAATAGTCTTTTTACCTCAAATGACATCAGTGGCTTTCTTTCCATGTGTCAGTCATATCAAACTACATCTGCTTGCCTCGTTGTAGTGTCTGGCAAAAAGTTTACAAGACCATGCCATGTGTTGTGCTCATTATGCCGCTGGACGCAATTGGCAGATTTCTGGGGGCTCGCCCCTTTTGATTGACAGAAATGGAGTCGTCCATTCTGATTTTACCTTTTTACAAATATGCAGGGATGGATTTACTCAAATATGCCAATGAGACATTGTCTCCTTGACCAGTCATTTTTATGAGACATTTTCATTTTTTATGAGACAAGCAAGTTCACCCGCATCACTCTGTCACATGTCTGTGCCGAGAGCCTGTTCCTAAGTGCAGTGACGTTCAGGTTCTGAACGGGAAAGGACCTCTCGATCGCAGAACTGAGAAAACTGATAACGCGCCAATATTTTTTGCAACTCTTTCGAGCGAGAGTTCCTGGCAGCGCGCGCGGCGAGCGGGATAAGTAAGCCTCATCACTAAAATTAGATTAGGGTAACAGACTCTATGACTGACACGGACAGCGCATCTCTGCTTCGCGTTGTCAAGTGCGCTTGTGATGTCATGTTCGTGCGACATATGACGCATTTTTCGAAATTTCTATGCGACATTTTATCAAAATATGAGACATAATCGCACGGCGCGCGAGAAAATCGATCCCTGAATATGAATAATGATACAAAGTCAACTTTATCATAAGTATCTTCAGTTTATCAACACTTTCATTGCATTTCAGATTGCTGTGTTTGAGGCAACGTATGCTAAGGAATCCAAAGCTTACTTCAGCCTGTTTGGTGATGCAAGTGAAGTCCATCCGGGTGACCATCTTCGTATCAATGGATTGTATGCAGACAAACTGGGCATCAAAGATCATGAACAGGTTGGTGTGTTCCCAGTTACACACAGGTGCACAAATTTGAGAACAGGTTTGTTGTATTTTTCTCCTGCTATGTCGCTCTCTCGGTGCACTCGCAGAGAAGACACGGGATACAACAGGATACAACTCCAAATACTTTATTAACAGAAGATGCGCAAGAACAAACTCATGAAAGAGGAAGAACCCAGAACGCTGTGCAGTGCTGCTTATATACTAACAGGTCAGATCTAGAACATTCTGCAACATACTGGCAAGTACGGAATCTTTCGTTACGTAATCTGCTGACGTTACTGCACTCGCATGTTCTGGGATGGTCTAGAAATTTCCATCGAAATGCAGTGACTTTTCGCGATCTCTACAACAATGTTAAAGGTCCCAAGAACAACTCTGAAGTCAGCTGGCGAACGTTCATTTTCTTACGCCGCCCCCTCTGTCTGGAACGCTTTACCTGTCACCATTAGGGACCTTCCCACGCTGACTCAATTTAAGGCCCATTTGAAGACCTACCTCTTTAGGCAAGCTTTCGAGCTGTAGACCGACCACTGTTTCATCAGCACTCAGTGTGTGTGTGTGTGTGTGTGTGTGTGTGTGTGTGTGTGTGTGTGTGTGTGAGCGCAAAGAGTGTTTCGTAGAAAACAGATAGGCGCTATATAAACTGTATTCATCATCATCATCATCATCAACAGCGCGTCACAGGGGACTCAGCGTTTTTTATCCTGCTATGACAGGGATGGATTTACTCAAATATATGCCAATGAGACATTGTCTCCTTGACCAGTCATTTTTATGAGACATTTTCATTTTCTATGAGACAATCAAGTTCATTCGCATCACTGTCACATGTCTGTGCCGAGAGCCTGTTCCTAAGCGCAGTGACGTTCAGGTTCTGAACGGAAAAGGACCTCTCGATCGCAGAACTGAGAAAACTGATAACGCGCCAATATTTTTTGCAACTCTTTCGAGCGAGAGTTCCTGGCAGCGCACTCGGCGAGCGGGATAAGTAAGCCTCATCACTAAAATTAGATTAGTGTAACAGACTTTATGACTGACACGGACAGCGCTTCTCTGCCTCGCGTTGTCAAGTGCGCTTATGATGTCATGTTCGTGCGACATATGACGCATTTTGCGAAATTTCTATGCGACATTTTATCAAAATATGAGACATAGTCGCACGGCGCGCGAGAAAATCGATCCCTGAATGACAAACAGTAGTTTTCCAACATTCTCCCGGAAACTCGATGAACAAAAAGTGATCTGTAACTAACAGCAGACACTTGCAGCATCGTGTTTCCACTGAGCCATTGTGCATAACAGACAGAATCTGAGACACTTTTTGTCCGGTCATAGTGCTCTGTTTGGTAAGTGTGCGAGTTCCTTGCCTTGCCAGTTCACTGTGGCTGACACATTACAATTCACATAAATCTCTCCCTCTTGAATACTTTTGTAAACAACAGCAACATGGGACAGAAACCACTTAACTTTGACAAAGGACAGCACAGGTCAACGTTTCGGCTTTCTGAAGAAGGCAAAAGCTGAAACGTTGACCTGTGCCGTCCTTTGTCAAAGTTAAGTGGTTTCTGTCCCTTTTATGTCGCTTTTATTTGCTTAACTTGTAACCATTTCGCAGTCATTACCGTTTCCTTTTCTAACAGCAACATGGTTTTGACTTTCATATGTAATGGTGTGGAGTGGAGTATGCAGGCGCACAAATATGGTAGTCAGGGAGTCAACAGAAGGTGTTACGCAAACACATCTTTTAGTTTTATTACCACTGCAGAGGAGCAGTGCACTACTCTTATAAGCTGACCAGTGTCCGCCTAGGGATTTGAAACCATGCTGGCATCAGAGCAGACACAACGAGGTGACACATGGCATAAGCAGCAATGTGAGGTTCGAACGCGAAGTCCCGCGCGCCCATGTGTCGCGCTTACTTATAGCTGGGCCACGGCACCCTCTCAGTACGGGGAGGTAACTAGGTTTACACACTATCTCAAACACTATCTCTCTTCTACTATAGCCGAGGGTAGGGAAGGTATAAACCACTCGGCTACACATACTTTTCATACCAAAAGACCATGGACCCTCAAAATTTACAAAAGGAACCTCAAAAATAGAGAGAGCGAGAGGGTCCCAAGGACCAGGGATCGATTTTCTCGCCCACCGTGCGACTATGTCTCATATTTTGATGAAATGTCGCATAGAAATTTAAAAAAATGCGTCATATGTCGCACGAACATGACATCACAAGCGCACTTGACAACGCGAAGCAGAGATGCGCTGTCTGTGCACAGCACAGACATGTGACAGAGTGATGCGGGTGAACTTGATTGTCTCATAGAAAATGAAAATGTCTCATAAAAATGACTGGTCAAGGAGACAATGTCTCATTGGCATATTTGAGTAAATCCATCCCTGCAAGGACCCTTGTGTTTTTGAATCACAAGGAATGTTGGGCTGCAGCTTGGTTTTCTCCCTCGCATATCTACTCTTTCTTGTGATTTCTATGTGATAACTATAGAAATGTTTGGGGATTAAGCAAAATTCATTACTGGTAATTTATTATTATGTTTGAAAATAATTTTCTCACTGTTCATTTTATTATGCATCACACTTTAGCTGGTTGTAGTGTGCATAGTCAATAAATAATTCCTGTCATTTACATGAGTTTGTGTAAGTTAGTGTAAGAAAACTTGAATATACACGGTAATATTTCTGTGATGTCAAACTAAGATCCAGTGACAGGGACAATGTATACGTATCATGTGATGTGTATGTGTGTGTGTGTGTGTGTGTGCTATGTGTATGTAAGTGCATACATGCTCATGTCTCTGAACAGTTCTCGTGTACCCAAATGGTAATTATCTATATATAAATTCTGTTATAATTTTGAGTACAACGATTCATGTATAAACATACAATGTATGCATACATGTTGAAAATGTGAAAAAGAGAATAAAAAAAAAGAAAAAAAAGAAGAAAACTTGAATATATATACATGCAGTGTGTTTTTTAATCCTCCGCATTATCTTGATTTGTATAAAATTTTCTAAACCTCAAATTTGACAGAACTTGTAAACTATTATACACTGCGGAACAGACTGCTTAAAGTTACTGTTCCATTTGCATTTTTAACTCTTAAGTCCTTGTACCGCTGCATTCCCCTCCGTTCTATCAGTACCATACCGCTACGTTCTGCTCCGTATTTATTGCTGTGTGGTCTAAGAGAAGCAACTACTATTTAGTCCTCTTCTGTGTGAGAAATCAGGTTTAGTCACTTCCTGTATTCCTCGTGGTGGTGTTTTTCTGAAAACCTTATGGGACTGAGGCTTGGCAGTAGTAGAAAACCTTATGGGACATTATGAGTTAATGTCTTCAATTACAGCAGAGCTGATAGATTTTAGAGATATTTTTTTATCAATTTTGTTTCATATCCTTGTTAAACTTAGTTACTGTATTACTATTGGCATTGTTTTATCCTTTTAGGTTGTATTGAGACCTGTGTACAACCTGACGACGACTGCCAAAAAAGTCAGTGTTGAACCTGTTTCTGTTGATGACTGGGAGATTTTAGTGAGTATCTTGTTTTGGGTAGATAACAGTGAGCTAGCCACTACATGTAGTAGGCTTCTGCATACTTTGCAAGAAGCAGTTATCTTGTAAATATATATAAAAGAAGTGCTCTTCAACTTACAGCTTATCTCAGTTTTCAATGTTAACCGCGACAGAATCATTGTTTCTGTTAAAAAAAAAAAAAAGAAAAAAAAAAGGGTCAGAGTGTATTGGACAGGTAGATCATATATGTTCACGCTAACCAGATGGTACAATAATAATAATAATAATAATGATGATAATGTATGTTAAGAAAGAATATTTCATTGATGCCCTACTCCCACATGAGCATAGACGCACAACATTTATCCACACATGTATACATAAACTACTTCACATGCACTATACACAGGAGCATACGCAGCCTCCATCCCTACTTCACAGACACAGAAAATACACAGGGCTCGAAATACCTGCGTGCCCACGTGCAAAAGCTCTGCTCCCTTCTCTCTGAGTTGTGTGTGTGTGTGTTTGTTTGTTTGTTGTTTTTTTCTCAATGCCCTGGCAGAAGGTTCGACAACTGTTTGCAATAACAGAAATATTTCCGATTGAAACTCTACTTCGTTACAAGAGCCGCAACTTACCAAAGACTTTAGATCAGCATTTTAAAAAAATTTACTTCTCACTAATCTCAGCCCTACATTCTCTCTCCTCCCTCTCTCTCTCTCTCTCTCTCTCTCTCTCTCTTGCAATGCTCCGTTTAGCTAAATGAACAAAACTGACCAATTTGAAATTTTATCTGATTGTTTATCTTAATACGTAATGGCCTCCCTTCATTTCATTTGGGCACTCACCTTTTCCAAGTAGAGTGCCCAGCTTGCTTCCTTTCTTTGAAAAGTATTTTGAGGCCTGACGAACATGGCCGGCAAGATGGGGGGGACACGAGTATATGTTTGATTGTCATTATGCATTGTGTAATGAGGTTGACCTGTATGTTATTTTCAGGAGAGCAGTGCCAGCAAGGTGGAAGGATGTCTGTTGGACCAGGTACGGGTGGTGTGGCCGGGACAGGTGTTGCCCGTGTGGGTGGAACCCTCCGTCTGTCTCTTTATCAAGATAGGTATGTGTAGACTGGCTATGCTTATTACACTGATATGATTCAAAATGACATTACCGGTACATGCATCATGGGGCAGTCGGTGGTCTAATGGTTAAGAGACTTCGTCAGGTTGGAGTCCAACTTGGGACAAAGAATTTTTTCCTTCTTGTATGTGGTGCTGTTCATTCGGGTCGATCGTTAGGGGTTCTCTCCGGGTACTTCTTCTTCCTCCTCCTCTGCTTTGGAAATGTTTAGCCTGCAAAATTAAAAAAAGAAAAAAAACAAAAAAACAACAACATGTAAAATGCAATTCTAAAGTCTGAAACTTAAATAGCTGAGCTGACCCTTCACACCACGTGATTGTAATGTGTTCATGTCCAGAGTGAGAGAATGCATGCGATTCACGTGAGCGTGCGTGTTGGGTTCAGCTGGTGGCACTCTGAGCCAATTCAAGAAATTGGATAAAACATGTACACAATGCTCAGTTATTATTATTATTATTATTATGATTATTATCAGCATCATCCAGACACAGAAACCCTGTACCTTGTTTGCAATCCTTTTGATTTGATTACCCCAAGTTCCATGTGTGTAAAAATAACTATCAAGAATCTCTCAGGATATCCTCTGGACCTTTTGCAACCCTTTGTAAAATTTTTGAGTTTGTTGATTTTTTTTTTTTTAAATGTTGCAGCGTCAGTTGAGCCATGCAATAAATTTGCTGTTCTTGACACCAATACTGTTGTGATTGTCGCACCCAAGCTACGCAGACAACAGAGTCAACCCCCACCTCTGAAAATGCCGCCCAGGCAGAACGCGCAAGACCACGAAGGAAACACTCCACCTTTTGTTGGAAAAGCTTCTCTTCAGGGTTCAGATGTGACGCGCTCCCCTGCAAGGCGCCAGAAAAGGGCACCATCATGGAGAAAACGATTTTCACAAAGTGACCCATTGTCCCCGAGAGGACCCGAGCAAAGCCCGAAGCATCTGGCCCGAAGTAACACTGACCAGTCGAGGATGCAACCGCTTTTGGGGTTGCTGGCCGCATTGTGGAGCGGGTACCCCAACCTAAATAGCCGCTCTTCTGACGCTACAGTTTTGGGTAAACTGGACGATATGACGGACGACCCAGAGATGGAAGAAGTTCCGCAGGACAATCTGGTCTTCCGCATCCAACCGTCGGATTTAACAGGAGTGTACGAGAATTTGAAGGATACTTTCGACTCGGTGGACCAGTCTTCCGAGCACCCTCCAGTTGAACTTCTTCAGCCGTCCACCATCTATGTCAGTTCACGAGACGTTGCCGGACACTGGCTGGGTCGTCACGGGTACGGGATTGGACCTCAGGTCTACTTTGCTGAACTCCGGAAGCTGCTGTCTGCACAAGACCGAGAGAAGGCCAAGCTAGATGCTAGCGGTTCCAAGAAAAAAGGTACAGTTTAAATGTGCCCATTGTAACATTCCTATGCTTCACAGCACACAGTTGTGGTTTTTTGGGTTTTTTTGTTTTTTTTTAGTTTGGAGCAGCTGGTCTTGTGAGTGTCCTTGTACGTGTTTATATTAATCCTAACACTGGTAGTCATGACATTTGCCGCGCATAACATAAAGGAGTGACTGTGTTGCGTTCCTGCTTGTAGCTGGTAGGCCAGGTCAAACCCTTGTCCAAAGGGAGAGTAGTCAGTTCAAGCTAGAATTTCCTGAATGGGGTTATTTCCCTTACACCATATGGGTTTATCATGCAGGAGATACAGTGTGCAGACAACCGCTGTAGTTTGTCATAAGGGTAAAAGTTAATGATAAGTACAGATCTATGGCATTATACATGTATGTACACTGACGTCTGCTGCTGTGTGGATATGAAATGAAAGGACCTGAAGCTGTCCTTGTGAAAAAGTGACAGCAGTGCTGTAACAGACTCACATTTCACTTTTACAGGCATAGGAACTCTCCTCAGAACAAACCGTTAACCGACCAACCAACTAACCAACCAGACTCCTTTGTCTTGCAGGAGAGAGTGCCCAGCAGAAAGTACAGGATAATGAAAGCCAGCTGCGATGCATTGTGCGTGTGGTCACGGTTGACCGCTCCGCTGCAGTGACGACGCCAGCCTGGCGACAGGCTGCGGTGGCGGTGCTGGGGAAGCATGGCCTGACCGTTGGTCACGCTGTCGTTCCCAAGGTACTGCGGCGGCAACTGAAGCTGGACACCACCGGGTGCATGTGGGTGAAGACCGGCAATGTTACTTTCATGCCCAGCTCTGCCATAGTTCTCTACCCTGTGTCGGTTGTGGTGAGCAAAGAACTTTGCACTTTTCTTTCTCTGTGTGGGGAAATTTCTGTTTGCTGGAAAATAACGGCTACAGCATGGGACACATTCATTTCGTGCTTATTTAGATAACTCTTTGTCTTTCTTTTCTTTTCTTTTTTCTTCTTTTTTTTGGGGGGGGGGGGGGGGGGGTTTGGAGGAAGTCGTGGGTGGGTGTTTTTTTGTTGTTTTTTTTTTAGATCATGTATAACAAAGTGAGTCTGTCTAAGAATCCTCCTTCATCTCTCTGTCCGTCTGCATGCTGTCTGTCAGTCTGAGACAGACTTTAACGTTAGCATTTGCTCACAAGCCGCCAACGCCAGAAGCACCAAATTTGGCATTTCAGACATACGCTTACTAAGTTACTAGCTGAATACAATTTTTAAACTCCACATTTATGCAGAATGAAGGGCAACAGCTGTGAAAGGGATAGAATGATGATGATGATGATGAATCCAGTGGAGAGAGAGAGAGACAGAGAGAGAGAGAGAGAGAGAGAAAAAAGCAGGAGAGAAAGAGAGAGAGAGAAAAAAAAAAGATTGGCTTCCAGTCCATTTCCACCTTCAGTATAAAATTTCTGTTCTGGCCTTTCGTCATTTTGATGGCACCCTTCCACCATACCTTTTGGCTTCACTCGTCACCTATCAACCGTCGCGAACCCTCCGGTTGTCGTCGTCCGAGAAGCTTCTCAAAATTCCCAAGTGCAACTTTAAATCCTTTGGCGAGCGCTGTTTCAGTTTTGTTGCACCAACCTTTTGGAATTCTCTGCCAGCACATCTGAGAAACGCGCCCACGCTGTTTTTAAGAGCAACCTTAAAACGTTCCTCTTTTGTAAAGCTTTCCAGTAATTTACTGTGTCAGCAACTAGTCAGTTTCACCAGTGTATGTCAGTCCACTGTAAAATGTGCGTGAGTGTCGGTGAGTGATTGGCGCATTGAGTGTATGCCAAAGAAATGCGCCTTACAAATGCCATTTATTATTATTATTATTATTGTTAAAAAAATTGAGATAAGACTTTTTTGTAAGATTTAACTTTTTAAAAAAATGTGTATGTGTTGACTAGCCTCGTACTGTGGATAACAAGATGCTGGCATCAGCCTTCAAGCAGTGGGTGGAGGTGGTTGCCGATGACGATCATCCCATGGTCATCTTTCACGGCATGCTGGTCAGGTTTCGCGTTACAATGGGTGAGTGCACACTGAAAATTCTCCAAAGGTGTTCGGTTACCCCATACACACAGTCTGCATCCCGGCGACACGTTTCCCTCGGGGGAAGCAGCCCGAATTTCCCAAAAGGGACAGTAAAAGAAAAAAGATAAATTAAAATAACAATCTGTGAAAGGTCAGTCAGCTGACAGTTTAACAGTCACTGGCCGACCTGTCTTGGGTTTTCTTTATTGCAAAAAAAAAAAAAAAAAAAAAGTCTGCTTAGGAGGTGGATAACTTAAGAAAACTTGACAATAACACCTGCACTCACCATTTCATGTGAATCAAGACGGACATTTTTTCTTTCCCATGCACATAATAGCTCTTCTGAATGCTCTACATATTGTGTTTTATCATTACCTGAAGGGTGCAATTTGTATATATGTATGGATGATCGTTTTTATATATGTGTGTGTGTGTGTGTGTGTGTGTGTGTGTGTGTGTGTGTGTGTTTGTGTGTGTGTGCCGGTTCGGCTCAATGTTTGTAATTGTAATGATTTTTAGTGTCAAATTTGTCTGAGCAGACAGTGCAATTTCTCTTCTAGGGATGCATAAAGTGATGTGTTATCAAGACAAATGGTTGTTCACCAGTATTCAGCATGTATCGGCATCAGTATCGTTTTTGTGTTGCAGGCACACAGGCTGAAGCACAGATCTTACTTGGTGCCGGAGCCGACTCAGCCATGCTGGTTAGCCAGTCAAAAATCCGGGACATAACTGTGATCGTCGAGCGAGGGACAAAAGACGGGCTCCTGCCAGGCGTCCTTTCACCCATGGTGGCTTTCACACAGGTCGAAGACTTTGACCACAAACCGCCGTCAGAGCGTCTGGATTTTCTTGGGTACGGACAGATTGCTATTGTAGGTTTTACTGCTTAAAGGCAGAGAAAATATTAAATGCAGTTTGAGGTGACCCTTCACACCACATGATCGTGATTTGCTGATGTCATGTGCGTGGGTGAGCATGTATTTGTTGAGTTCGGTTCACTTTGAGCCATACAGTCAGGTACATGGCCTATATTAATACATGCACTAATAATACCCATTAGTGTAAGGTTAATAATTACTGTTATTGGTGAATGTTTTTGGCACCAGCAAAGTGTGTGCTTATCTTGTCAAGAGATTAAGCATCTTTTAAGCTTTGCAGACTTAGTTTTGATGTGAGTATAGTAGTGGGGAAGACCGTGTCTGCTGTGGTACTTTGATGCACAGATTTTACCACATGTACCAGCAGACATCATTGAAGGACATGCACAGCGTAGCCATTGCATAGTTCCGTGGGATTTTGACATAACTCAATTTTGAGAATTCATGCAGCCCAGGAGAGGTGTAAAGTGTATGTCATCCAGCGCTGCTCATAAAGTCGAGTTAAACCAAACTCCAAACCTTTGTGCCGTGGTTGTTATGTGATGGCTTTTTGATGACATCTATGCTCGGTCTCCTTTTTCAGTGGTGTTAGTGGACTAACAGCAGCTGCCTTGAAACACTTGGAGTCCTGTCTCGGGAGCCGCCCGTTGTCACGGCAAATGTTCAACGACCGCCCAGGGCTGAACCACGGTCTGCTGTTACTGACGGGTCCGAAGGGCAGCGGGAAGACGAGTCTAGCGAGAGCACTCTGTCACTCAATTTCTCGACCACCCACTCTGGCCTACACATTCACTTTAGACTGCCGCCCTTTGCGAGGTCTGTTGAGCAACTATTTTGAGCTAGAAGAATAGGTGTGTGGGTAGACGAGAGTTTCAAGGAGAAATTAACCAGTCACATAAAAAGCTATTGGCAAGAGTCAGCGAGCACTTTTACTGTCTGATAAATCTACAGGTACCTTAAACTGCTTTTCTTACTTCCTGCCATCCATATTTCAGGCAAGCGTGTGGAAACCCTACAGTCGCTTTTGGAAGCAGCATTTGACGAGGCCGCGTGGCGACAACCAGCAGTGTTACTGATCGACGATCTGGATGTCATCGCGCCCGCTCCTGACAACCCTGCCAGTGAAATGTCAGGAGAGGCGCTGTATGCAGCTAAAGTTTCAGAAGGTAAAAACAATAGTCAGAAAGGTGCAAAATTAGATTCAATTCAATTCAATTCAATAAATCTTTATTATCCCCTGAGGCAAAATTAGGGTGTGGTGATCATAAAAGAAGACAGACATGCAGTACATTAAAATCACTCAAACAAAATAATCAATAAGCAAACCATGGATGGTATGCAATGCTGAACGAACTGAACTTGTTTTGTTGACTGCCTTTGAGAATGATCTCGTGAACAATTCAATTCAATTCAATTCAATTCAATTCAGTTCAAAATACTTTATTGTCTGTTTAAGAGACACTCTAAAAAACAGAAAATGTTCTTTGGGCTCACATGATGCTCTGTCACAGATAAGATAAAATACAGTCATTAAAGATCTTGATATAAAACATAAAAATAAAATAGGGTTAAATGTTAACGTCAAACAGACTTCAGAACAATTTAAAACAAGTAATCATACATACTGACAAAAAGTGAGTCCAAGGTCTGCAACAGAGTCGCGCCCCCTTCTTGTGTCAGGACGAAAGATTTTGTGCTTGTGTGTGTCTGTCTGTGCACATGTGGGGGGAGGGTGTGGGGGGGGGGGTATGTTAGGTAGGGAAAATGTATAAACATCTACTGTAGTACACTCGGTCAACCAAACCAGCCTGAAATACGGTACCCTCCTACTGGAACCAGCAAAACAAACAGACCCCCCCCAAAAAAACAACCTTAACCGTAGTGGTGCTGAGAATGGGAATGTCCCAGATTACCTCTGTGTCTCTTCCAGCGCAAGACAAATTAATTCAGTAAGACCAGGGTTAAAAGGGGAACCATATTTTGGAGTAATGTTGCTCAGTTATCATTTCAAGAACAAACAACATCACTTTATTTAACTCATGGATCACTTCACTGACACTGTACAGCTTCTTACTGACATTGCTCGGGTGAGTTGAACAGGTGGTGAATACTAGATGAGAATCTTCTCTTCTTTTTTTTTCAGTTCTTCAGGGTCTCATAAAATTTGAGATGCGAAACTTCACCCGCATGGTCGTGTTAGTGACCAGCCAATCCCGTTCGACGTTACATCCCAGCATCGTGGCCTCCCGTGGACTTCACTTCGTACAGGAAGTTACTGCCATCAAGCCTCCTGATAAGGTAATGGCAGTCTTGAATCTTGAATACAGTGGACTGTTCTTGATGTTTGTCCTTTCTTTTCTTTGTTTAATTATTTGTTTAATATTTTATCATTCTTAAGCGCCCGAGCCTGACCACTCCCTACCCACTCACTATAAGATTACTACTGGTTTAAAAGAACAAGCCACTGCAGACAAGTAGAAGCCACTTCAAGCCACTATTACGCTAGGCCCAAGACTGCTGCAGATTGCATAATAGTGGCTTGAAGTGGCTTCCACTGTTCTGTGTGTGTCCTTTGGTGAGCGCTCTTTCAGTTTTGTTGCACCAACCTTTAGGAATTCCCTGCCAGCACATCTGAGAAATGCGCTCACACTGTCTGTTTTTAAGAGCAATCTTAAAACGTTCCTCTTTTGTAAAGCTTTCCAGTAATTTCCCGTGTCAGCAACTAGTCAGTTTCACCAGTGTATGTCTGTCCACTGTTTGTAAAATGTGCGTGAGTGTCGGTGAGTGATTGGCACACTACAAATGCCATTTATTATTATTATTATTATTAAGATTTCAAGTAAAATTGCGATTTTCGCATGGGCCTTTGTGAGGTAACTGCTTTAGGTGAAACTCTGCATGCTGTTGTGTTCGTGTGTACACACATACACACACTTGCACGCCCAAGAAACTTCTAGTTGTCGTCAGGTTAAAACTCAGGAATACCTTTGCAGAAAGGGCGTGAGGAGTTGTTGCGTAGCATCCTGGAAGCCAACAGCACGATAGCAGCGGATTCAACCCTGGAGCACCTGGACATTGCTGCGATAGTCGCTCGCACTGAGGGATACGTTGCCAGGGATCTTCAGGTTCTCATCAACCGAGCACTGCACTCACACTTGGGACAGCAGCCTTTGGGTAAAACTTGTTACATCAGTAGAAGTGTTTGTTTCAACAGTTACATCAGCATTTTTTTTTTCCCGCGAAATTTTCGCAGTCGGTGGCCTAGTGGTTAAGAGACTTGCCACCAATGCAAGAGGTCAGGTTCAAGTCCCACTCAGTGCAAAGAATTTTTCCTTCTCATAAGTGGCATTGTTCATTCGGGCCGATTGTCGGGGGTTCTCTCCGGGTACTCCGGCTTCCTCTCCTTTTGCGTTGGAAATGTTCAGCCCACCAAATTTGAAACAAATGCAGTTCTAAATTCCGAAACTTAAATAGCTGAGCTGACCCTTCGCATTATGTGATTGTAATGTGTTCGTTTGCAGTGTGAGAGAATGCGTATGATTCACGCGAGTGTGCGTGTCGGGTTCAGCTCACGGCGCTTTGAGCCGATTCAAGAAATTAAGTAAAGCGCCCACACAATACCCAGTTATTATAATTATGTAAGCATTGTTCACAAGAACCCAAAAAGAAAACACTTTGTTCCCACACCCCACTTCCCCCCCGATCCTTACTACCCCACTAGCCTTGGCCAGCCATTTGTCATACAACTTTTGCTGTCTCATAAATCTTACCTGTATGTTTTTTGTTTTTTTTCAGACATACTGTTACTAATGGCATGTTTGAAGATGTTTGGTGTTTGTTAAAAAAAAATGTGTGATGGAAGGGAGGCAGGGGGAGTCGAAAGAGGGGCTGGCAATACACACTGATATACATGTATTCAGTGCACACACTGGCCTTAAAAAATTCAGACTGGGGAATTGTCAGTCGTTCGGCAATTTTCAGTCAAATTTCCTATCCTTTCAGCCAAAAATTCCAAGTTTCAGCCAAAGTAAAGGAAGTGGGAAAAGGTTGCACACATAATCACGTACCATGATACATGTAATAGTATATATATATGGGACTTCAGTTTTGAAGGCTTGCATATCAGTACCAAGGCAGTATGAATTTAATTTCTGGGTGCCAGTAGAGGCTACTAAATGCCTTTATGAATGACCAGTTTGTTTTTCTGAAGTGAGGCGTTGCTCCCTGTGGTCCCACAGTAGTGTGCTACTGCTGCTCCCTGGTCTAGGTTTCAGTCTTTTTTTCCTTCAGTAATTCCCCAGCCCGAATACTGGTGTCTTTAAGTCTTGCTAGCTAGAAATGCAGACCATTGTAGTTCAGTTCAGAGTAGAAGCTAGCATGCTCGCATACAGCACACATTGGTTATGCTTTCTTGTATTAATGCGATGTTTGTCGTTTTTATGCTGACAGAGTGCAAAAATGTGACCCTGCTACAGAACGACTTTGAAGCAGCATTGGACGGGTTCAAACCTTTGGCCATCAGGAATGTCCCACTTCACACCTCAGGCGACCTCGGCTGGTCGGACGTTGGGGGATTGGAGGACGTGAAAGCTGCGCTGGTTGAAACGCTTCAGTGGCCCAGCAAGGTCAGAAGCTGGTAGTTGCATGTGTTAATCTTGCTCGGCTGATTTTAAATTCTTAAAAGGCGTTATGCGTACTGTTGCAATGTCCAGACAGAGCACCACTTCATTTGCAGACTGCATTCCAACTAGCTAAATGCCATTCTCCCTCCCTCACCCCCCTCTTTCACTCCACCCACCCATCCCTTCCCCTCCATCAACATCATTGTGAGCTAGCTGCTGCGTAAAGTACAGTCGAACCTGCCAAGGCGGTCACCTGTAGAAGCCATGCCACTGTCTAACCTGGTCACCCCAGAGGATTCCCTAACATGCTATCTGTTGACATGCCACCCTGGATAACCTGGCCACCTGCCTAAGGCGGCCAATTTGGCCCACTCCCTTGGGTGACCGCCTTAGACAGGTTTGACTGTATTTACTTTTTCCTTTGTGTTGGTTTTTGACAGTACCCGCAACTGTTCGCTAACTGCCCGCTGCGGCTGCGTTCAGGGCTACTGCTGTATGGGCCACCAGGCACTGGGAAAACTTTGCTGGCAGGGGCGGTGGCCAAGGAATGCTGCCTTAACTTCATCAGCATTAAGGTCAGAACTGCATTAGTTTATCGGTCTCTGGTCTCTGAACCGTTTGAAGATATGTGGGGCCTTGAAGCGTCCATTAGGAAATAAGTAATCGTTGCATACCACTCAGAGTAGTATGAATGCATGCTGTGTCAATCCTTTACTAATGTCATCATCATTATTATTATTATTATTATTACTGCTGTTCTTCCTATTGCTATGATTATTGTTAATGGTATGTTTTTCCACCCTCCGTCCTGTTCTGCACACACACACAAAAATTTTTAAATTTGAAAAAAAAAAAAAAAATGTTGGGCTTACAACAATATTTTACAAGCATTTTTATGATATTCCATTGTCAGCGTCCAGTTAGTGCACAATGATAGGTTGAATGTTCAAAGATTCATTTGAAGGGGGGGGGGGGGGGGGGGGAGGTTGTTGTTCTTCTGTGCCCGTATGTAATAGTCGAGGTTAGGCCTTTTAGCCCTGGGTTAGAGTCTAACCTCGAACTAAACTAGCTCTAGGGTTAAATTTTCTGTTGTTTTTTGTTTTAAATCAAGAAGCAGGCCCATTCCAGCAAGGTGCCTAAGCCGTTATAGAAGGATTTTTTTCTTCCTTTCTTCGCTTCCTTTTTTATTTAATTTTGCTTTGGGGTTTCTTTTGTCCTAGTCTGGGTTAGGCCCGTAGCCCTGGGATAAATTAACCTCGACTTTTACTTGCGGGCCCTGATTGGTATACATTGTTTCACCACTGTTCACTGCCATTTTCCAGGGTCCAGAGTTGTTGAGCAAGTACATTGGTGCCAGTGAACAAGCTGTGAGAGACCTCTTCACAAGGTACAGTAATCTTCTGAGTATTTTAGCATGTTGAGTGTTGAGCCATAAACTTTAAATGAGAAATAAACTGTATTATTTAACATTGCCAATGAGTTATTCTTTTCTTTGGTGGGGGAGAAAGAGAAAATGGTTTTGTTTCTGGTAGTAGCAATGTATTTTTAATTGAATGTAATCTGTGGTGGTTTTGCTTCTGGTACATAGAGTAAAAATGTACTTTGTAATTAAATGTGATCTGCGCAGAATTTTTTTTTTTAAATCAGTTTTGTTTTGCAGAGCACAGAGCGCCAAACCTTGCATTCTCTTCTTTGACGAGTTTGACTCCATAGCTCCCAAGTAAGTATAAATTTGCAACCATTTGGTCACCCAGAAATACTACATGTACTGTCATAACTCCATTTTCTGCATTTCAGACTTCTTATTTCCAGGCAGTGATTTGTGCTGTTTTGATTTTTTTTTAAAAACTTTCTACTACAAAAAGCTGTTCCCAGTTTGTTCAGAACATTGCTTGTTGGCTTGTTTGTTTATTTTGTTCTCATTTTTTAATAGCAAAATATGATGAAGGTTTTCCAACACCCAAAAGTTTTTAGTGCATGTGTGTAGTCCTAAAGAGAAAAACAAAGATACTTGATATGAAAAGAGAGAAAAAGACACCTGAACACTCACTGCTCTGTTGAAAAACAGTTTATAATTATGTGCTTGTGGTTGTAAACAGACGTGGCCATGACAGTACTGGAGTGACAGACCGTGTTGTGAACCAATTGCTGACACAGCTGGATGGAGTGGAGGGTTTGCAGGGTAAGTTGTGTGCTCTTTTTTGTTTTCTTTTTCCTTCTTCCTTTTATCTTTTTTTTTCTGCTTTTAGTACACACAAACTGACATTGACACAAAGGTATGTGTCTTTCTTGCATGTCACAGATAGGAATTAGCTAGCCCCGGTTATGTTTTATTTTAATTCTTTTCTTTTTTTCATAGTGAAGCTGGGCTGTCTGTAGAGATACATTGTACTGTACATGAATTTTATCATGTAAATTCTAACATGCATACATGTGTGATTGATTTTAACCCTGGTAGTGCTAAACCCGGAATATTCTGGCCTACCTCTACGGCTTTTCCAGCATAAGACAAATTAATTCCGCAAGACCAGGGTTAAGATGTTTGACTTTTCCTCCTGGATGGTTTTCAGTGCAGTTTGTTTGCTCTATGCTTCTCCCTGTCCAGGAGTTTACATGCTAGGCGCTACAAGCAGACCCGACCTGATCGACCCCGCCTTGCTGCGACCTGGACGTCTGGACAAATGTCTCTACTGCGGCATCCCCTCAAAGGTGCGTTCACTTACTTGCAGTTTTGTTTGTTTGTTGTTTTGTGCTCACTGTTTTCTTCTGTTTCTTTTGTGCTTTGCTTTTTTTTTTCTTTACTTTATTGTATTGTTTTGTTGTGGTTTATTTGGTTTTTTTGTTTATTAGCTTGTTTTGCCTCCAAATCTGCTCTCAAGAGTATATTGATAAAAAGGGTAGTTGTTTATAAGTATGGAAGCATTAAAGATACATAGTGGGTGGTACTGGTAAACAGAAATATGCTCATGTGCAAACAAAACAAAACAAAAAGTGGATGGACACTGCTCTTTTTTTGCAGCATGTCACAAGAGCAGGCATCCCAAATTTCCCGCAAGAGATCACATAACATTTTTTTTTTAATCAAAGGTATTTTGGATGTTGTTACAGGAGGAGCGCCATTCCATCCTGCAAGCCATGACACAGAAGATGTGCCTGTGCGATGACGTGGATCTGAAAGCTGTGGCCGACGTGTGTGAGTACTTCACGGGTGCCGACTTCAAGGCTCTGCTCTACAACGCACAGCTACAGGTAATGGGCAGAGACTCTGATGCGTAGAGAGGTCTTGACAGCCTTACTAGCTTGTGTCTCAGTTTAATGCGCTTATACTGTTAAATCCTTTACACTATCCCCATGCTTCATTTGAAAAGGGGAATGGACCGAGTGGTTAAGGAGCCATTCTGTGGATTCTGGGGCACTAGTTGAAATCCATTTGTAGGCAGGAATCTGGTTTGGGAGTTTTCCTCACTGAATCAAGTAAAAATTCTTGTGCAGACTCATTTAATGGTGCATGTCTCACCGTTGTGTACGCATGCATGCATAAATAACAAGTGTGCCTATGATCCCATTCCACTATTTTAGGAGGGGTCACAGAATGGAAAACAAGTGAAAACACGCATGTGGTGGTCGGTGGTCTAGTGGTTAAGAGACTTGTCACCAGTGCGAGAGGTCAGGGGTTCGAGTCCCACTCGGGGCAATGAAGTTTTCCTTCTCGTACGTGGCACCGTTCATTCGGGCCATTCGTCGGGGGTTCTCTCCGGGTACTCCAGCTTCCTCCCACTCTGCTTTGGAAATGTCCAGCCCACCAGGTTTAAAAAATAAATGCAATTCTAAATTCCGAAATTTAAATAGCTGCGCTGACCCTTGGCACCACGTGATTGTAATGTGTTTATGTCCACTGTGTGAGAGAATGCATGTGATTCATGTGAGCGTGCGCATTGGGTTCAGTTCACGGCGCTTTGAGCCGATTCACGAAATTGGGTAAAGCGCCTATACAATACTCATTATTATTATTATTATTATGTGGGAAACAGGAAACACTAGGGCTGTACTGTTGGTGACGAACTTCTCGTAGGAGGAGCAGGCTAGTTTTTCCATACCGTGGCTATGGGACAAAAAAGATGCACGTGTACCAATACCATTTTGCCAACATACATCTTCAGTAACTCACTTTATCTGTTGGTTGCAGGCCATTCATGAGTACACGGACGCTGAGCGTGCCATTGGAGCAGACGGGTTGGTGCGGATCAAGGGATCTGTAGACACATGCGCACTCATGAACAAGTCGCCGATCACCATCAATCCAAAGAACAGCCCGGGGTCATCAACTACCACCAGCCCTATCAATAAGAAGGCCCCGTGTGAAGTTGGGTCAGAGTCGATTTCACCGGTAAGGAGAACTTTAATTCTTTTTTTTTCTTTTTTTTTGCTGCCAAAACTCTTTGCTGGCTCCAGTGGTGTTCCTCCCTGGTAATGGGTGGAATCCACGGAGGGCTCGGAAGCTGGGGCAATTCTGATTATGCACGATGATGGAGATGAGGATGATGGTAAGATGATACTATGGAGGTCCGTGTGGTTTGGGACTGCGGGACAGGGCCGCATTCCACGCTTCCTGTCATAAATATCCCGGCATTAACCAGGCTCGGGAACTACGGCACCTGTGGTGCCGGCTGTGTAATCATCCACATCATAAGACATGTCATACCAAGGGAAGCACCCCTAAAGTCGCACCCGTAAAGTGGGTGAATCTCGGCTGTGTGGCGATAGCCTCCCCATTGGGCCTATAGCACACCCGCTATGGGTAGGAGCCGACTTAGGTAGGAAAAATCCCGCTTGCCTCGGCTGGGACTCGAACCTGGGTCTCCCGGTCCATAGTCCGAAGTGCTAACCACTAGACTACGGGGGCTGGTGTTCTTCATATAATTTGGTATTTTTGCCCTTGCAAGAATCACAATGTTAATTAAAATCTTCAGATCACTAGCAGCCACTTCAAACCACTATTATGCAATCTGCAGCTGTCTTGAGCTTAGCGGGGAAGGCCCACGCTTTGTGTAATAGTGGCTTGAAGTGGCTCCTACTGGTGTGCAGTGGTTTGTTCTTTTTAACCAGTTTTACACCACTCGCCAGTGCAAACTTTCAGTGAGTTACTATGAGTGCTTTATGTCCAAAAATAGTAA
This sequence comes from Batillaria attramentaria, assembly GCA_018292915.2. Classification (NCBI taxonomy): domain Eukaryota; kingdom Metazoa; phylum Mollusca; class Gastropoda; family Batillariidae; genus Batillaria; species Batillaria attramentaria. The sequence continues at coordinate 155,813 of JACVVK020000231.1, forward strand.
TGAAACAAAGAGCGAAGGTGTGAGTTATGACTTTCCCACTCAGTGGTTTACGAGTTCACAAAAACACACTACAGTTACGTCATCAATCAGAAAGTGTGTCATTTGAAACATTTGGAACTCATACGTCACGGCCAGTTCACAGTTATTTTGCTCACTTGTGGGTGTGAAATTTTATTTTCCTTGGATCAGGTAAAAATGATCACAAAGAAAATTCTCTGCAAAGTATTTGCGAGTGCACTTGTACATGAGCACATGCTTTGAATTTTTCTTTCTTCTTTGTTGCTGTTTTCCCTAGGGAAGCAGTAGGTTGAGTTTTCCCTTCTGACAATCGATTCAGTGCATGCCTGACATTATTCTGGGCCCGTATGTAATAGTCAAGGTTAGGGCTTTTAGCCCTGGGTTAGAGTCTAACCTCGAACTAAACTAGCTCTAGGGTTGAATTTTCTGTTGTTTATTGTTTTAAATCAGGAAGCTGGCCCATTCCAGGAGGGTGCCTGAGCCGTTATAGAACAATTTTTCCCTTCCTTTCTTTGCTTCCTTTGTAATTGTAATTGTTATTTAATTTTGCTTTGGGGTTTCTTTTGTCCTAGTCTGGGTTAGGCCTGTAGCCATGGGTTAAATTAACCTCGACTTTCACATATGGGCCCCTGATTGTTCGTTGGAAATAAGAAGACAGAAGATTTTCAGTTGCATTCCAAATTTTTGGTCAGTGGCCTTTGATGAGGGGGGGGGGGGGGGGGGGGGGGGGAGGGGAGGGGGGTGGGGCTTTACTGTTGTGTCTTGTCAAAGTTGCCATGTAAATGCACAAACTTTATCATTTTGATTTTAATGCAAACAGACTTCACAAGCAAAATAGCTGACGAATTCCCTCTGGTTTCTTTTGAATTTCTCTGTTTTGATCTTTCAGGACGGCAAAGTGGCTGTTGCAGCAGTCTGCGGAAAGAACGTCCACAAACAGCCCGCCTTGCCTGGGCCTGGTGGCGACGCTCCGACTGTGGAAGATCTCGTCAAGGCCAGACAGTTGCCGTATGTGCGAAGCTGTCCGCCATCAGAACTTCAGGTACACAAGGGACAAAGTGTTCTTTGGATATTTCTCTCAGATGAAGTCTAGCATTGCTCCACCTAACTCGCACACATACAAAAATATGTACATGTTTTTGGGGCTTTTTTTTTGGGGGGGGGGGTTAAACACAATCGCTGTTTTTAAAAAAAAGGGAAGATGATGAAGCCAAGTTAAAAAAAAAAATTCAAAAACAAAAACCAACAGTAAAAATTTTAAAATGGCTTCTATGCCTTGAGCCAGAAACCCTCTTGTGGATTCCCCCCCCCCCACCCCCGACAAAAATCCAAAACAAAACAAAACAAAACTTCTGTCATGTAATACTGGTTTGAAACGTGAATATCGCAGTATTAGTGACATGTCATGACTGTCAGCATTAAACAAGCCCATTTAGAATTCCAAACTTCCGCCCTTCCCAGCCCGGTAACTGTGTGCGCGGCCCTTCTTTGTCTCAAATAAACTGGGCATGGAGTTCTTGGGGGACTTGGCGCTAGGCGCACGCGAACTTGTAGTTCCATTTCAAGTTGTGGTAAATGATCGAAAGAAACCCATCGAATTCCAGTGAATGTTGAAGAGACAGACAACTGTGAAACTTGGGAAATGTTTGGCAGACTGCAGTTGCTTCCCTTGAATTGTAAGCCCCCCCCCCCCCCCCTCCTCACCCACTACCCCTGTACATCCAGTTTTGCAATGCTATCACTTGTCTGCAGATTTCCACGTTCAAAAAAAAAAATTAAAAAAAATGAAAATCGATTTTACAGTGGCAAATACTTGGGACAAGCTGCTACTGTCAAGCATGTGTTTGTACCATACCACATGTCAGTGCACTTTCCTTTTTTTTTTTTTTTTCTTTTTTCTTAGTCAGTTCTAGACCCTTCATATTGAGTCAGCAGTTTGGACCACCAAATATATTGATTTTTTTTTTTTTTAATGCTTTCAGGTGGAGGGCACAGCTTGGAAGGCAGATCAGCGCAAGGGGAAGAGAGTCACATTCTTCCGAAAAATGGGGGAGGCACCCGCCGTGTTATCACCAGAAGATGAGGCCCGATTTCTCACCATGGTGAGCATCCGGAATGTTATGTTTGTGTGTGTTACATGTGCGTTTTTGTGTGTGTGTGTGGGGGGGGGGGGGGGGGGGCTTTCTTTTTGTTTTGTTTTTTTGTTGTTGTTGTTTTACTACTTTCTTGTCCCTTTTGGGAAACTTGGGCTGCTTCTCCGGGGGTAAGTGCATCGCCGCGGCACGGCCCCACCCAGCATCTATCCTATTTTTCAATTTTGCCGGGGGAGGAAAGCTGGATGACCTCCGATGAGCAGCCTGGTAGCCAGGAAACACCAGTATCACATACCACAAGCTCGACCTGGGCTTGAACCCGTGCTTCGCTGTGACGGCCACTCAGTAGTGCAGCAGCTAAGTCCGACATGCTACCTATTAGACCACCGCTCACCCCTGCTTGTGGTGTATTGTGGTATAGGGAGGGAATTTAATCTTGCATACTTTTCTTTGGTTGACATGTTAGTCTATGACCGAGCCAAAAGGGGTGTGGAAGGGGGAGTATCATTGTGACAGTTTTCGAATGATGGGTGTTTTGTTTTTAATGCCAGTTTTTGGTTTCACCATTTGTTTTGTTTTAATAATAATAATAATAATAATAATAAATTGTTCTTGTATGGCGCAGAAAGTCTGCCCAAGAGCCGGAAGCACTCAGTGCGCGCTACACACACACACACACACACACACACACACACACACACACACACCGACGGACACACACACACACACACACACACACAGCGGACATGGGATACAGGGGAGGATACAGTAAAAAATTTAGTTGAAAGCTTGCCGAAAACAGATAGGTTTTAAGGTGTGCCTTGAACTGTGACAGAGTAGGGAGATTCCTAAGTGAGACGGGCAGAGAGTTCCAGATTTGGGGAGCAGAGTAACTGAAGGAACGTTGGCCATAAGTTTTCAGACTGACACGGGGTATTTTTAATAGTTTCTCAGAAGACGGGCGAAGTGAACGGGATGTTTCATACGTAGTGAGCTTCTCTGTGAGGTACTGCGGGGGGATTTGTCGAAATGACGGTAGGCTAGTGTTGCTATTTTATACATGATACGGTATCGAACAGGTAGCCAGTGTAATTCCTTCAGAAGAGGTGTAACATGGTCACGTTTACGCTTTTTGAGAATAAGACGCGCTGCGCTGTTCTGTACACGCTGAAGGCGGTTGATTTGATCAGCTGGCAGGCCAACAAGGACAGAATTACAAAAGTCTAATCTAGCTGTTAAGTCTAATTTTAGCTGTTGTGTGTGTGTGTGTGTGTGTGTGTGTGGTGTGTGTGTTTTGTGTGTGTGTGTGTGTGTTTTCTGTTTTTGTGAAGGGATTTGTTGTTTGCGTTTTTGGTGGGTGTGCTTTGATTTTTGTTGTATTTTTATTTTCTGACATGTTTGTTTTTTGTGTGTGTGTGTGTGTGTGTGTGTGTGTGTGTGTGTGTGTGTGTGTGTGTGTTGTGTGTGTGTGTGTGTGTGTGTGTGTGTGTGTGTGTGTGTGTGTGTGCGTGTGTGCGTGTGTGTTCTTGTGGTTAAATAGAGCTAGCATATTGAAGAGAAAAGAAATCGTGAAGCATTTGTCATACACCACCCTTCACCCTACCCACCAGTGTTTCTAGAGGAAAAAGGAAACACATTTCTCACTACTTCCTTCAGATAGAGACGTCAGTCAGTGCTTTGTCCGTTTTCCTTTGTCTTCCCTATCCAAACAGTTTTGTTTTTTTTTGTCCCTGCATTTCTCATACAACTCCCTCCTTTCATTTTGAACTTCCCTCGAACACTGAAGTGTTTGTTCTAATCAGCACTCATAAAGCGTGTCACATCAAGTAGTAGTTGATTTGTCGGAAGCACAACAGGGCACGAGACAGCCATTGTCAGAATAGTTGGAACCACCGTCTCAATTTGACGTATATTGCTTTTGGGTGCATGCCCCCACCCCCACCCCCACCCCCCTCCCCCCATACCAATTTTTTGGTGCCTCTCGAAAAGTGCTTGTGTCGATGCACAAAACGTTTCCTCTAACGCGGAACAAAACAGTCCCGATGCCAATGGAAGAATTAAGCAGCGGCTGAGAGCTGTGTGAAAGACAGGACAGATGGGGAGTAGGATGTAGTGTTTGGCTGAAACACCAGGCGAGGGGCGAGGGAGTGTTGTCTCCCTTCTCCTCACCCAGGAGTTATTTCCCTTTCATCTCGGGATGGCCGTTTCTTGTAGTTGGAGTGTTAGGGGCAATGTTCCCATTAAAACTCATCTGACATGAAACTTTGCCACATTGCGTTTGAACATAGTGTATAATCAAAAGCATTTAGTGCATGTAGTACTTTGATTCAGTTATCTAAAGGATGCTGTACATATGTAAAAGTTGCAAGTTTTAAGTTTTCTCCACAAGATTCCGTTCAAAGAAATACCAAATGAAGACAAGAAATATTAATTTTAAGTTTGAGAAAAAGCTGGCAATACCACAAAGCCGTTCTGACATTAAAAAAAAAATCTTCTTGCAAGGAATGAGATGAGTCAAGGGTATATGTGAGATTTCCTTTTTTTTTCTTCTTCTTCTTCTTTTTCTTGTTTTTCAATTTGGTGTCTGGTTTGTTTGAAGCAAATCAAGGAAAACAAAATTTGTGAGGAATAAAAATGTCAAATTCATGTTCACATGCTGGCTTCTTTACTGAAAGATATCTTACCAGAATGTTTGTCAGACTCTTCTTTTTAAATTGAATTAAAATGCCTGCCCCTTATCAGAGTCTGCAAAATACAAGTAACTTCTTCAAACCCCCCTTAGGCGCATGGGACATAACACCAGCCGAGATACGCCCCACACAATACAGCATCTTCCTCCACCCCAGCCCACAGGTGCAGGTTTCTTTTCTGGTTTCCCAGACTGAAGAGCTCTCGAGCTGCACCGCGTTCTCTTCCGCACAATGGCAGGGGAGAGAAGCACCCCCACCGCACAAAGGGAGTGAATGGGGGAGAACCCAAGAGCATTAGCACAGTCTATTAGCAGGAGGACATGCGTTTTTATGTTTTCAAGAGTGCGGAGATCTGGAGGGACAATGTCCCCCTATTACTGGGGGGAGAAACCTTGATTCTCCTCTAATGCATGGGGCTGACCGGGATCATTGAAATTGATTGAAAGATATGAGGAGGTAGGGTTAAAGTGAAGTGTGGTGTGGAAAGGGTTAATGAATGAAAGAGGAGGGAGAGAGGGTGGCAGGGGGAGGGGGGAGGTGAAGGGGGGCTGACTAGTTAATTTCAGTTTTGCAAGTATTCAAGGCAACTGCAAATTCCGGACTTTTAAAGTTCGTTCTTAACTTTGGAGCCGAGTTTGGGGCATCTGCCCTACAAGCAGATACACAGTTGTAGGAAACGGGCTCTTGCAGCTGCTTCTATTACACGCATTATTTGACATAAATTAAGGATTTTAAACCTAAAATTCTCCAAATGTAACCCAACATATTACCACAACTGCTTTCGTTTCCTGTCGCTGCCGCAAGTAGTCTTCTGCAACTTCTCATGTACACGTATTTTGTTCTGTACTCTTCGGGGGAGGAGGGGAAGGTCTTTCTTACCTTCTTCATATTTTTTAATATTTATGACAATTCTCGCAGGTGACAGAGATCCAAAGACGACAGAACCAGACTGTCGGGCGAGATAGACTGGAGCGGCGCCGTGCGTCCAGTATTCTGGTCAAACCCTCGGTGCTCGTTCCAGTGACGCAGAAACATCTTATGGCTGCTGCCTCTTCCATGAAACCCTCTGTGTCCGCTGCTGAGAGAGAGAGATACCAGGCCATGTAAGTGAAAAGCTTTTCTTTTCTTTCTTCTTTCTTTTTTCTTTCTTTCTTCTACAACTTCCGAGCCTTCCGTGGATTTCACCCATTACCAGGGAGGAAAACCACTGGAGCCGGCAAGTAGTTGTGGCAGCAAAAAAAAAAAAGAAAAAAAAAGCTTTTCTTTGCCCCAGAACGCCGAGTAGTTTTCTGAGTTGGTGATTGTTTTTGTTGTTGTTGTTGTTGTTTGTTTTGTTGATTTGATTTTTTTTATTGTTTTCCATTATATTTCTGCTTATCATAATACTCTAGTTGTTTTTCGCTTAGGTTTTAAGGCATGCTTTTGTTTGTTCTTTCCCCTGTTTCAGGTGCATAGATTGTCCGTTGAGGGTGGGGGAGGGGGGGGGTATTAAAGTTGGTCCCCCAGGGGCCGGGGAAGCATGTCGCAAAAGCAGTCCCTGACACCAGCATATTATTTTGCTGTTGGTATTGTTGTAGATCTGTGTGTTTGTTTTGGCATAAAATCCATGTAATCATTCACTTATAAACCGGTTGTTTCTTTGTTCATTTTGTGTTACTCTATGCCCGTGTAACATTCAGTCATCAGCAGAGGGTGTTCCGAAAAGAATGTCCAACTTTTAAAACCCACCGCTTTCCACGACGACCTCACATCATATTAATCTCTAATTTTACGTCATTTACATTGGTAGCGACTTTTACGTCATTCACATTGCTAGCGACTTTCACCGACGTCATACGCCTAACCGCGTGGTAGGCTGCTTTCTCCCTGAGGGCAAAAAAAAAAAAAAAGCCAAAGAGAGAAAGTTTACGGCTGCTCGCTCTGAAGCCGTGTTAGAGCGGTGTAGTACACCTGTGTGCTGAAAGGCCCCGCTGTTTTGCTTTCATTAGTGTCACTGTCCAAGGCTTAACACCTCAGGCAAAGGGAGATTAGCGGCCCTGGGTGCGAGTTGTCGCCCCCTTCTCGCCTTCCGTGACCTGCCTGCAGTTTACTTACGACTTGGTCAGGGCGAAGATGTGTAGATGTTGATCTGTGCGTCTTGCTTTCTGTGCTGAAGCAGTCGCTGACTTGTCAGACTGAAATTTCGTGGAGTCTGATTTACTGCCGGTCAATCTAGGGGACTAAAATCCCTTGTGTTACACCTGATAAGCAAGCGAAAACAATACCAGCAACAACAGTAATAATAATTGTTATTATTAGTAATAGAAATAACACCATACGTTTAGATTTTCAGTCTTGTCCCGTAGCAAAGCAGTGAGACCAGCTAACAGATTTGCACCATCCGAGCCCGATTACTAATCAGTACTACTGCTAGTGGAAGGAAGGAAGTAAGATGTCAGTGTGGACATTTTTGGAAACTAGTTAACGCCCATAGGCAGGTTACGGATGTTGGCTGGTCACACGTTCAGGAGAAGGGGGAAAAAAACAAAACAAAAACCATTCGCAAACGACAAAGTAAATTTTAAAAAGTGCATGCTCTAGGTTATCTGTAGTTGCAGTTTTGTGGGGGGGTTTGTTGTTGTTGTTGTTTGTTTTTGTTGGTGGGGGGGGGGGGGCGTGTTTTTTGTTTTATTTTGTCTTTTTGCCTTTGGGTTTTGTTGTTGTGTCTGATGGACTTTTTCTGAGGGGGGGGGGGGGGTGTTTTAGAAGAAAGGAAAGAAACTGCACCAGCAAATATAAAACGAAGACAGCAAAAACAAAAACAAACAACGAGACACAAAAAGTTGCAGCTTTGTTTGTTTGTTGTGTTTGTTTGTTTCTTAGAAGAAGGGAAAGAAGCTGCATCAGCCAATGTAAGAAATGAAGACAGAAATAAAGCAAATGGAAAACAAGACACAAAGAATAGACTTACAACAACCGAAAGAAAAGAGGAACATAACAAAAAAAAAACAACAACAAAAAACGCGAATACAAGAGTGATTAGAGACGTAACAGCAAATAACCCCAAGAGAAACAATGAAGCTGAAGGTCAGGAAACTTTACTGCGCCTTTCTACAGACAAATTTGTCTTCGTTGGTGTGTGTTTGAAAGCTGTTGTTCAGTAGATTGCCAAAGGCTTCATGTGTGGTGCGCTTTCCTACGTATATACATCTTGTATAGGTATACATCTTTTGACGAATTGGACTCAGTATCTTTCTGTCTCTGTGTGTTTTGTTTTGTTTTGTTTTGTTTTGTTTTGTTTTGTTGTTTTTATTTGTTTGTTTGTTTGTGTGTATCCTCTACACGGGGAAAAGGGGAAAATGAAAATCTAAAATCTTGAATCTTGTCATTGGGTATAAAGTAAAGACAAAGACAAGAAAGGTTAACTATGTCTGACTAGTATATTAAGAACAAATAAACTACACTTACTTCAGCTAATAGTGAGAACACACATTATCACTATTATATCTAGTCCATGCTAGAAGGTACTATCCATACAGCTAGAAAGAAAAGAGATGGTATGTTCTATGAAACCAAGAGAAGGATCAATGCCAGATGGAACAATGAAGAAAGGAGACTGAAACAATAACTGCTAAAGAACTACGAAAACACTGGCAGCTGTAGGAGACAAGTAAATGCAAATAGAACGACAGAAGGGAAAAAATATTGTGGCAGAAAGTCAAACCGGGCAGTGGGGATAAGAAGCCGTCTCCGATTAGATAACCCACGAACCCACGGACCTTCCTTACTTATTTCTACACACACACTCATTATATACTACACCATACCAGTTTCATTTTCCCGGCCACGTCTCAGACTTTGCATTAACTCATCTTTATTTCTGTAGGATTTTTTAATCTTTCTTTCGTGTTTTTGGTCTTGCTATCTTAAGCGGTTATTATTGTTTGTAGTTGTTGTGTATCAAACATAATAATTTTACTACAGTTTGCCGAAATTTACAAATTTTAAACAATATTTTGCTCTTTAGCGACCGAACGGGAAACTCCGTCAGTTTATGTATACACGACAAGTGCGCAATACTAATTATATAGTCTGTGTGTAGAAGTGAAATAGACTGGAAATTCCCGATGAGTCATCAGCGTAACTTGAGTCGCAGTTTGTTGGTTACATACGCACACGCTTATTCATTCTTTCTGCTCGCAGTTCTTAGCTTGGATGACTCTTGTGTACTGGATTCCAAGGTCTTTGGTATTACTTTTATGGCTGGTTAGGGTTTATCTTTTTTTCCTTTGCGTTTTGTTTTTGTTTTGAAAAGAAGCGGTAATTGGTTTTGACGATACCCTGAAATATTCAACAGAATTATTACAGATACCCGGAAGTGTTCCTTCTCTATTTGAAAGCGAACAATTTGCCCGTGGTCCAAGGTTTGTAGTTTTAACACAAACAAAAATGCAACCGCAAAAGAAAAAATCCGAGTTTTCGACACAATGGCCTTCTTTAGGGACAAAACCGAACACAAAACAGACAGAAATCAACATCACAACCACGCTACTTATGTGCATGGAAAAGAAATAAATGAATTTATTTTTTTATTTATTACTTTTTTAAAATTTTGTTTGTTTTTGTCCCTGAAGAAGGCCATTGTGCCGAAAAGTTGGAATTGTTTGTCTTGTATTTGTAGTTTGAGCGTGTCTTGAGTCTCTTCGGTTTAGTGATCTTTTTGTACATTCTGGCAATCTGTTCAGTTCCAATTTAAAACAAAACAAAAAACCCTCTGTGTTGATGTTGAACGGTTCAGTACAGCCTGTAGTTAGCCCCCACCCCGCTCCTCCCAAACAGATCTCACCCTGTCCACTTAAAATAAATAATAATAATAAATTTCATTTATATAGCGCACTTCTCAGACACAGTGACTCATTGCGCTAACACACGTCACTCATACACATTCATACCATACAGACCAACACGTCAATCAATACATATTACACATCACACAATACAATGACACATCAGTTGACGAAGGCCTGTTGAAATAAGTGGGTTTTCAGTGCAGATCTAAAAGCTGATAAAGATGGTGGTTGTCTCAGCCCCATAGGCAGTGAGTTCCAGACTGTAGGGGTGGCGAACCGGAAACATCGTTCACCATAAGTTTTCAAGTTTATCTTGGGGATTTTGAGTAGCTTGTCATCACTCCTTGCTTCTAACACCACCACCCCCCACTCTCACCCGCCGTACCTTCTTCCCTCCTCTCTCTTGCCTACCGCCGAGCTTCCACGAAGGACCCGCCACATTTTTCAGGCTGATGAAAATTCCGGCGTCTTGTTTGAGCAACAGTGTCGCTACAGTGCGCGTGTGTGCGACACATACCCCTCGGCCAGTCACCCTATTATCCCGGGTAGACCCGGGATGAGGCGCCCCTGCGATTCCGCCCCCCAGTTTTAAGCCTGGAGTTTCATTTTGCCTCCCCTTGTTTGAAAGACGGCAAAAGCGACGCACTAGAGACTAACCTCGTCAAACAAGCGAAAGTTTTAAAGGACCGACGTGGCTTCAAATCTTCTCGTGTTTACCAGGGCCACGACCCCGGTGATTCTTTTGGTGGGCGATTTTTGCACCCACCTCGGCGCTGGGGAGGGTGGGTTGGGGTGGCTGGCTGGGTGGTTTCAGCCGTTGAGAAAGTGGTGTGTGTGTGTGTGTGTGTGTGTGTGTGTGTGTGTGTGTGTGTGTGTGTGTGTGTGTGTGTGTGTGTGTGCGTGTTTGTGTGTGTGTTTGTGTGTGTGTTTCTTTAGACGAAGCTTTCAGTTGTCACCTTTGACTTTGTGGGCAGTGTTTAGCGTGCTCAGAATTCTGCAGGGAATTCCAGGACTTTTCTCCAGAGAATGAATGTCCTTGGCCTCTTAGTGTCTTATTTAACCTGGCCTCCAGATTCTTTCTTTTTATTTTTTCTTTTGAAAACTACACGAACAGTTTTCTTTTATGTTCTAACATAAGCCAGGAGACTGTGAAGGCAGTCTTGGGTTGTACAGAAATGTTGATTGATTGATTGATTGATTGATTGATTGATTGATTGATTGATTGATTGATTGATTGATTGATTGATTGATTTGAAAAGCTGCATTTGTCACTGTCTCTGATTAGTCATAATATGCTATGATATGGATACTTTCTAATAGGACTATTTTGTGGTTAGCGAGATGTGCAACCAACTTAATTTTCCGAACAAGAATAACAATTTTAATATGACTCATTGACTCACAAGTTGTTCTTCATCTCGATGACGATCTGTGTGCTTTTCTGTTCCAGATACGACAACTTTGTCTCTGGCCGCCAGGGGGACTTTCAGACCGGAAGCGTGGAAGCAGGCTTGCGCTCTACGCTTGCTTGAGATGACGTCACTTCCTGTAGGATGTAGTTTCTCTCTGTCTGTGGCTGTTTCAGACTTGGACGAAGTGTCCTTTCTTTGAGCCACTTGTGATATTATGTATTTTTAGTTTATATGTGCTGCTGATCATGAGAGAGAGAGAGAGATTTTGTATACTATCCAATGAAAACGTAGCAATTTGAAAAGAAATGAATTGTGAGTACTGTAGGTAGTTTTGAGTGCTGTGTAAATCGTTTGTAACGCCATTGTTCCATTTCCATCCACACATAATACTATTTATTTCCTTTCATGCACATGCTAATGACGGAAAGATGTTCAATGAATAGCAGTGATTTAACACATACCGCGTACCGCGCTCGAGTATCTCACGTGTTTGACTCGTTTTTGGTTTTGGCCCTGTAGGCATGATTAACTCTTAAGAGCCCAGGCTGCAACACCACCTGCCCGCTTTATGATAAGACTGGTTAAAAAGAATAAGCCACTGCACCCCGGTAGGAGCCACTTCAAGCCACTAAATTACGCAAGTCGTGGGCCTTCCCCGCTAGGCTGGAGACCGATTACATAATAGTGGCTTGAAGTGGCTTCTAGTGATCTGAAGATTTCAAGTATAAATGCGACTTTTGTGTGGGCTTTTAAGAGTTAATAAGAATAATAGTAATAATAATGAATACAATTTTTATAGCGCCAGTCTGTTTTCTACGAAACACTCTTTGCGTTCACACGCCGCGTGCGCACACACACGCACGCACACACACTCACACACACACACACACACACACACACACACACACACACACACACACACACACACACACACACACACACACACAGTGCCGATGAAACAGTGGTCGGACTACAGCTCACTTGGTTTCTTGGCGTCTCTGCAGCAAACACGAGTATAATCAAAGTGCAACACTCCCACTAAGCCAAATTCAAATCCAATTTAATCGTGACTTTTTTTCTTTCTTTTTTTTCTTTTTTTAGGCTACTTGTGCACAACCCCAAATTTGCTTGATGTGAAGGTTGGCTGCAGAAAGCCGAACCACCCTCAGCATCCCTCAACCCCCTTCCGCGTCCCCACCACCCCCGTAACTTTCCATGCCGTGCGTTGTTTGAAAGTGTGAGATCCACAATTTGCCTGTAGACTTTCGATACCGGGCATAATAATTAAATCTGCCTTGTATGGAATAGGACGAATTCCGCCTTGTCTTGTGTCATGCAAACGCTGCTTGTGTTGACTATGAATTGTTTGTATTGTACATGCACTTTGTAGTGTAGCACTTGCTCTTCACGTGTCCAAATAAGACACAGTGATTTATGAAATGTGCATACATGTGTGGTTCTACAGTGAATGTCGCAAGTTATCGAGAAAATAAAGCAAAAGTTTGTTGGGGTTTATTTCTCTTTCTTCCCCTCTCCCGCCCCCCCCCCCCCCCCCGCCCCCCAATTTTTTTTCCTTTTCAAAAAGCTAATACTCGGACAGTATTCATTGTTGATGTTTGTTTGGTTTTCCTTTTGCTGAGTGTGTTGCTTTTGTTGTTTTTATTTGGTTGGTTGGTTGTTGTTTTTGTCTTTCTTGTTTTGTTGTTGTTTGTTTTTTGTTTGTTTGTTTGTTTGTTTATTTGTTTTTGGACTTTTTGTTGTTTTTTGGAGGGTGGGGGGTGTTTGTTTCGATGGGGAATGGGGGTATTATAACTTCTTTTTTTTTCGGTTTTTTTTTCTTTGTATGGGGTTTGTTTGGGGGTTTTTTCGGGGGGTTTTGTTGTTGTTTGCTTGCGTGTTTTTTCCTTCTGGTTTTCATTTTCATATTAAAAAAAAAAACTTCTCGCAATTCAAAGGGGATTTGTTTTTTGTTTTTTTTTTATTCCGAGGTTTCAGTTGTGACATATTTTGTCAGTGCAACATTTTACTGCGCATATCAAGCGGTGTAAACACGCTCGTTAGATTTGCATTTTCCTGTGCTTTTTTTATTCATGGTAAACAGACCGTGAAGCCTTTGGCCTGCCACTGAGGTAGTGTATCTGTTGATATGAAAACCAGGCCTTGAAATGCGATGTTTCATAGTTATATTGTGCAAAAGAATGATAGCATTGTTTATCTCGGTTGTATGCCTGCGCAATATTGTTGTGGCTTTTGTTGCTGCTGCTGTTGTCGTCGTCGCAGCCATCCGAGATGAAATCTTTCATAAGAAAACAGGAAATACTTTGAGGCTTTCTTGAGAAAGCGTATTAACATTTGATATTACACTGACAAACAAATACTGAGTAGTTAGTCCAAAACCTTTTTCAATGAGAATATTCATTGCCAAGCACGCACGGCGCGTGCGCGCACCTCTGTGTGTGTGTGTGTGTGTGTGTGTGTGTGTGTGTGTGTGTGTGTGTGTGTGTGTGTGTGTGTGATCAAAGAAAGCTCACGTTTTGTTCTGTATTTCTTTTTTTTATTTGAACGCATAAATAAAGCTGATCTCATGTAAGTTTGTCATTGATTCGGCGTTCGTCATGTTGTTATGAATTTTGGTGACTGTTAGTAGAACAGCGGGGCGATGGTGATGATTGTGATTTTTCTTCTTGTGTGAGGTTCCACATGGACCGGAATTCACTGAATTATTATCCATTGAGTCATGTCTGTCTCTGTCTGTCTGTCTGTCTGTCTGTCTGTCTGTCTGTCTGTCTGTCTGTCTGTCTGTCTGTCTGTCTGCCTGCCTGCCTGTCTGTCTGTCTGTCTGTACATGTGTCCTTCTCCTTGTCGTTCGCCATTTAAACCGTCAGGCCGGATGGTGAGATAAAATGATGTCGGGTTTTTTGTTTTTGTTTTGTTTTTTTCAGCTCGTCTCTTTTTCCAGAGAGCTAGGATTGTAGTGGGTGGGGGTTGTTTGGGGGTTTAACGTCCTTTTCCACCACATACGGGTGATATCAAAGACGGGGCAACGATGAAAAAGCCAGCACAAATATTTGGCCACAGCCGGGATACTGACGAACTCACGACACAAGCATTGAGAGTCCAACGCTCTACCATTCGGCCACTGCGGCTCCCCGCTAGGATTGTAGTGGAGTTTCTGCTGGCCATACTTCATGTCTCAGCTGCTGTGTGTGTGTGTCCTGGGTGACACTCTTCAGTCTGGGTGACTGATATCCGTTTTATGGAAGCCTTCACTGACTGAAATTCCGTCACTGAGATTGGGTCAGATTGCACCATTAGTAGCAACCCAGAGATAAGTGTCACATTCGAATTTTACATTAATTTACAATGCCAGAAGAGACCACCAAATGCTTTTTAATTTAAAATTGCTAACATTTGTGTTTGGCTGGTGTTTCCCCCCTTACGGAACCCAGTATCCCTGCACCTCGACCAGGCTTTCAGTCTTTTCAAAATTCAAGAGTCACCCATGGTGTTTGTGTGTGTGTGTGTGTGTCTGTGTGTGTGTGTGTGTGTGTGTGTGTGTGTGTGTGTGTGTGTGTGTGTGTGTGTGTGTGTCCGTGTCCGTGTGTGTCTGTGAGTTTGTGTCGGGAGGGGGAAGGGGGGGAGTAAGAATGTAGAGGTCACGAACGCAGTAAACCCAGCGAAGAATCCCCGAAAACAATGTCGCACAAACTCCATGGAATTAATTTGTCTATTGGCCATCCCCTCCCCTCTCTGAATGGCCCACACAGTAGCGTGAAGGGCGACTCTCTCTCCCCTTCTGTCACGATCAGAAACGGGACTCTAATCCTACCGTCCTTACCGTAGTGTAGCTAGTCATCGTTCAAACCTTCGCCGCATTGTCCGAGTCAACGGTGAAGCAATGGACAGACTGACCGTATAGTGTTTGCTCGAGACCTGGACAAGTGTACTTGCAGGTCCAACGCCGTGGTGGTGGTGGGTGCGTGCCATCACGGCTTGTACCCGCTGACCAGCAGCGACACGCCTTACCTATGCACCCGGCTGGACGGAGGGCGAGACAAGAGTGCAGGTTTGCTGGGGTCAGATGTGCATGGAGAGAGCCTAGGACATTGAGCCCGACACTGGCTTGACTACGCTGAGACTAACAGTTTAATACGAGATGCATAAGCTAAGGCTAGGGCAAGTTCCCCTGATGATGGTCACGACGTTATAAATCTGTGACTAAAGCCAAGTCTCAGATTGGTCAGTCTAGCCTCTTTTCATGTACTAGTATCCGGCCCCTGGTCACTTAAAAACATTATTCATGATGTGCGGGGGGGGGGGGGGGTGTATATTTTACGAAACATGGACAACAAGCACTAAATTGATTGGAGAATAGCAAACACAACAGGGAAGTTTTGTTTAATTGTGAATAGTAGTTTTTAGCGGTTTGTTGTTGTTTGTTTTGGTGGTGGTGGTGGAGGTGTTTTACTTTTTTGTCGTTGTTTGTTTGTTTGTTTTGTTTTTTTTGTAGAAGAGCTGTCGCGGTTCCCTCGTAGCCTTTCAGAGTCACGTGACCGCAACCTCTAAACCTTGAAGCATCTCATCCCATGTCTTGTTCCAGAAGTCTGCTTTCAGTTCTCCCACACCACCAAAATATACATGTGTAAAAGATACTATTAGTGTAACCTCTGCGAACCAATGTATCCACAGTATCGCCTCAACACTCTTACAGAAAAACACAACACCTTAAAATGTTTCATGGAAATTTTATTTTCTGTCGACGAAGGTTTGCCTAAGTCCATGACCTTTCGTCACTAAATCATGTATCAAATTTATTTATTTCCTAGGGATAAGTATTAACTGGCTGATGTCTATCTTTAATCAACGCACAAATGAAATGAAACGGATGACGAATGTTAAGTAGACAACTACATACACGATACAACGCAGTAAAAAAAAAAAAAAAAAGTTTTCATTTTCCTCTGAAGTCATAGCCTGTCGATGCCAATATCATCTCGGTATTTTCTGTGCCAGCTGTCAGTCTTTGACAGGCGCGCGGCGGGATAACTCTTGTCCCATCTGACTAATGGCAGACGACAGTAGGATCTTTTGTGCCTGTGACTGACCTGACGGTCGATGAAAACTTCCTGTATTGAGATTATTGAAAGCGTCTGTTTTGTTCGCTGTGGCATATAGCCGCTTGTGGCCTGTGTGACTTTCCCGTTAAGTGCTACGAGTCAAGCGTGTCAGGTTTGTCGGTTTGAATGAAAAGATTTCAGAGTTCGAGAAAATCACACGAGACTGAGACACCTCTCTCTCTCTCTCTCTCTCTCTCTCTCTCTCTCATTCATTTGTACATATGCCTATAATTTTTCTCTTATCATTTTCAAGCGTGATTGTTTCTCAGTAATCCTTTTATAAATGACGGATCGTTAGATACGCGTTCTGAAGCTTACAATAATATCTATGCTTTGACTTCGAAAATAGTTAAGCGTAATCTAGCTGCTCCTCATTTTCGTCCACTTTGTTTTTAGTTGTGGGTGTTTGGGGGTTATTGTTGTTGGGGGGGGGGGGGGGGCTTTTTAATTTTTGTTGTTTGTTTTGGTTTGGTTTGTTTTGTTCTTCTTTATTTGGAGGGGGGTGGGTGGTGGTGGTGGTGGTTTGTTGTCGTTTACTGAGATTTTTTTTGTGTTTATTTTATTGTTGTTGGTCGTTTTTGTTTGTTTGAGGTTTTTTGTTGTTTTTTCGGGAGGGGTATTTGTTGTTGTTGTTGTTTTATGGTTTTTATGTGGATCAAGTTTTTGAGCATTCGCTGTTGAATTGTGCATGTACGTTTTGCTGACTAGACAAAATTCAACTTGGAGTAACTTAGCCCAACCTCTTAGGCGCCTGTCTCAGTTCCACACAGGCAAAACTGATGTCTTGCTCAACGTTTAACTCGGAATCTTGTTAACTGCGATGATGAATGCACGCTTTCCTTTCTTGATGACTTTCTCAGTGAGGGAGTAAGTGCGAAAAACACGCCCCCGGCTTCAGGGCGGTAAAGTCTCGGTCCCTAAGGATTCTGACGTTCCGCTTAGTCTGCATTCAGAATTCAGGCCTCATTCAGGGGAGAAAAAGAGGGGATCGTTTGAGGAGAAGGCGAAAAAATGGAGAAGGGGGTAAAAGGCGAGGACGATTTAAACGATGCAGAAAGTGTACAGAGGGAATAATTAAACGGCCGTTTTCTCGACTGTGGAGGCACGGGGGCAAACGATCTGGCAATGCCATGGACTGCCTCGCGAGAATTTGAAGAGGGTTAGGGGCCTTAGCACCGAGTAACCGCCCTTTGCGCACCTGCCGCCAAGGGCAGCAACTCCGTCCGCACCGTGCCGATCATCGGGAAGGAGCTGAGCGAGCGAGAAGCTATCCGACAGCAACACGAGGGGTCTTTTGCGTTGTGTGAACAAACTTTTGTGCCCGCAGTGAATGCAAGTCAGATGTGTAAGAAATTGTTCAGTCTAATTTGCCTGCTTCTCCCCTTTCCGGACCTCTTTCACTAACTAGCGCGCTTTTTCCCCTGCGCCTGGAAAATATTGAGGGTCTCTTTTAAGGAGTTCACCTGTTGAAATGAATAGCTGGCGTGAGTGCGGATTGCAACCAAACACCCCCCGTAATGGACACCACGTGGGCCAGTGACGTCCTGACGCAGGTGCCCCGGGTTCAAAACTCCGCATGCGCTGTTTATCCAAAATATTATTTGTTTGAAAAGAAGAAGAATTTAAGGGTTTGTGTCGAAGACACTGCTTAGAGGCCTGAGATTGTTTCACAGTGCGTTGGTGGGTACAACACGTGCAAAACGGCGCTCGCCCGTAGGAAGTAGGCCAGTCATCCGGGTACTTTTCGTCATATAGGGGGCGTAACTCATGCGAGTCTTTTCAAGTTTCTCTGTGGATCCTCAGCTGAACTAAATCAGTAACTGAGCGAAGCAGCTAGACGTAATCTAGATCACAGATGATACGCTATGTTTTCTTTGTCTTTTAAACTAATTGGTGTCATTGTAAGGAAGGGTGTTTTTTTTTTTGCGCGCGCGCGTGTGTGTGTGTGTGTGTGTGTGTGTGTGTGTGTGTGTGTGTGTGTGTGTGTGTGTGTGTGTTCTTTTTAATTTAATTTAATTTTATTTTATTTTGTTTCTTTTTTGTTGTTGTTGTTGATATTTGTTGTTGTTTCTTTGTTGTTTGGTTTTTGTTTCTTAGTTTGTTTGTTGTTGGTAGTGGTGGGGTTTTTCTTGTTTGTTTGTTGCTGGGGTTTTTTTTGTCGTTATTGAATAGGGGGTTTTGTATGTCTGGTTTTTGTGTGTGTGTGTGTGTGTGGGATTTTTGGTTTGTTTTGCTGTTGTTGTTGTTGTTGTTGTTGTTGTTTGGTTGGTTTGTTGTTGGTTCTTTTTTTGTTTTGTTGTTGTTGTTTGATTGTTTGTTTGGGTTTTTTGTGGTGGTGGTGGTGGTGGTGGTGGTGGTGGTGGCTTTTGTGGTTTTTTTTTTTTTTTTTTTTGGGGGGGGGGGTCTTATAACTAGTTTCCTCGCTATTTGTATTAGAAAGTAGTTCTGCTGGACTTCGGGTAAAATATGTTGGCTTCTTCAGTTAAGCTGCTCACCAGACATTCACCACTTACATTCTTGTAAAAGAAAAACGGCGAGCTACAATGCAGTTTCCAAGAGTATACTGAGATCTGCGCAACCTTTTTTACTGGAATCCGCAGTTGTGTAAGCTCTGATTGTATCCTACGCCTTGGGCCAATCAGGTTGCTCCAGACATTACGGTCACGAACCTATACCTAACCATGAAACCAAAGAAGATTTTTTTTTTTTAATTATAAGAACTTAAACCTAACCATTCCATGCTCAGCCTTTTGTCATCCCGTGTCAGTCCAGGATTAAATGGATACACTCACACACCCACCCACCCCACCCCCCCCACCCCCCCCCGGAATAAAAACCTTTCTATCGGGGTCATGTTTTTGTCTTTCTAAAGCGTCCATCGCCGGAACAAACTCAAAATCTGTGACAGCCATTTTGTCCGTAGCTCGGGTTACAGACCGGTATTAGCTCCCGTGCAGTGTCATGCTTCGGCTAAATATAGTAGAAAATCTTTGCCCCTTTTAAAAATTTGTGTGCAGAGTAAAAAAAAATGGCAATCTGGTGCTTTTTGTTGGCTTTGTAAACAAGTTTCATGCCAGGTAATAGTAAAATTGGGGGAAAATGAGCCTGGCTTGTGGACTATTTGTATTCATGCGCGGCTGGCACAGGAGCCAGCAGACGACCGTGGAATGAGGGGGGGGGGGTATGTGGTTGCTGCCAACATTGCCAAAAAACGGAATGTTGGAATTTGTTGAAATTTACTCTACACATGAGTCTATGGCTGCCTGATTTTGTGTGATTTTTGGGTGAATTTTAAAGCATTTCTAGGGTGTGATCTGCAACGTTATGTGTAAGAGGAATATATAGCGTTTTCCTCCAAATTTGCATCTCTGTTACTTTGTCCGTAGTTGTTTCTGGAACACCCAGGTGTACGTGCGTAAGGCCTACTTTACAATTGACACAACAGCCGTGACAGCAATTTTACGTCCATTCTTTTGTCGCCCTGTGTTCGGACATTGCCACCATTCGTCGGGATAACGTCCAGCATATGGTTCGGGTCACTGATCGTGGGGAGATTTGCCAAGCCCCCGGGACTAACTCAAAAGCTGTGACAGCCATTTCCCGTCACTCTTTTGAAGATCTGTCACTGGACATTGTGATCCGGCGTTGGTGGTTTTCGATAGCGATCAGACAAATTGCGAGAGCAGAGCGACATAGATCTGGTGTTTGACAACGCCACTGGGGCGTCACAGTAATACTGCGTCACCTTTTGGCGTCACTTATTCACCTTTATTAAAACTTTGGGCAGCGGGATGACTGTGAACACTCGCGAGCTGACAGGGCCCCGTCAACTGAATATTCAAGCAATAAACTGTTTCACGCTGATATTGACAAGATCACACCCGCCAATCACCGCCGTCTGTCGCTGTCTGTCACGGAACAGCTGTCACGTGCGCGCGAGGCCCCTTGGAGGTTGCAAATAGGCCCTCAGGGGGTACGTTGCACTTCAAGGGCAAACGTTTCGACTTTTCATAACAGTTTTTTTGGAAGTAGGCAGATATAATGCGGTTTTTGCCAGCAGTTTTCATGTATCAGCGTATTTTGCAACATGGACTAGAATAGCGGTACTCTAGCTGTGCAGTTCGACAGATACGACAAGCAGAATCAAAATCCACACATGATTAACTTTGTTTGTAGATGCACTGCTCTCTCGTTCGAATCCCGGCTGGGGTCAAATATTTGTGCTGGCCTTTTTCTCGTTGCCAGGCCCCGCCTTTGATATCACCCACACGTGGTGGAAAAGGACGCTGAACTCTCTCTCTCTCTCTCTCTCTCTCTCTCTCTCTCTCTTCCCTTTGAATTGAATCCGGAAACCTGCCCTGAAGCAAGACAGTCACGGCGAGACATATGGGCACTGAACGGGGCGGAAGACATTGTCCTAATTTGTCAAACAACGCAATTAGTACAAAACCGGGCACAAGCTCCAACCAGCTGAATAATTAAAGCCAGCAAATTCAAGTGAAAATTTCACCCCTCGGAGGGACACAGAATGAGACGTGAGAACGTTTTGCGGGTTCCCTTCGCTTGTGCAACAATAAATAGGATTAAGTGTACCGTCTGCCAAAACCGACCGGGAAAAACACGTTGGCTTTAAATTATTTTAATTCAGTTCAGTAGAACTGTATTGTCTGATAAACATGAGTTGTTGTATTTTGTTGTTTGTTTGTTGTTGTTGTTGTTGTTGGTTGTGTGTGTGTGTGTGTGTGTGTGTGTGTGTGTGTGTGTGTGTGTGTGTGTGTGTGTGTCCCGGTGTGTGTGTGTGTGTGTGTGTGTGTGTGTGTGTGTGTGTGTGTGTGTGTGTGTTGTTTGTGTTTTTGGTTTGTTTATTTTTTGGCTCGTTAAAACATGGAACAGTAAAAAAAAAATTCTTTTAACACACACACACACACACACACACACACACACACACACACACACACACACACCCATCCCCCCCCCCCCCCCCCCCCCCCCCCGTCTCAACCACGATCTCTCATTCGTCTCAAGACAGGCACACACACACACACACACACACACACACACACACACACACACACACAAATACAGATTACAGGTAACTTCATTGTCCATAAAAGGAAATTTGTCCTCGGCTTCACCGACAATTAAACAAATAAACACATTAGATCACACAAGGAGTGTTGGCTTATAAAATCTCTCTCTCTCTCTCTCTTCCTCTCTCTCTTTCTCTCTCTCTCTCTCTCTCTCTCTCTCTCTCTCTCTCCAGCTGTAGCAGCACCGAAAGGAATATAAATAAATAAATAAATAAATTGATAGGAGGGGAAAAACCCTCTTCTGCTCCATCTTGTATGGTAATTGTGCAACTAAAAGGCACACTGTCACCCCGTATCACGTCTCCTAGTGGGAAACTGCCTCCCATTTTTTATCCAACAAACCACACACTTAACCCTCCGCATTGTGCACCCGTCGGCACAATTTGACGTGTGCAAGGAAAGAGTGAAAGCGGCGGCTAGGGGGCTTGCTCCGAGAACAGCGGATACCTCCCTATCCACTGAAGCCGTGACAATGTTAGCTTGTGCTAAAAGGCCCGGCTAAGTGGCCAGAACTGAGTCAATTTGGATCAGCGGTGTCCAGCACTGAGCCTATCACTCGTATCAGCCCAGCTCGCTAATTGGACACAACGCTGAATGGTATTGATCACTTTAGCGACAGAGAATCTTCAGGAGAGGGGAGGGAGGGGGTTGGGGGGGGGGGGGGGCAGGCAAACTTTGACCCAACGAGGATACTTGGGGGGAAAATTTAGTGGACGGAGATATTTTTGGGGGTGGTCGTTACTGGCAGTTGACCGGTCTACAGAGGTGACCGGTTGATTGGTTTAGATGGTCCAGCGTTACTAGACCTCTCGAAAATACAGCTTGTTTTGGGACAGTCGGCAGTTGTAAACGCACATGTTCGCTCGAAATACCTGTGCGCATGACTATCCCACGTTTTTGAATCTTTTTCGATTATAAGCCTGTAAGCGAAAATAAGTTAAGATTAATGGTTCTATGACGGCTCATATTGCAGTAAACACGAGTATAATCAAATTGCAACACTTCCACGAAGCCAAATTTAAATGATGATGAAGTTGATGATGATGATGATGATGATGATGATGATGGAGACTTGATTTAGCGCACGGCTCCACCCTAACTGAGTGCTCACGGAGCTTAGGGAGAGGTTTTGAAAGGAAAGATAGTTTAAAAAAAAAAAAAACTGCAGATGATTACTGGTGTGAGGCACTGAAGAGATGAGTCTTCAGGTGCTTCCGGAATGCGGTAGTGCTGACTGCCTCCTTCACTGTCTCAGGCAGTCCATGCAGACATAAATTAATTAGGTTGTTGTTGTTTTACTGTGGCCACGGGTGCACAACCCCAAACTTACTTGGTTGGAACTGAGTTAACCAATGAATCAGGGTGAGTGGGTGGGTGTTTTGGGGGGTTAACGTCCTTTTCCACCACGTACGGGTAATATCAAAGACCATTCGAGTGAATAATCACCATAATCATTATACACGTGAAATTTCACCTTGTCCAAGAACGACTCTAACCAGTTAAGTCTTTGTCCAAGAACGGAAACCATGTCGATCATTGTCCGAGAGCAATGTCACCTGGACAAGTTAAGATTCATTTTCTTTTAACTCAAGCCGGAAAGCAACTTTTTGTTTCTGCTCACGTCTCGGGGTATCGCGAGAGAGAAGTAGACGGAAGGCTTTCAGCAAATCAGAGCCTCGTTGTCCGCCATTCTGTCAACATCCCACGTGCTTTGCACGCGCTCTGATCCGGTGTAGGGTCAGAAAAACACCCACTGTAAAAGAACTCGCAACTCTCGCAGCCGAGAAATAGTCCTTAGGCTAAAAAAAAAAGTCTCTGTGAGTTCATCTATTAAAACAAAAGTAGTGTGAACACGTCGACAAAAAGTTTTTTTCCTTCCCATGCCCGTGCTCTTATTCTAAGTCAAATTCTGTTCAAGCGGGAAGAAAGGGGAAGAAACTTCACGTCGGAAGTGATGTCCCTTGCGCCTGACGATGGTTTTTCATCATTTTCTTTTCAGTCTTGACGAGGAGGTCTGGAGTCGTTGCAGCAAGACAGCATTAGTCTGGAATGCAGAAAGACGCCATTTATTTATTTATTTATTTATTTATTTTACTTATTTATTTTATCTTGCTTGCGCGATTACTCCAGATTCGAGGCCTATATGAAAACTTGTGAAATCTTTTGACTTGTTTTCTGTCGTTTCTTGTTGTATGCCCTTGCAAGGAAATGCTACAACTCCGCCCCCTCCCCCCCCCCCCTCCCTCCTCAGAGTTACAAGTGTCTAGGGGGCAGATTTTTCGTAGTTAACAAATACGACTTCACACCGGTCTTTGACACTGCGCACCGGTTGCGAAGGCGTCCACGCAGAACAATACGTCTTCTTCCGCCGGATAGCGGATCGTGACAGCGGACTAAGGCGGTGAATAGGCCACGTATTAGTGCGCCGTTAGATCGCGAGAGGGCGCTTTGTCGCTGCACAAAAGCCCGGATGTAGGAGAGCCGTAGCGTCTTCCCTTCCTCTTGTGCAGCATCCTCCGTCTGCTAATGGCGGCTTTCACAGAGCTTTCTCGCTCCCTCAATATCGCTGTTATCCGAATTCAATTTTTCCAATTAGCTGCCTCAGATGAGAGTATTATCCTCGAGAAAAACAGTAATTACACTCAATGCGATTTTGGGGGCAGAGCTGGATTCGTAGAAATTCTCCGGTGAGGCTTTAAAGTGGACCTGAGACGGGTGCGTGTGGCCAAAATAGGATCGCAGCGCTAAGTTGATTATTTAGATGCGACAGGGCCCTTTTGGTTTTGTCAGTTGTCAGAAGGGGCTTCACTCTCGGGGCCCGAGCGGTGCTCTCCCTTTGAACTGTCTTGGAATACGGAACAGTGGCGGGGTAATGGAATATTGCATGGCGATAGAAATCGAATCAAGGAAACCCACAGCTTACCCCTTCGTGACTGCAAGCCCTGTATGGGGAGGAACGTAAACGGATTTGCAACGGCCGCGAGCGCCTGTTTGTTGGTTTTCAAATCGAGTTTGCACCTCGCCACTCTAAATTGGACCTTTTCTCGCCTGGTCGCGCCCGTCTCTCGTGCTTGCCTCATTGTGCCCAGTTGACTCGGGTAATTAGTTATTCTTTCTCATTAGGTCGACTCGGGATCGGGCGCTAGAGAGGAGCGGGGACCGACTTCGAGCCGTTTCCTTCTGATTCGTTGAGTTTTCGATTGATGCTCTTCTGCACGACCCCACGGTACCCCAGGACCTTCTTCACGAGGTGCGTCAGCCAACGAGGGGTGCATGACAGTCTGGCTGGGCTACCGCCGGCAAAAAGTCAAGTCCTCCTTATAGTCCTCCTGAGGACTGAAAGGAAAGATCATACCCACGAACCATTCTCGAGAAGGATTCCATTTGTGTTTTTGTCTGTATATAGAGTTTTCTTTTCTTTTTTAATAGCGTTTGTGTACATTTTTTTTCTTTTTTTTTTAGAACCCGCTCGAACATACAGATACAGATTCAGATATTTTATTGCCTGTAGACGTATACATGTAAAATATATATATATACTGACTTTACAAAACGAAGAAAGTCATGCTGGCTCCGCACATCCCCAAAAGAGTTTTAAAATGGAAGAATCCACATAGAATAATTAGAAAAGAAACTCCTTGAGAGCTGTGATCAACTATTATTTTGAACAAAGCATGGAACCCAAATTTTCGGACCCTCAGCGGGCCCTTCATCAGGGGAATACAAAATACAAAATAAATGACGTCAGGGTTATGGCGCAATCCTTGCGTCAATAGTAATGTTCTTGCTCTCTCACGTGCTCTTGGGTAGAGACGATTAAAGTAATATACACACTGAACTGTATTTTGCTAGAAGAACCACCCGCGATGTACGTGATGGGGTGGTCTCCTCCCACCTCCCACCCCCCCCCCCCCCCCTCCCAGGCCCCCACACCCTATACTTCTGAATATTTTTGCCCAAACGTCCTGCTTAATTGCACTTACTTGTATCATAAATCTCTAAATTGTCTTTGCTTGCGCGGCGTAAAGCCCTACATAACTAACTCTAACTTGTCTCTTTCTTTGCTTTTAAATAAACCATCTCAGCTTGTGTGTTAATATCTTCTTCAAAAAGTCAGATTCAGTTAAACAACGCTCAGAATACGGACTGGATGAGGGATAGGCCTATCCGCGTAAGTCAGACAAATGCCACGACGGTATCGCGAGTAGCGTCCTCAGCGCGGTGTTTTACACCCAGGCCTCCAGGACCCAAAGAAAGGTAAAGGCGACGATCCCGAAAACCAGACCCTCAGCCTCAGCCCCGATGTCTGACCACTCGCCTCCTCCCTAACTAAGGCAATCATCAGCCCCCACCACCCACCTTACACCCACCCCGTCCCGCCCGCCATCAGAAAGCAGACGTGTCCCGCCTTTGATTGCCGAACTTAGGTCTTGGCCTCTCAAACCCTAACGAGCTCATCAGAAATAAACTCACTGTCTCCGTCTGTGCGCCGACTTGAAGCAGTTTTAATGGTTTTCGGAAGAAGAAGAAGAGGTCGAGAGGCTGACAGACGTGATCAGAAGAGGATTTGGGGTGCAAGGGGTTGGAGGGACCAGCGCATTCTTGCAGAAACTATAGCGATAGCAAAGGAGTTGCTGTCTATTAAAATACAGGGACGGGGAAGATCTGCGGGGGTGGGAGGGGAGAGCTGTGGGTTTTCTTGGGGGATGCTCGCCTCCGTCCCCCAACCCTCCTGCCTTTTAATTTGAGAGGGTGGGTGGAGGTGGGGGGGGGGGATTTTGTAGGGTGTTGTTCACAAATCCCATAGGATATTTTCTATTTTAGACTGAAGGGGAGCTAAGTGTTTACCGTCTGAAAAAAATGAAATCGACCCAATATATTGGCGAAATATTTCTTTTCTTTATTTGGTGTCTTGTCTTCAGTTTCCTTTCCTATGATTGAATTTCTCTCTCTCTCTCTCTCTCTCTCTCTCTCTCTCTATATATATATATATATATATATATAGAGAGAGAGAGAGAGAGAGAGAGAGAGAGAGAGAGAGAGATGATGATGATGATGATGAACGTTTTTTATTCAGGATAGAGCATTTAGGCATTGCTGCCTATCTTACATGCTGTCCTGCTATTCTACATTAAAGGGTATTGAGGAAAAAAAATCAAAACAAACAAACAAACAATAAAAAAGTAAAAAAAATAAATAAAAAAAAAGTATAAACTATCTACGGGAAATACAGGAGAGAAAAATACACACGATAAACAAATCAAAACATACGTGGCATGTGCTGATGATACTGGCTGTATGCCAAGTAAGAAATTTACAGTCGTCTCTAATATTTCAAAACATGTATGTAACACATTTCTATATATATCGTCAGATAAGCGTGTCGTGTAGAATTTGTTTGAAGTTTACGAATTTGGAAACGTTTTGGATACTCAGTGGTAAAAAGTTCCACATGGATGCCCCTGAGAAAGACAGAGAGAGAGAGAGAGAGAACAGGAACAAAGGCGTTTAGATTTAGGGAGCGCTCTCAGCTTTACTTACTTCCCCTATATATATATATATAACAGCCTATATACATACCCTATTTTTCCAGCTCGCATTTTCACCCAGATGTTCACTACGCCGCGATCGTCAGCCATTTCAGATTAATATCCATGGTTGATAAAAAGTTAGGTCACAAGTTTTCAAACATCTGTTTCCGTAAAAATATTCACAAAATCACAGTTTTACAACAACAACAACAAAGAAACATTCCTGAAAAACTGCGACTGCAATACCAAGCGGAGTATACGTGATTTCCATGTTCTGGTGTTATTGCGTTCTGCACCTATTTTACGTGAACGGTGAAGACTTTGAAAGAAAATAGACAGGAACAATGACGACTTAATAGACTGTATTGGCAAAACACAGTACGTCCATGACGTCATTTCATGGTCAAAGGGGTGATTTCAAGATGATAGAGACTGACGTACTGGTCTTTTCCCTAAAAAATGACGTCAATGGACGTTCTGCTTTCTTTCAGTAGTATCGAAATACATGTGCTTCCCTCTTTGTAGTGTCTGGCAAGAAAGTTTGCCAGACCAAGCCATGTGTTGTGCTAATTATGCCGCGGCACGCGATTGGCTGAATTCTGGGGGATTGCCCTTTCGATTGACAAGTGTGGAGTCGTCTATTTCAGAGCAATTTTCTGAAACAGAACTTGCAGGCGGTATCCCAGGCCTACTCCGGCATTCCAAGGACAGTCATCAATCGGTATTCATATGAAACAGAAATCAGAAATGATTTAGTCTGAGCTTGCAGGTTTTGAAAGAGAATTTACAGTTGGCATCTCAGAGTCTTTCAGCACAAGATTTTGAAACAGATATACAGGCGGTATTATACACTGTCAGTTCCAATGACAGACCTGAGACGGTATTCATATAAAACAGGGCTGGGAGATGAGACCGTCTAAGCTTGTGGATTTCCAAAGAGAATCGGAGACAGTATCAGGTGTCGACATTTCATGGAACAGTTCCGATAGGTTCTCGGTCCTCAAAGCCAGCTAATTCTTGCTTGACTAAGCATCTGCCTGGGCCACTTTACGACTGAAATATCTTCAGGTGATTTTACTTCCCTGGGTGACCTCTCCGTTTTCACATGCCGTTGAAGTCTTCCAGGGTGGACGGTATGAGGATGTAACCAAGGTTCCCCTGGACCTGGAAGACCTCTTGGTCCACACGGGCCGTTGAAGTCTTCTAGGCAAAGGGTGGGGTGGGGGTGGGGAGGAAGGGTAGGTGGCAAAAGGATGTTACCAACGTTCTTGAACACATGGAAGACCTCTTCGTTGTCACTGGCTGCAGAGGTCTTCCAGGTTGGGCCGGCAAGAGGATCTTACCAAGCGTCCCATCCAGGGGTTTACAAGTGTCTCCCTGTACCGCCCTCCGGGAAGGGACACTCCTGTTACACGGGCCCCCACAAAAACACCCGGCTAGACGTCCCGGAGAGGCGCTAAAGCCTATGATAATTTCATTTACCCGCTCAATGCTGCCTTGTCCGATTAAATTGCGCGTCTTTATACCAGCCCCACAATGTCAAGACCGTTTGGGGGTTGACAGACGACAAAAACCGACTCCACGCCTTTTGTCCACCCGGCTAATCTGCGGTGTTTGGCGGGCCGGCTTGGAAACCTCTCGCTGTTTAATATTTTGGGCACAATGGCAAAACAGTCACCCGGCACGTCTGTAGCCTTTTCTTCTCTCGCTGTTCCCACATAAAGAGCGCAGCCGGGTTTCTCCCGTGATGGCAAATTCACGCAGCGAGCAACATTGGTCTGAATGGTCTCGGCCTGAAAGGCTAATGTCTCTTTAGCAGAGAAGTGCGTGGGGGAATGGGAGCCGGTTTGGGGAGCTAAACACACCCTGAAAGGGTTGGACTTAAACCAGTGTATCTATTTTCACTGCAGGGTTTGTGGTGGGAGAATGATCTGATAGCTTGATGTACTGGCTACTGACGTTAGGGGTTTTTCTACGGGGGGGGCTTCTCGAGGCGTCTCGTATTTCGCTTTGAACACACGCATGGACACACTCACGCGCGTCACACACACACACACACACACACACACACACACACACACACGGTGTCCTACGGATTTTGAATATGACTGACTTTATGGACAAATTTGGTATGCGACGCGCACGAGCCCAAGCAACACGGTAGATAATAATAATTTAAGAATTGGTGGAACTTGTAGCGCCTTTGAACCGAAGCCATTTTTGACCTGCTTCTGACTGGCTCACACACACACACACACACACACACACACACACACACACACACACACACACACACACACACACACTGTTGTAGAGATCGCGAAAAGCCACTGATTGAAATTTCTAGACCATCCCAGAACATGCTGGTGCAGTAACGTCAGTAGATTACGTCACCTTGGAAAGATTTCGAACTTGCCAGTAAGCCGAGGAATGTTCTACATCTGACCTGTTTAGTATATAAGCAGCCCTGCACAGCGTTCTGGGTTCTTCTGCTTTTATGAATTTGTTCTCCACGCATCTTCTGTTAATAAAGTATTGGAGATGTATCCTGTTCTTGTATCCCGTGTCTTCTCTGCGAGTGCACGAAGAGTGTGACATAGCAGGAGTAAAATACAACACACACACACAATGGTCGTTCTGTAGAGGCCTATAGATTTCCTCTCATAATGGAGCCGGCTGTGCACTGGTAGTGACTGGTGATTAGTGCTTTGAATGAAACAAGTTATCAATACGGAGCATGAAAACAGGAAAGACGTCATGCTGGTGTTTTGGGTGAGAGCCGGAAGTCGTATTGTTCTGCCTGGGTGTGACTTCTCTGCACTGAAGTTTTGCGGAGTGGCAGGTGTAACTGTGTTTGCAAGATTTCATATAAACCACACCATGCCATCCGTGTGGAGTTAAAATACAGTGTTTGGTTCAATATGCAATGCTTCTCCGAGATCTCCTTCGACTGTCGATCTCTTACTTTTCTCGCTGTTTTACGCATATTGCGTTCATTCGGGCCGATCGTCGGGGGTTCTCTCCGGGTACTCCGGCTTCCTCCCCCTCTGCTTTGGAAATGTTCAGCCCACAATGTTTGAAAATAAATGCAATTCTATATTCCGAAACTTCACTAGCTGAGCTGAACCTTCGCACCACGTGATTGTTGTGTGTTCATGTCCAGTGTGTGAGAGAATGCGTGTGATTCACGTGAGCGTGCGTCTTGGGTTCAGTTCGCGGCGCTTTGAGCCGATTCAAGAAATTGGGAAAAGCGTCTATTTATTTATTTATTACGTATGTTTTACATACCATTCGCACCACTATGCTTCCTGTGTACATTTTATTAGAACATCAACAGGGGATTTGGTCTAGTGGTTAAGGCATCCGACTTCGGATCCTGAGCTGCCTGGTTCGAGTCCCCGGTGGGCAGGAATATGGTGGGATTTTTCCTTACCATATCGAGTCAAATCCATGTGCAGACTCGTTTACGGTGCATGTCTCGCCTTCGTGTACACACGCACGCACATACATCAAGTGTGCACGCTAAAAATCCCACGTTCATGGTTCGAAGAAGAGTAGGCTGTTGCCGGTGTCGTGGTAAACAGAAATACTGTCGCACGCACCAGAGTGAATAGCAGGATGGAGGTTTGCACATAAAGTAGCGCTTGCCGGCAGCAGGCTTTCACTGCTTCGTCCTCCAGCCCTGCGGCGCCGTGAGCATTTCAGCAGAGATGGATATGTGCGCCGAGGAGAAGTCTACCATACCATACAATATAGGTGAACTTTCCTTTGTAGCTTTTATTTTCAGCTAAAGTCAGCAGGCAAATGCACAATGCCCGGAACCTGGTATGCTCTCGTTGGTATGGTCCACAGATTTCTATACCCAGATAGCGCATACTCAACACAGACGCTCGTAGAAGAGCGAAGCTACATGGGAGACCTTCGCGTAGAGTATAGGCTGTGAGGATTTTGCATCGCGCAAAACCTGATGGGATCCCGGATATTGTCACACAGACGTGATCAGACAATCAACGAGAGAGAGAGAGAGAGTGTGTGTGAGCCACTGACACTGATACTGACAATGACACTGACAATGGCAATGGCAATGGCACCTGTATTTTTCAAGGATGAAAGATGAGGTACACATCCTTCTTCTATTTTGTCCTTGCTAAACTACTACTACTACTACTACTACTACTACCACAAACACGCACACCCATGGACTTATAAATAGAGAGAAGGTGGATGGGTGGGTGTTTGGGGCCTTAACGTCCTTTTCCACCACATACGGGTGATATCAAGGACGGGGCAACGATGAAAAAGCCAGCACAAAGATTTGGCCCCAGCCGGGATACGAACTCACGACCCAGAGAGAGAGAGAGAGAGAGAGAGAGAGCACATACGCATGATACAAACATTGTACCACAAATCGTTCAAACACCGCAACACAACAAAAGCAACATAATGGTGAGCGAACTGTGACATCACGAGCTATAAATAATTCATGAAGGCACCTCACGCTTCATCTGATCTTTTCTCCCCGCAGAATAAACTCACCATTCAGCCCCCAGCTTTTCAGGCTGGTGTCGCTTTTGTGAACACAAAAGGTAATCGCCGTCCCTACCCAGCGAACAAGCAATTGATCAGGCTATGTCTAATTTCCGTTGGCCACAAAGCCGTTACTGCCATCGCAGGAGACTGGCTTTGACACTGTCTTTCGGTCCGTCCGCGTGGAAAATCTGCTCAGTGTCTGTAGCAAGGCCGCGGCCGCACCACAATGGACCGGCCGCCTTCTTGTGTATGAAAACCAAAGGGACACCACTCTGGAAAATCAGGTGCATTATGGGACTGGTTCCGGTTCAAATTAGTGTCAGAGTTGGTGTGTGTTACTGCAAGTTAGGGTCAGGGAGTTTGTCGGGAAGACCGGCTAGGGCAGCGGCGCCTGTGCGAAAGTGACGGGGAAAATCAAAATTCAGGGCAATTCTAAACTGCCCTAGGGTGAACCACACTTCCAGTTTGTCTGGCAGTTTGTCAGGAGTGTTAGCGCGGTAAAAGTCAGTTATGTACTTATAAGGCAGATTGAAACCAAGGGGCAAACTAAAATTCTAGCCTGCCAGGGTGTTTCACATGGAGATTAGCACCACATGTTGTGTGTGTGTGTGTGTGTGTGTGTGTGTGTGTGTGTGTGTGTGTGTGTGTGTGTGTGTGCGTGCGTGTGTGTGTGTGTGTGTGTGTGGGGGGGGGGGGGGTTTAACGTCCTTTTCCACCACATACGGGTGATATCAAAGACGGGGCAACGATGAAAAAGCCAGCACAAATATTTGGCCCCAGCCGAGATACGAATTCACGACCCGAGCATTAGAAGTCCAACGCTCTACCACCCCGGCTTCCCCACCACATGTTAAGTCCGTTACAATACACGTCACAGTTCAGGCCTCTGGATCCACCTAATTTTTCTCTTGGTGTGAAAGAGAATGACAGAAAATCTTTACTAACTTCCTTAAACAGTTTCTCGCGAATTGTTTTTTTTTTTAAACAGTTTTCGTGTCGACGTGCAGCTGTCAACATTTTTTTTAAATGCCAAAAGTCCAGTTCAGTCACGCTTATGTCCAGGCCCCGTGTAACGACATCTGACCAATCTGACACGATTATACCTCAGACCATCAGAGATCGTCAAACCGATGACATTCTGTTCACCCCAAGCGTACAGATTATTTCGGAAAGCCGAGACAATCACGATTTTTGTAGAATCTTCAGGTTTGTGTCTAGCGAGACTGTGTTGCTGGATTGGTTCTGCTCGTCCAACTTGTACGTTCAAATTTGAGAGAGAGAGAGAGTCCTCCAAAGAAACAGCATAGAGCATTTCGTATCGCGGACGAGTATCCCACGTCAGTTCTTGGCTCTTGTTCGGGTTTGGCCCTTTATGCGAAAATCAGGGCCCGTATGTAAAAGTCGAGGTTAATTTAACCCACGGCTACGGGCCTAACCCAGACTAGGACGAAAGAAACCCAAAAGCAAAATTAAATAAGAAACGAAGAGAAGAAAGGTAGGGGGGAAAAATCCTTCTATAACGGCTTAGGCACCTTGCAGAAACGGGCCCGCTTCTTGATTTAAAACAACAAAAAAAATAAAAAATAAATAACAAACAGCAGAAAATTTAACCTTAGAGCTAGTTTAGTTCGAGGTTAGACTCTAATCCGGGGCTAAAAGCCCTAACCTCGACTATTACATACGGGCCCAGGCAAGATTAATGGTTCCTTGACGGCTCTTATTGCAGCAGAAACTTGTTGTTGTTGTTGTTGTTGTTGTTTAATAACAGATATGCATCGTACAGAACTATGTTGACTGTAGCAGCAGACATTAGTATAATCTAAGGGCAACACTCCCACGAAGCCAAGTTCATATTCATGCAGAATTTATTACTATTGTTTCAGTGAGGCCAGTAGTGCATAACCTCAAACTTACTCGGTAAGAACTGAGTTAAAATGGGCGCACGTGATTCATATCTAACCTTTTCGAAACAGATGAAACGTTGGACAATCAGTTACGAACCAAAAGTGAACTTCTCAAGTTTTGCACCTTCTCGACAATAACAAAGAAGAAAAAAAATGCCATTTTCAAAATCACATCAAATTTGAATATAGAGTTTGGGCGAATTCTTGCCGAATTCGCACATGTGTGTGTGTGCGTGCGTGTTTGCGTATGGAAGCATGTGTGTGTGTATGGTTGCCTGCTTGCGTATGCAAGCATGTGTGCGTGTGCGTGTGCGTGTGCGTGTGCGTGTGCGAGAGCGCGCTTACAGAACCCAAGTAACTTTTAACCCCCTAGACTGTCACATTTCGTGCAGTGACTACATCCGCAATCGTGACAACTAAACGGAAAGTGAGCAACCTATCTCCGTGACTTCAAAGTAATTTAAAGCGGCCACCACAGACACACACTATCTCGGACGCTAGACATCGCCAAAATATGACACTACCCAAGAAATGTCAACTCCAGATGAAAACCTCAAACAGAACGTTAGTTTTACTTGGTCCCTGCAAGATTAGTATTGCATCGTGCAATACTTTTATCAGATATCTGTTTCAGTCGTTTCCTGTTGACAGTTGCACAGGTGGTAGGTTCGTATTTGTATTTGGTCAGTTCTGTAACTGAGTTCCTTAGTCGTGTTGGGAGCCGGGATAGCCGAATGGTAGAGCGTTGGACTTCGGTTGGGCGGGTCGTGAGTTCGAATCCCGGCTGGGGCTAAATATTTGTGACGGCCCTTTTCTCGTTGCCATGCCCCGGCTTTGATATCACCCAAACACGTAGTGGAAAAGGACGTTAAACTCCCAAACACCCACTCACCCACCCCTAGTCGTGTATGGAAAAGACGAGTGCAGTGTAAACACACACACACACACACACACACACACACACACACACACACACACACACACACACACAGGAAATGGACGGGTGGATGGATGGGTGTTTGAGGGTTTAACGTCCTTTTCCACAACATAATCTGTACGCTTGGGGTGAACAGAATGCCATAGGTATGACGATCTCTGATGATCTGAGGTGTAATCGTATCAGACTGGTCACATGTGGGTGATATCAAAGACGAGGCAACGAGAAAAGACTTCCATATATAATTACTGATTTGGCCCCCAGCCGGGAATCGAACTCACGACCCGAGCATTGTATGTCCAACGTTCTGTCGCTCCTCTGTCCCGGCTCCTCACAAAAAAACAGACTTTTTAAAAAAAAAATGCAAACGACAGAGTCACTTAATAAATAAAAAAATGCTAACAAATCTGTTATTATCATTATTGTAAACATCAGAGTGACTATATATCTGTTTATGATCATTTTATTGTAAGAACCAGTACCATTGCATTTCCTAGCAATGGGGTGAGTAAGTTAGGTATCCGTCATCTTCTTTTCGAGGAAGCATTTGAGGAATTATTGAGAGAAAAAAACGTAATTCTAGTAAGTTACATAATTAAACTTTAATGTTTTGGAATAGTTTGCATTTTTCTCCACCGGTAAGCCTGAAAGGTCACTATATACAAACATTTACCATTGCCGCTGCGAGAATTGTTTGTTTGGATTTTTTTCTTTTTAATTCTAACGGACCTGTCCCCACCGCTGAATGCATTCTGATCTGGCTTAGCAAAGACGGTGTAAACGTTACACGCACCGCGTCAGTTTGCCTTGTCTCCCTTTACGCGCTCTTCAGCACTGAGTAACTATTTACGGGAAACACGCAGGGCCTGTTTGTGGAATTGATTCCATCTTCTCCGAGACATCTTACAGCGAAACCGCGGCTGCAAGCCTTCATTAGGACATGTTCTACAGCGACTGTATTAATTAAAATTGATTTTTCACGCGGCAGCGAACATAAAGCAGCGATTAGATCGAGGCGAGGACTCGTCCCGCGTGCTAATCTCCGCTACAGACACACCCGCCGTGCTTGTCGTCTGCTTGTCGTCTGGCCCTCTGCGCCTGCGCCGGAAGTATCCCCCGCCATTCCACCACGGTGGCGAATCCTCGCTTCGTTATTTCAACACGGCGCGGGAGATACGGAGAGTTTTCTCGCCGCGGTCCAGCATCTTATCGCTTTTTTTGTTCAAACACAAACCCCCTGTCCCATTCGGTGTCTGCGCCGACACACAGGCCGCTTTCTGCAAATTGACTGTTTCCACTGCCTGATGGGAGGGGAAATTACATTTTGATTTGAATACGATGCCGCTGGTGCCACAGAAGGGCGGCCGATCTCGGGCGGGAGGCGCAGAATGGAAATCAATCGGGAGGGCCGGGGAGGGGGAAACGAGGCGAGAACTTGAGACATATCCCCTGCACGAAACGTCTCTAACTTTCAGTGTCTTGCGAGGATAGCGGTGTGTTTGTGTGTGTGTGGGTGGGGGGGGGGGGGGAGGGGTGTCTTAGATGTGGGGAGGGTGGTCACGGCCGCCGTGGCAGTCACAGAAAACAGTCGATTTATTTTTCTGCTGTTTGGCTCCTACTAATGTCAGACAGGAGTGACACTTCCTTCAAGAAAAAAAAAATTCCAACCAATCCATAAAATGGTTACCAGACGCAAGACATGTCGACAAGCTGCATGCAAAAAAATGGAGCTTCGAAAACGTAGTCATAGTCTACTGATGCGCCGTCCGTACCGAAATAGATTTTTTTTTAAAAGTGCACCCTGTTATTCAGTCACGCCCCGCACACGCCCAGGGATCCCTAAGCTTAAAAAAACAGGCCACTCATCAACTCGAGTCTGCCATTTATCAACACGCCAAACACGCCTCTTTTCACCCAAACCCTAAAACTGGCCTCAATGTTAGAGTAACTAGAACAGGACAGCACGCATGAGTGCATGTTTTGTTTTGTTTTCTTTTCTTTTTCGCTTATATGCAAGCAGGCATGTATGTATGTATGTTTATTATGTTTATATGTGTGTACATGTATATATGTATGTTCGTGAGTAAGCTACAAAAATAAGAATTTAAAAAAATCCATTCAGCGAAAAAAAAACTGGCCTCAACTGCACTATTGACAACTGTATTAAATACAGGAAAACAAGAGAAATTCACTTTAATAATAATAAAAATAATGAGTTGTTGGGTTTTTTGTTTGTTTTTGGTTTTTTTTTGGTTGTTTTTTTTGTTTTTTGTTTTTTTTTGGGGGGGGGCTGCCTTAACTCTTTGCCAGTTCCAGTGGTGTTCCTCCCAGGTCATGGATGGAACCTACAGAGGACAATAATGAGTATTGTATAGGCGCTTTACCAAATTTCATGAATCGGCCCAAAGCGCCGCGAACTGAACCCAACACGCACGCTCACGTCAATCACATGCATTCTCTCACACACTCAGTGGACATAAACACATTACAATCACGTGGTGCGAAGGGTCAGCTCAGCTATTTAAATTTCGGAATTTAGTATTCCATTTATTTTGAAATGTTGTGGGGTGAATATTTCCAAAGCAGAGAGGGAGGAAGCCGGAGTACCCGGAGAGAACCCCCGACGATCGGCCCGAATGAACGGTGCCACATACGAGAAGGAAAAATTCTCTCGAACCCCTGACCTCTCGCATTGGTGACAAGTCTCTCAACCACTAGACCTCCGACCGCCCCGTTAATAATGCCGGCCCTCTTACT
This sequence comes from Batillaria attramentaria, assembly GCA_018292915.2. Lineage (NCBI taxonomy): Eukaryota > Metazoa > Mollusca > Gastropoda > Batillariidae > Batillaria > Batillaria attramentaria. The sequence goes on from JACVVK020000231.1 coordinate 192,721, forward strand.
CCCTAACAAAAGCGTTTTCCAGTGACCCCATTTTTTGTAACCCTCACCAAAAGTCAGTGAAAGTCGCCTTGACCTAAAAGTCACGTTGTCAGTGACTGGCTGTCTCCTTTCGTGTACTCTCTGACCCAAAACCAGCGCGCGAAGGCTTCTGACAGGAAAAACCCCACCAGCTCGACCAAACCACACTGCTAGAACAATACTCAGGTCACTTTTTACCAGACACATGACAATTCCTCGTGAAACAGTTCTGGTTTGTAAGGGCCTGTTTTGTCAGAGCACGTATTTTCATCTTCCTCACCAACCTTGCAACACGCCCAGATCTGCTCTCTGACCATCCCAGAATAGTCCAGTTCCTGACAGAATGCCGCCTAGCGGGCAAGGCCGGTAACTTGCAAACGTCCCCCTAGTGTCTAGACGTGTCCAGAAAGTGACGTCCCTTTTCTCCTCTTGTCTTCGCCGTCTGTGTGTTCTTCGTGATGAGCGTGCGCTGGCTGGGACAAGGATGGACAACGGAGAACTGACCGCAGACGTGACAAGGCCACTGAAGAGTGGACTGGTGCTTTTCTTTCCCAAAACAAAGCTCCCCGATTTGTCCGTCAGTGGCCGTAGCCACCAGGAGTAGTCAAGACGGCGGAATATTTTTTTGGTGCTACTCCAAATCAGAAGTTTTGAAGACGATTGCGCTTCTGAGGCGGGGAGCGGTGATAGCCGAATGGTAGAGCGTCGGATCTTCGGTGCTCGGGTCGTGAGTTCGAATCCCAGCTGGGGCCAGATATTTGTGCTGGCCTTTTTCTCGTTGCCCCGTCTTTGATATCACCCATACATTGTGGAAAAGGAAGTGAAACTCCCAAACACCCACTCACCCACCCGCGCTTCTAAGGCAGAGTCATATATTTGAACTATGATTACGCACACGTCATTTACACTGTGCACGTTTAATAGGACTTCGTAAGGTGGACTTCGCTGAGCAGCGTAACCCATTTACATGTAAATAAATTATTAGGCTCACACGACAGAGGCCGCGAGCGACTAACGCGATGCGATTAGCAATTAGCATAGCATACCCCTAACTTGCCTTACTTACATGTAAATGGGTTACGCTGCTCAGCGAAGTCCTCCTTGCGAAGTCCTACTGAACATGCCTACTATGGTAAAGAGACAGCAGAAGCTGTGGGATCGTTGTGCGCTGTACGAAATGTCAGTGTTAAAACGTCAGTGTTAAGACGTGTGCAACCTCATATTTGACACAAGGGACTTTGCCCGAGAGCAGTCGTCAAAATTTGAATCGTGATAGCACAGGAAACACTCTCCACCATTTTAACTGGCCCCCTTGCGGTAGCGGTTTGACCTCTCTCAGTTCTGTGTCAAGTACCGGGGACAGAATGATGAGTGTACTTTAGTGTAGCACCAGAAGCACTCTTTCTAATGCTAGCTCCGATCTGAATATGAAAACTGTCTTTCATTTTCATAAACAACGTATGTCGTTCGGCAGCACTACTCATTACAGTCCAACTCTTCGTTGCTAGACCCTAGCATCACAGCACGTCAATGTGACACAATATGATTAACTCTTTGACGACGGAGCACAATTTCTGACACACGATTTCCTATAGGAAAAGAGTTAACAAACATTGTTTTATTATTTACCGGCCCCCGTAGTGTAGTGGTTAGCACTTCGGACCATGGACCGGGAGACCCGGGTTCGAGTCTCAGCCGAGGCAAGCGGGATTTTTCCTATCTAGGTCGGCTCCTACGCAGGGTGTGCTGTGGGTCCAATGGGGAGGCTGTTGCCACACAGCCGAGATCCACCCACTTCACGGGTGCGACTTTGGGGGTGCTTCCCTTGGTATGACACGTCTTATGATGTGGATGATTACACGGCCGGCACTGCAAGTGCCGTAGTGATCGGACCTGGTTAGTGCCGGGATATTTATGACAGGAAGCGTGGAATGCGGCCCTGTCCCGCAGTCCCAAACCACACGGACCTGCATCTTACCATCATCCTCATTTCCATCATCATGCAAATCATTATGAACCTTCTCGTACTCTCCGCTCCTCATCGGAAAAGCTGCTGAAGGTTCCCAAGTTCAATCTCAAAACCTTCGGTGAGCGCTCTTTCAGTTTCTGTGCCCCCCAGGTATGGAATTCTCTGCCTCCCTCCCTTAGGAACACCCAGACCCTCCCACAGTTTAAATCAAAACTAAAGACTTATCTATTCAAGACAGCATATGATCTGTAGTATCATCTACCCCCCCCCCCTTCCGCACACGTAATTAGTGTTTCATGTATGCGTGAGAATGTGTGTGTGTAGCGCACTGAGTGCTCTTTGAGCAGACTACTAGCGCTATATAAGAGCTATTATTATTATTATTATTATTATTATGCAATAATAGAAATTGCCCAACTTCCGAGCCCTCCGTGGATTCCACCCATGACCTGGGAGGAACACCACTGGAGCTGGCAAAGATGGGGCAGCAAAAAACAAAAAACAAAAACAAAACATTGTTTTATTATGCTAAACGTTGTACTGAACGATACCAAATTTGCGATGGTTTTTTTCCTCGCTGGTCCGTCTTTCATAACACCTTCATTTGGCGGAAAAGGTCATTAACTAACTCCGTTCCTGCGAAGCGTATGAGTATTTCGCGCACTCACGAATTTGTTTGGGAGTTTAACGTCCTTTTCCACCATGTAAGAGTGATACCATTTAAGAGTGAGGCGGTCAGTGGTCTAGTGGTTAAGAGACTTGTCACCAATGCGTGAGGTCAACGGTTCGAGTTCCACTCGGGCAAAGAATTTTTCTTTCTCGTGTGTGGCACTGTTCATTCGGGCCGATCGTCGGGGGTTCTCTCCGGGTACTCCGGCTTCCTCCCTCTCTGCTTTGGAAATGTTCAGCCCACCAAATTTGAAAAATAAATGCAATGCTAAATTCCGAAATTTAGATAGTTGAGCTGACCTTTCGCACCACGTGATTGTAATGTGTTTTTGTCCAGTGTGCGAGAGAATGCGCGTGATTGGTGTGAGCGTGCGTGTTGGGTTCAGTTCGCGGCGCTTTGAGCCGATTCACGAAATTGGGTAAAGCGCCTATACAATACTCATTATTATTATTATTATTATATCAAAGACGAGGCAACGAGGAAAAGGCCAGTACAAATATTTGGCTTCAGCCGGGATCCGAACACAAGACCTGAGCATTGGGAGTCCAACTGACACTCCACAATTCGGCTATCCCAGCTCCCCCGCACTCAAAAGCGAACCTGTTCCAGAGTATAAGCTGACACAGCGAAGGCGGAATTGCCCCGTTTAACACTTTAACATGACTTTATTTGTGTAGCTTCCGTATCCCTCTACTTCATTTCGGACACCACTGAGAAAGGCAAACTCCACACAAGCCCCCTCCCATTGTTGAGAGCATTGCCTCCATACACCCCCAACGAGCGGTACACTAAAGGGAAACTAAACCGTAAGCAAACAGACTTTATATCACGCATTGTTTCCTTTTTGTCCCAGGAAAGAATAGAAGCTTGCGGGCAACAAAGAATCTGGGTAGGACAAGAGGTAACGCTACTCCAAAGGCAAAGCCAGATAAAAGTGCCCTTAATATTTTGAGCAAAGAGTGGGGTGACATTCTGTCAGGTGTGCTGTAACTGGACACCCACCTCAGGTAACTAGAGACTTTAACTTGAACCGTATTGACGCCGACTTCTGTAGTACAACACCTTGGTCTTGGGTCTTGTCTTGTTTGTTGATGTTAAACTACGGGGGTATATCATTTAAAGGCGTTAGAGGCTGGTTGAAAATGCAACTTAAGATCTAGCGCTGTTTGCCAATGGACATTTCAGTCGTATTTTGTTTTGTTTTGTTTTGTTTTGTTTTAAACCTGTCCTTTGGAAGAAAAGACAAACAAACAAACAACGTCAAAATCAACAAACACGTCCTTTAAAAAACAAGAAAAAAATGTGTTTTTTTAATTTTCAAATTCCAGCAATGTAAACTGCAAAAAAACGCACTCCAGCATGGTCTTGTCTTTGAAAATGTTGTGACATTTCCGGTTCTACATAAAACCTGGGGGAGCCGGGGTGGTCGAATGGTAGAGCGTTGGACTTCTAATGCTCGGGTCGTGAGTTCGATCCCTGCTGGGGCCGAATATTTGTGCTGGCTTTTTCATCGTTGCCCTGTCTTTGATATCACCCTATGTGGTGGAAAAGGACGTTAAACCCCCAAACGCCCACCCACCCGCATAAAACCTGTTAGATCTACTGGGATGGGGTTTTCCCATTGCACACTGATTTTATCTATCACATTTCCCAAGCAGTCATAGATTTTTAACCAAGTTCTTAATGAGCGGCAAATTTTCTTTTCCTTTCTCGGACTTGGTTGTACCTATTTGTGATTAGTGATAGTTCCGACGTGAAAACTCTCTCTCTCTCTCTCTCTCTCTCTCTCTCTCTCTGCGCCTGACACATCTTGACAACTGCTTGATACAGCTCCACTAATATGATACAGCCAAACTAATTAGGGCTGATGGCTGTGAAGAATCCAAAAGCGCCGAGTGCAAAAGCCGCAAGGCATGTCGGACAAGATCTTGTTTTCCTGTCTATACTTCCTGTCCTTACAGGAACCCTCAAGTATGGCGCCGGTCCCCTTGGCCAAATGGAGAAAAAATGTTGGTATTCATGTGTACAGGAAGTATATCCGTGTAGTTTGTTGCTGATTTGTTGCCGTACCGTCAGTTTTACCAGTATCTCAAGGCGTATTCCTTGGAGTTCTATAGAAATTTCCCCATAGATGAGAAGACGTACGTTAATCGTAATGAGCTCAGCTCAGAGACAGAGTAAATATTTATCCGTGAAAATGTTTGACTGTAGATAGTAAAGCGCATTTCTTCTTCAGGCAGAAAAGCCGATGTAGACGAGCGGCTAAAGCACGGTGCTTTCATAGATTAGGTCTTGATTTCCAGTCCTCTCTCTCTCTCTCTCTCTCTCTCTCTGTCAGGACAGCCTGTAAGATAGGCAGCAACGCCTAAATGTTCTATCCTGAATAAAAACGTTTCATCATCATCATCATCATCATCATCTCTCTCTCTCTCTCTCTCTTTGGTGGGTGGTCGTTGTTCTTGATTTTTTTTGGTGTTTTTTTCCTGTGCCGCAGACGTGTTCCTGTGTCACCATTTTCTTCCTTTGAGTTGTTCCAGTGTCTCGGTTCTGTTCCTGTGTCATTGGGTTGTTTTGAAGTTATTTCTGTGCTGTGGACTTGCTCCTGTGTCATTGGCTTCTTCCTGTGCCGCAGACTTGTTCAGTTTTTCCCGGGCCGGTTCTTGTCTCGCTGACTGGTTCCTGTTGCGGACCTGTTCCTACGCCAGTGACTTCTTCGTGTCTTGCTAGCTTGTTTCTTGTGCCTCAAATTGATTCTGAGTTCCCCTACTAACCATCGTGCTGCCTCCAACACGGGCTTTAATTCGAGAGAATTCACGTGTACCCCTGTAAGCCAACCTGGGCCGCGTTTCTTAAGGCGGGCGCTTCGAAACGTTCCGGGGCGCTTTCCTATGAAACCGTCTATAGGCACCTTGCCCGCGGCGGGCAGAAAAAGCGCCCGCGCGCGACGTCTGAAGCTAGTTTGCCGCGAGCAAAAGGTCACGTGGTCAGTTTCTATGTAAACAAAGATGGCGGCGCCCACCGAAGGCTTCGTTGAAGTGGAACTAAGAAATGGCTTAAAATGAATTTGCGGGTGGATGGAGACCTTCTGTCCCAACTTGTAATTGTGCAGAATAGTATACGAAAATAATTTGAGCTAATTGCACCGGGCCGTGGTCGCCAGTCATTCAGGGATATGTCGTGCGTGTTTGTGGGGAAGGAGTGGTCAAAGTGAGTACGTAATGGTGCCTTACGTCTCCGTTTTGCATCGAGCAGAACATGCATACTAGCGGTATATCATGCTCCAAGCCAGTAATTATTGCTCCTCCTCAAAAACGTCGTCTTCTGCGCTCAAAAGATGACTGATAGCTGCGAGCACTAGAGTTTTCTTCTTCCTTTTCAACCTTGCCAACAACAGTGTTCGTGATTCCGCCGCCATTTTGAAAGCGCCTTGGTTCTAATTGGCCGTTTCCCAACGAGGCAAAGCGACTTTCGCAAGCGCCCGCGAGCGCCTTTCCGTAAGAAACGCGGCCCTGGTCTCGTGTAATTCCCTACTCACCCCATACCCGACATGAACATAAACGCACGCTTCATTGCCGTGACAGCGGTGTAGGCCGTTCAGTGGCGCAGCGGCTAAGTCCGACGCGCTACCTACTAGACCACCATCTCACCCCCTCCCCCCCCCCCCTGGTTTTTTTAATCTTAAAGACGCACGACAGAAGTACTCCCTTGTCCTTTTAGTACTTCCGCCGTATGAGGCTTTTTATGGACCTACACTTTCTGTCTCACGAAGTTCCCTGCGGACCTGTTCTTATACTTAGTGATTACTTCATGTCTCACTGACCATCTTTCTGTCTCGCGGAGTTCTCGTGTAACGGACCCTTCACTGTCTCGCCAACCTCTCTCCTGCTTCACGGAATTTCCTTGTTATGGACTTCTGTTATGTCGTGTCTCACGTGGAGCGGTTCTCGTGTAACGGGCCCTTCACTGTCTCGCCAACTTCTCTCCTGCTTCACGGAATGTCCGTGTTATGGACTTCTGTTATGTCGTGTCTCACGTGGAGTTCTGTCTGCGCCACGGACCTGTTCCTGTGTCCCGGCGTTCCCTGCGTCAGTCGTCAGTCGCCAGTCCACCACCGCCATCACCACCGCACACCAGCAGTGAGCTTCAAGCCAGACCTTCATGACCGCCGGGAGCAGCGTCCGACAGGCACACAATGACAAGTCCAATTAGCGCCAATTTCACGTCTATTACCGACCACGGCTATGTCTGGCAGAACGCGAGAATACAAATGACGCTGAATCTCCATATTATGGCTTTTTGCCTCTCCATTCTCCGGCCGAGACGTAAAAATTCAATAAAATTCAATGGCTCCCAGTGTCAGGCAAGGAGCTCGCGCTGCTCGGGGACAAATTCTGTCTTTCAGGGACTGGAGAGCTCTCCATTGGCGGGCGGGAATTTGCCTCCTTAACACGCAAGATAAACAGGGTGAAGACAGAGAGGGTCCCCGAATCACAATACCCGGGGAAGGGAAAGAGGGGACCACGCCCGTAGGAAAAACCGACAGTTTCCAATAGAATTAATTTAAATCCTGCTCGCGCCCCCTCCAGATTGTTTCGCGCGCGAGGGCGCTAGCGACTATTTCTGGAGGTTCGAAATGATTGCTACTTCAACTAATTAGAACTCAGTGCCGAAGGTGTTTCGATTCATTAGGGGACACATCAGCGGGCTAAAACGGCGCTGAATTGAATTAGGGGCCCGGAGAGCATTATTTTACCGGAGTCCGCTATTGAATTCCGCTGTGCATTTATTTGTTTTATAAACTGTATAATCGGCGCTTGATAGCCTCTAGACCCGCGCCCTTATTCGATTACCGAGGTGACGGTCACGGGATGCGAGCTGAATGCTGTTGATGCGGGGCACGTGACTTGCCTGGCCAATGGCATTGTTTTTCACTTGGCTGGATCTGCCCACAGAGTTGTCGCGCTTGTCTTGTGGCGGGTACGCAGATGCTTGGCAATGGTCTTGTGCTCCAATTTTCCGATTTCACCGAGTGAGTGGCTCTGCTGATTGAATTGTTGTGTGGATGAAATGGAACGCGCGGTGGCCGAGGATTGCACGGAATCGCTTGCCTTACAATGAGGAGGGCGGCATGGAGACCATTGGACGAGAACTAAAACCGGTTCCAGAACAGATAGGTTCATTGGTTGGTTGGCCAGTTGGTTGGTGAGAACTGAAATCGGTTCCAGCCACAGATGCGTTGGTTGGTCGGCTAGCTAACTGGTTGGTGGGTGGGTTAAGGTCCTGTTTCATGTGACGGGTATACTGAAAACGGAACATCGAACTTACACCGGTTCAAGAAACATGGCGATTGGTTGGTTATTTGGTCGGCTTGTTCGTTGATGAGTACGATAACGTCCTATCTCTCTCTCTCTCTCTCTCTCTCAGAGAGAGAGAGAGAGAGAGAATACGAATACGAATGGTTTATTGGTGACGGCCGTCATAGCCCATTACCAAAGGGGGCCGGTGGGGATGGGGGGTTACAAAGCAAAACAACATTGCCAAGTAACAAATCTCTAACAAGGTTAAGCAATGCGCTTCCATGTTAGGTATTTTCAATACTCAGACTAAATATGCCGTGTGATTGTTAAAATAGACAGTTACGATGCATACATTCATTCAACTTGGTCAGTTACAGCCTTTCACGTTACTCCACATGTACATGTCATGTACAACATCATAACACTTCAGTTCATCCAGAGACGAGATGAGAGAGAGAGAGAGAGAGAGGATGGGTGGGGTGGGTGGTTGGGGGTTTAATGTCCTTTTTCACCACACAGGGTGATATCAAAGACGGGGTAACGATGAAAAAGCCAGCACAAATATTTGGCCCCAGCCGGGATCGAACTCACGACCCGAGCATAAGAAGTCCAACGCTCTACCATTCGACCACCCCGGCTCCCCAGAGAGAGAGAGAGAGAGGAGAAACCTAAGGTCCAGATTAAAAGACATATCAGATTTCAGAAAATAAACTCTGAAATTAAAATCCGTTTCAGACTTGTCAATTAGAAAAGATCGCTTAACTTCACAAAAGTGTGGGTTTTATTGCATGTGATTTCAACGCCGCCAATTCTCCGTATGAAGGGGAGCCGGGGTGGTCGAATGGTAGAGCGTTGGACTTCTAATGCTTGGGTCGTGAGTTCGATCCCGGCTGGGGCCAAATATTTGTGCTGGCTTTTTCATCGTTGCCCCGTCTTTGATATCACCCTATGTGGTGGAAAAGGACGTTAAACCCCCAAACACCCACCCACCCTTCTCCGTCTGAAAATTGTGTCCACTTCAATGCACTTTTAAAAACACACACACTGTCAAGTTGTTAGATGTAATTGTAGATATGTTATCATTACCTGTTTTTGCGTCAAACCTAGTAACTTGACCTTACCACACGATTTCATTGTTTCGTCTGTGCGAAAACATGGCCCGTGTTGACCCAGATTTTAAAACAATATCGAATAACTTGTACAAAGTCGAATCGACCACTGACACCATGTTTATCTTTTTCCTTGAAACTGTAGCACTTTAAGATATGTGACTAGTCTGACAGCTGTTTTGTAGTAAGACGAAATCTTAACTGTCATGTAAAATGTGATACGGCCTGGGTTCCTTAAGGATCATAATACGCTTCTGGATTACAACAACTTATAAAAAAAACTTGGTTTCGTCTTTATACACACAAACGTTAGAAGAACGGTCACAATATCTAAAGTAAGTATTTGTCACTTGTCTCTCCAAAACACGATTATTTTCTCAGCTAAGATAACAGAATGGTCTCGTCTCTGGTCTGGTCTGGTCTGGTCTGGTCTGGTCTGGTCTCTGGTTCGGTCTCTGGTCTGGTCTGGTCTGGTCTGGTCTCTGGTCTGGTCTGGTCTGGGCAGGTCTGGTCTCTGGTCTGGTCTCTGGTTCGGTCTCTGGTCTATTCTGGTCTGGTCTAGCCAGGTCTGGTCTGGTCTAGCCAGGTCTGCTCTGGTCTCTGGTCTGGTCTCTGGTTCATTCTCTGGTCTATTCTGGTCTGGTCTGGTCTGGTCTGGTCTCTGGTCTGGTCTGGTTGTTTTTTTCTTTGTCTTGTCTGGCCTCCACATTTTACCAAACAGTGTTATGGCTACGTAATTTTGGGGTGGGTGGGTGGGTGTTTTAGGGTTTAACGTCCTTTTCCACCACATACGGGTGATATCAAAGACGGGGAAAGGATGAAAAAGCCAGCACAAATATTTGGCCCCAGCCTGGATACGAACTCACGACCCGAGCATTAGAAGTCCAACGATCTACCATTCGGCTCCCCCGGCTCCCCCACGTAAGTTTTGGGGTTGTTTCAAATTATTTCGGGACGTGTCGTGTACCTCTAACCTTTAATTCATTGGAACGGAACCTGCGAGCAAACCTTAACCAAAATACCTTCCGGCAAACGGCGGCGTGTTCTGCACACCTAAGAATTCAGCCATTGTACTGAGATAACAAGTGTTTAACGCCTGCACCAGCGCGTGGCTGAGTGGAGCAGGACAGAGATGGGGATTAACAAGATGGGTGAAACAGGAGCTGTTGGGTGTTGTTACCGGCCATTATTCTGTCCTGATCCCCCCGGCTTGTGACGGTCCCGTCACGCCATCACGAGACAGAGGGAAGGGAGACATAAGGGGGAGTAGACGATTCCCTCCGTTCAGCACACACATTTCTTAAAATGAAAAGTTTGAAAATGCTCACTGACAAACTGAGACCCCCCCCCCCCCCCCCTCTCTCTCTCTCTCATAATTCGTGAACCGCCGTTGCAAAGGTTGCTTTAATTGAATTTTTATTGAGCATGTTATAAGCACGTCTTGTTTATGCTCAAACTGTTTTTCTGTACTTTCACCATTGCAACAAAATAAATCAGTTTAAACCAAAAAGTTTTTTGTTTTTTTTAATCTAATCTTAAAATAATATAATGTCTTATATTCTTATATTGCAAGTCTCCACTCATTTTCAATGGCGGAGACGTTAAATTTTAGTTCATCATCATCATCATCATCCCTCCGTTCGGTGGGCTAGGATCGCACGGCGCTCGCCCATTACTCCCACTAGGTGCCCACCCTGAATAAAGCTTATACAGTATGTGTTAGCTACCAGATGGCACAGATTTCTCCCTGTTGCTCCAGCTGTCCCTCTGGTATGTGGGACCACGGCCTCACCTTGTCTCCACCCTCTCTCTCGCTGTCCGCTCCTCTTGCTAACCACCAACCACACCACAGCGCATACCACATGCAAACCCCATCCTCATATACTGCACTACCACCTCCTCCACAGCCTGTCCCCAATCACCACGCCGAGAAGAGGGACGCTAAGCCTAAAGCCGGCTCTTAAACTGGGCACTGCGGAACGCCACAGTGCTGTCCACAGTTGTGACACAGCTGTGATTTGGGGGGTTTCCGCCGCTGTGGCGTCATCACAGCAACCTGGATTTCAAATAGCCACAACTGTAACTGTGGTTTCCACAACAGATTCTGACTGGCTGTACTACGTCACTCGCGGCGCGCAACATGGCGGATTGAGTGCATCTTCAATCGGTTTGTCACCGAGCACAGCTGTGTTCAGTTTTGTAGTTAGTAGACACACCGAGCGCAACGACTGTGATGTGCACATGTGTGTTTCGCGCCCTGTGCCCAGTTAAGAGCAGGCTTAATACAGCAAGAACAACCACCCTCCGTACTCTGTACGGTGGGATATCTCATTCAGTACGACAGTTCACTTCCAGAAGGGCAGCACTGCGCTTGGAAAAGTAGTGCCTAGTTAGACTGCTTAGACAGAACGTAAGTTGGCCATACTTGGTTTTCCTTTCTTGCGAACTGAACGAGCTGCAGCAACAGGCCAAAGTCATGAGGAGAAGGCAACGTCATTTCAGGAGCCCACGAGCTTTCGTTTGAGCCTCAGACCGCTTACTGTACTTAGTAGGGCAATGTGCGTGCCAGGGGGGGGCCGCAACAACGGGCAAGCTGTCAGGCTTTGCTTTGCTTATAGGTCGGGCCCAGGTGACGTGAGTGGATATAAGTGAAGTGGCTCTCTGGTCAAAACAGAAAGTAGACTTGCAATACTCCAGTGAGGCCTGAGCAGAAAGGAGACATTCATTTTTTTTTTAAACTCCTGTCAGGTGCGTACCCTTGAGTGGTCTGTGCATGGTAAGTTGTGTTTCTAGACTGAAGCATTTCTAGGGCTGACCATGACGCCTGAGGCTAATAGGGAATGTAATATAGGCATCTGAGGCCTCGCGCATTTGTATTCTTAAACCTGATTGCTGTAACCGTTCGGGGCTTCAGAATCCTGGTTATGCACTCGGCCTGGGGACAATTGAAACCGTGTCTGTTTCCTCGGGACTGCCCCACCTGAGGCCTGCTTGCCACGCCACCTACACAATAACAATGCCGAGTCGCACCTTCAGAAGAGGAGGTCATCTTCAACACCGACGTAGGTCGACTCGAATTACCCGCCCCTTCCGCAGCCATTGTTACCCTTTTGTGGGTAGCTGACAGGGCGAGCTGCTCGAGCTCTTTGTGTTACGAAAGCCAACAAATACAGATTACCTCCCTTAATGGAAGCACCGGTCGGGGGATGGGAGTCGGCTTTCAGAGCGAGACCCACGGGACAATGGAACAAGGCGCGCAAAAGTCTCGCCCCCTTTCGCTCCCGAACAAAGCGACGAGGGTCGCGATTTGGCCGACGGTGAAATAAATTAGAGAGTCCCCCCATCGAGAACAAGACGCCCTCGCGACAAGAGTGTTGGCGCGTGAAGATCTGTGTTTGACAGATTCACTAGGGGCCGGGGCGAAGGAACGGCAACAGTTGGTAAATGAGCCTGGCCATTGTGCTGGGAAAACAGAGTCATTCTGGGCAGAGAATGGGCCAGGCACGCCCCCATTGTCCACGCTTCTTTGCCTTTCCTCGGAGGCATTGTGGTCAACTGCAGGCCGTTCGGAAGGAGGGAAGCACGTCTGGGGGATGTCAGGGAGGAACGGAGATGCGGGCACGAACGCCTGAAGTCACGTCTGTTGTTGCTGTTGTCGTTGTCGTAGTTGCTGTTGTTTTTGTTGTTGTTCTTGTCACTCTTTTAACAGCCACGAGCTCCGGCGACATTCAGAAGAAGAAACTGACTGCCTGAAGTCATGTCTGCGGGTGGTGTTGTGAACTTTGCTGAACGCGAGATAAAAGACATTAACCAGACTTCACATTTTTCTGCCTCGATGCCTTCCTCGGAGAATGCCAAAATAGCAGACATCCATGCTATACTTGGGTCACAACATGACATCTGACACCATTGTGGTGACTCCGGCCGCCGTATATATTGTCTTGGAAGTCAGTGTACCGCGTACTGAGCAGACGACATTACATGTATTTGGTTGTGGACTGAGGACCAGCTAGACGGCGCTGATCGAGCTGGTGGCTACTTTAAGAGGGTGGATGGGTGGGTGTTTGGGGGTTTAACGTCCTTTTCCACCACATGCGGGTGATATCAAAGACGGAGCAACGATGAAAAGCCAGCAGAAATATTTGGCCCCAGCCGGGATAGGCTGGCTACTTTAAGAAGATTTTCGAGTCCCAGTCTGTTAAAGAATGGACCGTAGGGTCAACGGAAGTTGTATTTCTTTAATAGCAGAAGCAACAAAGTCTCGAAAGCAGTCACGATGGCGGACAAACGAAGCATCCTTCTGCTGAAAAACAGCCTCACAGCTTCAAACGCGGCAGTTTTACATCTCAGCGGTGTTAGGAACATAGAGGCTTTAATGGGTGTCAACTGAAGCCGTAGGGAACAATGCAAAACCTGGGAAAGACGTTCCAATTAACAACACCGGCAGGCCTTAGATTGTGACACAACTGTCAAACGCTAAAGAAGACGAGAAGACGATCTACTGCACCTCCGTGTCTGTTTTTCAAGTTGGCGGGAAAAAGGTGTGAGGGAGAAGTCAGGGGTCGATTCAGCCTGTTAGGGGCTAAAATGGCGGGCGGAGATAGGCGATACAGCTCTTTCAATGCCCGTGTTTGTTGTGACAGGACGGTGCGCGCCGTTTAGAGCCAAGCAAAAACAAACGCTCCTGCCTGTGTTGCGTTTTGCCGCGAGTCGTATGGCTTGCAAATGGCGCACTTCTCCTATGTTATCTCGCTCCTGATTGGACGCCTCTGGCCGCCACGTGTCCCCCAATTAAAGGGAGGCTATCCCATTCACCCACCTACACGTATTTTCCGAAAATTGCCGCTGACTGGAAAATTACAGTCTTTAGGGTGAACGGAATGTAATTTTCTGACGGGTTTTGGTGTCAGTGGTGCAGACTCGAAAATTCACTTTGTCATTTACCCCGAGGCTAAAAAAAAGAAAATTTCAGCTCGCTGCAGTCTTCCTACTGACATTTTCAACGATTTTTGAGTTCTGTAGCAAGTTAGAGTAAGTTAATTAATATTTTTAAGTAATTTACGTCGTGTTTACCTGTCCTGAGGACAAACTGAGGCAGACAATATGGTATGGTATGGTATGGTATGGTATGGTATGTGGTAAGGTGTGTGTGTTGTGTGGTATGGTGTGTGGTATGTTGTGGTGAGGTGTGGTGTGTGGTGTGGTGTGGTGTGGTGTGGTGTGGTGTTCCATTGGATTGTATTGTATAAAACATTACGCGAAGAAGACCAAGACATGGTCACATGAAGCAGGAAAAATTGTATTGTATTGTATTGTATTGTATTGTATTGTATTGTATTGTATTGAACATTACAACAACTTTGCAGTTTTTCCTGCTTTCTGTGACCCCGTCATGGTCTTCTTCAGATTGAACTCCCCCAGAACACAGGTGATTCATTTCAACAGCCATGCATTTTTTTCATTCCCTTTGTACTTTTGATTACCTGTTCCCCGTCACACACGTTCCGGGGAGGTTTTGCTTAGCTGTCAAACTAAAACTGAAATTTAAAAAAAAAATCCATGGATAGTGTCAGAAGATGTTAGTATGACTAGGTTTCTTCTTCTTCTTTTTGTGGGGGGAGCCGGGGTGGCCGAAAGGTAGAGCGTTGGACTCTCAATGCTCGGGTCGTGAGTTCGTATCCCGGCTGGGGCCAAATATTTGTGCTGGCTTTTACATCGTTGCCCCGTCTTTGACATCACCCGTATGAGGTGGAAAAGGACGTTAAACCCCCCAAACACCCACCCCACCCACCCCTTCTTCTTTTCGGGGAGAGCCGGGGTGGCCGAATGGTAGAGCGTTGGACTTCTAATTCTCGGGGCGTGAGTTCGTATCCCGGCTGGGGCCAAATATTTGTGCTGGCTTTTTCATCGTTACCCCGTCTTTGATATCACCCGTATGTGGTGAAAAAGCACGTGAAACCCCCAAACACACACACACACACATACCCTCTTCTTCTTTAAGTACTTAACGTCCCCGCGACAAGAGTGATTGGGGACAGCCCAAAGAATCATCAACTCTCTCTATGCTGAGAGTTTTTCCCGGTAACATACTAACAGATGGTTTCCCTTTTAACTGGTAGAAAAATCCGTACAGCTAGAACTGTATTCATTTCCTCACTTCATGTCATAATGACTGAGAATAAAAATGGAAAATTGGCGATCCCGGAAATCAGACCTCTACAGCCAAGCGTTGTGAACGTGAGGACTGCCAATGGGGATCTTGGCATAGAGAGAGTTAAAACACTAGAGGGAAGTTTGCACGTTAGTTTGCTAGAATAGTGATAGACATGAAATGAAATTTCAACGAGTATGCTTACGAGTACGGATAAGAAAGATACGTGACTGGGTGTGTCTGTACTTGAAATAAAAAGTTAAAGGTCACATGCAAATCCGACGAGAAGAAGCCTACTTTCAGAGACTCGACCTTTGCCCGTTTGGTCATGAATCATGAGAACAGACGGCAGCAAGGAAAAAGGAGCGAAAGAGTTGCACCGAATACAACACAAAAACATCTGAACCAGGCAACTTTAGTGCTCATTGTACCGGCATTAGGCGAGCAGTCCTCTAGTTTCAGGAGGAAATAGCACTGCCTCAATACGTTCTTTGTTATCCTTTGGTTACACCTGAATGCTGCCCGGCGGTATTAAACCTCGTGAAAAATAAATAGCAATCACCTGCCGCTCTGAGCCGCCATAGAAAGCAACAATTCCACTCGACAAACAAGCCTGGGAGAATAACGTAATATTACCAAGCGCCTTTTAAAGCTTCTGAAAGGACCTTTGAGATCAATGTGGCTTAGCTGTTTAGGTCTTTCTTCACTCGCGCGGAAAAACCTGAAAGACTTGAACGACAGAGTCAATAGAGCCCAAGTTTCCTATTGGCAACTGCGTCCAATTAGGTTTCAGGCTTAGGATGGTTTAATCCTCTACTTTGTGGGCTATTTTCTTCGCTTTGTATGAGGTCCCCATTGCTGGGATAATGAGGTATACAGAAAAATCCAAACTGGATCTAAGCCTCTTGTTCCCTCTTTGTCGCCTCGCCCATTTCAGGTTTCTTCAGCTTTTGTGCTTCAGGAAAAAAATGGGTAATGTGAATGTATGGGTTGTATGTGTCGTGTTACAAGCTGAGGCAAAATACTTGTGCAAGCACTGACATTAGTACCCCAATGTATGTACACTGAATCAGTACGTGTACTACTACTACTACTACTACTAAGACCCATGGCTCCAAGTGGAGCATAGGCCATCGACGACCCTTCGCCATCGCACTCTGTTCTGGGCTGCTCTTGCCACTCCAGTCCAGTTGGTCCCCTGCTTGCATAGCTCTGCCTCAGTGTCCCGCCTCCAGCTGTTGCGAGGCCGGCCTCTTTTCCTTTTTCCCCTGCGGGTTCCATGTCAAGGCTTGGCGAGTGGTGCTGGATGCTGGCTTCCTGAGGGTGTGTCCAATCCAGCCCCACTTCCTCCGCAGGATCTGCTTGGCCAGTGGTTCCTGTCCCGCTCGCTCCCATAGCTCTTCGTTTTGGATCTTCTCTGGCCATCGAATGTTGAAGATGCGCCTCAGACAGATGTTGAAAAATGTCTGGATCTTCTGCTGCATCGTCTTTGTTGTCCAGTACGAGTCTGTTAGAGGACAGTTCTATTGCAGGCGTAAGGACACAAATCGATCGTGGAGTCACTGATGTGCAGTGTTAATTTAAGGTACCCTGTTTGGCGAGTGTCCTAGTCTGTAGTGATTTTTCTGGTCATGAAAAGGGGTGATTTTCGTGATTTTTGTGTTATGTTGGTCAAGGTACATGTTAGGCGGTCACAAAAAGAGGCAAGCTGCCATGGAAGCTGGGACTTTTTGCACAGAGGTCGGACACAAGTGAGGCAAGGAGATTTCTGTGAACTGCCTCTCTGGCCCTAACAGAAAGTAGACGTGCATAACTCCAGTGAGCTGAGGAAAGCAAGACCAAACCTATCACATATACACGAACTGAAACCGGAAGCTTCGCTCTTGAACTGGAATTGTCAAAGCCATTTTACACATCTCCGCTGTTTCTTGTAATTGTACCGGATAAGACACAAGACTTATAAAAATTCAAGATAGTCTGTCATTTATAATAACGAGAACTTCCAACGGTTTTGAAGAAAATATCACTAATTTAAGTATGGAATTGTTGCATGGATGTGTCACACT
>JACVVK020000231.1:215000-292500 GCA_018292915.2 Batillaria attramentaria
ACATAAAAAAGAAAAGATTAATGCAATTTTCTCTTCCTGAAATGACGTCAATGGACTTACAGCTGTCTTTTCATGTTTCGGTCATATCAAACTACATGTGCTTCCCTCGTTGTAGTGTCTGGCAAAACGTTTGCTATGTGTTGTGCTCATTATGCCGCGGGACGCGATTGGCTGAATTCTGAGGGCTCGGCCCCTTTGATTGACACGAGTGGAGTCGTCCATTATCTTAGCAACGACAGCCCAGAAAAGGCTCCATATTTGAACGCATTTTCATTAGAATGCTTCTGTTATCGTGATCAGTTCATGCTGATCTGTGAGCTTGGAGTAGTTGATTTAAACATTTCCAGTTTACAAAAAAAAAAGTATTCAGGCGGTGGCAACAGGCCAGAAGCCTATATAATTATAGCCTCCACCTGTGAACATTCACAAGGTAGTACGGCGAATACTGCGACAGCATACAGCATGATAATAACAATGAAAAGACAGGAGAGGGGAAGAGTTGGAGCAGTTAAACGGGCTCATTCCATCTTTGCTGAGCCAACTTATGTACTGAAACAGTTTCCCTCGTGAATGCGCTTGTACGCCCGAAATACTCCATCTTGATGATTAGTACAGCTCTTCATGCGATACAATGTTGTTTACACTTTGCGCGAGCGGTCGAACATTCAGATATTCTACGACTGTTGTTACACTACTGGAACGTTCAGTGAGGTCATCGCGTACACTTCTGCTGGCTCAGTGCCAGCATTACAGACGCTGTCACTGTCCAGGTTAGACGTCTAAGTGGTGTGATGATTTGATAGATACCAAGAAAAAACCGCTCAGGACGATCTGTGAGTAAAAGCAAATGGTAACATGATCCCCTTTAACTCTTTGACGACGGAGCGCAATTTCTGACACACGATTTCCTATAGGAAATCGTGCGTCAGAAATTGCGCTCCGTCGTCAAAGAGTTAAAACATGTCCCCTTGACCGGCCCCCGTAGTGTAGTGGTTAGCACTTCGGACCATGGACCGGGAGCGGACCCGGGTTCGAGTCCCAGCCGAGGCAAGCGAGATTTTTCCTACGAAGGTCGGCTCCTACCTGGAGCGGGTGTGCTATGGGTCCAGTGGGGAGGCTGTTGCCACACAGCCGAGATTCACCCACTTCACGGGTGCGACATTGGGGGTGCTTCCCTTGGTATGACACGTCTTATGATGTGGATGATTACACAGCCGGCACCGCCGGTGCCTTAGTTTTCGGGCCTGGTTAATGCCGGGATATTTATGACAGGAAGCTTGGAATGCGGCCCTGTCCCGCAGTCCCAAACCACACTGACCTCCATAGCATCATCTTACAATCATCAGTAGTATAAGTTGCGACCCCTCAACCCCCAGGGAGCCGGGAGCCGTTTGACCTTAACCTGAGGTCACGTCCTTAGCCTCAGGTCAAGGCCCTGAGGTCACGTCCTTAACCTGAGGTCACGTCCTTAGCCTCAGGTCAAGGCCCTGAGGTCACGTCCTTAACCTGAGGTCACGTCCTTAGCCTCAGGCCATAGCCCTAACCTGAGGTCACGTCCTCAGGTCACAGCCTTATAACTTCAGGTCATGCCCTTAACCTTATGACGTAAACTTTAGGAAACGACCCTATAAAATCAGGGCTTCACCTTATAACCTGATCATGAAGTGACAGCTGTCAGCGCCTCCCTATTTAGGTAGGGAGACCGGGAGCCATTTGACCTTAACCCGAGATCACGGCCATAGCCTCCAGTCAGGTAATACAGGGAGATCATAAAGTAGCAGCTGTCATCGCCTCCCTATTTAGGTAGGGAGACCGGGAGCCATTTGACCTTAACCTGAGATCACGGCCATAGCCTCCAGTGAGGTAAAACAGGGAGATCATAAAGTAGCAGCTGTCAGCGCCTCCCCATTTAGGTAGGGAGACCGGGAGCCATTTGACCTTAACCCGAGATCACGGCCATAGCCGCCAGTGAGGTAATACAGGGAGATCATAAAGTAGCAGCTGTCAGCGCCTCCCTATTTAGGTAGGGAGACCGGGAGCCATTTGACCTTAACCCGAGATCACGGCCATAGCCTCCAGTGAGGTAATACAGGGAGATCATGAAGTGACAGCTGTCAGCGCCTCCCATTTAGGATAGGGGTCCCACATGATGATGATATTTAACTGTTGGTTTTCATTTGTTTCTCTCAGTTACCCAGCAGACATGGATCCGCGATTTCAGCATCCGTTTACCTGTCTTATTGCAGGGCCTTCACAAAGCGGCAAAAGCTATTTTGTCAATCAGTGTTTAGATCGGTTGAAGGATATTATGGTCCCCGCAGCTGTCAGCGCCTCCCTATTTAGGTAGGGAGACCGGGAGCCATTTGACCTTAACCTGAGATCACGGCCATAGCCGCCACTGAGGTAATACATGGAGATCATGAAGTGACAGCTGTCAGCGCCTCCCATTTAGGTAGGGAGACCGGGAGCCATTTGACCTTAACCTGAGATCACGGCCATAGCCTCCAGTGAGGTAATACAGGGAGATCATAAAGTAGCAGCTGTCAGCCCCTTCCAATTTAGGTAGGGAGACCGGGAGCCATTTGACCTTAACCCGAGATCACGGCCATAGCCTCCAGTCAGGTAATACAGGGAGATCATAAAGTAGCAGCTGTCAGCGCCTCCCTATTTAGGTAGGGAGACCGGGAGCCATTTGACCTTAACCTGAGATCACGGCCATAGCCTCCAGTCAGGTAATACAGGGAGATCATAAAGTAGCAGCTGTCAGCGCCTCCCTATTTAGGTAGGGAGACCGGGAGCCATTTGACCTTAACCCGAGATCACGGCCATAGCCGCCAGTGAGGTAATACAGGGAGATCATAAAGTGACAGCTGTCAGCGCCTCCCATTTAGGATAGGGGTCCCACATGATGATGATATTTAACTGTTGGTTTTCATTTGTTTCTCTCAGTTACCCAGCAGACATGGATCCGCGATTTCAGCATCCGTTTACCTGTCTTATTGCAGGGCCTTCACAAAGCGGCAAAAGCTATTTTGTCAATCAGTGTTTAGATCGGTTGAAGGATATTATGGTCCCCGCGCCGGAGGAAATTATTTGGTGTTACGGTGTTTGGCAACCGTTATATGACAAGCTACAGCTGCGTGGCGTGCAATTTCAGGAGGGATTACCTGATATGTCGAAATTTACAGGTCACAAACGCTGTCTTCTTATTATTGATGATCTCATGCATGAAACCGATTCTCGCGTGACACAGCTGTTTACGAAAGGAAGTCATCACCTGAACATCTCCGTTATGTACATCGTGCAAAATTTATTTGGAAAAAACAAAGAACAGCGAACGATAAGCTTAAACAGTCATTATTTAGTCGTGTTTAAAAACCCGCGTGACGCGTCCCAAATAACAGCACTGGCAAAACAAATGTACCCTGGAAAAACTCAATATATGTTAGAAGCATATAAAGACGCTGTTTCAAAAAGTCACGGTTATTTGCTGATTGATCTCAGACAAGAAACACCAGAACATTTGCGCCTACGAACTGATATTTTTTCGCCTCAAGGTGTGACCGCTTATCTTCAAAAATGAGCGCGCGGCTAAAACGCAACGCGGCGTTATTGAAATTTTTATCGAAAGCTAAACCGCAAGTCGTGAAAGCTATTATCCGATCCGGGGACCGTGAACTGATTCAAACGTTGTGCGAGTGTTCATTCAATATTTTAAAAGGGCGTGTGCGTTTGACCCCGCGTCAGAAACAAAAACTTCGTGCGCATAAACAGACGCTTAGAACCTTGGCGAGCCAAGAAAACTTCTTTAAAGCGCCGAAAAGCACTTTTGCAGAAAGGTGGATTTCTCGGCGCTGTGTTAGGTCCAGTATTAGGTGTGCTAGGACAAGTTTTGCTCGGGCAATAACAAGAAAAATGGAGTACACGAAGAAAATGGTATTGGTCGACCCGGAATGGCTTAAACGACAAGAACAAAAACCACCACCACCACCACCCGTAACGGATATTTTAAATGGGAATATTGTCGGTTTGGACCAGGAGATAACGCAAGTTTTACAAGATGCAGCATTAGAACCGTTGGAAAAAGCGAGACGCTATGAACAGGCTTTGCACCGCTACAGACATTTTAGTAAAGAGTACCGTCAGAAACCGATCGGTAGAGTGGAAATCGCTTCAACCACCGCTGAAAGTGCTTCGGCAACACAGCCAGCACCGCCTTCGTCTAGTGCTGGCAGCTTAGAAGAAAAATTAGAAAACCGTGTCCTCGCCAGTGTTCCTAAAACGATGCATAAGAAAGCGCGGTTACTTTTAGAGCATCTTAAAGAGGATCCTGAATTGACCTGGGATGAAAGAGGTCAGTTGGTATACGAAGGCGTAACCATCGACGGGTCAAATATGTCTGATTTAGTCAATGATGTACTACGCGCTCGGAAAAAAGTGGAAACTCCGCAGGGGTGGAATGTATTTGCTCGTGCTTTGAAACGCGCCAACGTACCGCGTGAAATTGTAGGCAACCTGAAGCGCTGGGACTACTTACAACGGAACAGGCATGCGTCGTCTTTAAGGGATGCTGCAACACCCTCTACGCCTTCAGTTACAGCAGACCGATCGCGCCCTCGCGTTCGTCGTCGTCGTCGTCGACAGGAATCTCCTCTTATTCGCTCATCATCATCATCACCATCACCCCGACACTTTAAATCGCCGCGTATACATTGGGAGGCGTTATTTGACTAAAAAAAAAAAAATGTCTAAAGCGTTACGACAGCGGTACTATAATCCTAAACTCCCTGGCAGTTTTGGTGGTGTGCAAAGTTTAAAAAGAGCTGTACCTAAAGCGAAACTCGGAGACATACAACAGTGGTTGTCTCATCAAGATACGTATACATTACACAAACCTGTTAGACACCGATTTTCACGTCGCCGTATTATCGTAGGAGGAATCGATCACCAGTGGCAAGCCGACTTAATTGATGTGCAAAAATTGAAGAAGTATAATGACGGTTATACCTTCTTGCTAACCTGCATCGACGTGTTGAGCAAGTACGCGTGGGTCGTGCCTTTAAAGAACAAGACGGGTGCGTCGCTAACGAAAGCGTTTGAACACATCTTTGAGACGGCTGGACGGAAACCTTTAAAACTGCAAACAGACAAAGGAACAGAATTTATCAACCGTGTTTTTCAACAATTTTTGTCCAAGCACAAGGTGTATTTCTTTACCACAGAAAACGAAGACATAAAAGCCGCGGTTGTGGAAAGATTTAATCGCACGTTGAAAGAAAGACTCTGGCGATATTTTACCCACACAAATACTTTGCGCTACGTGGATGTTCTACCTCAGGTTGTCGACAGTTACAATCATTCGTATCACCGGAGTATTCGACGTGCACCCGTTGAAGTAACAGCTGAAACGAGCGAACAGGTGTGGCAGGCGTTATACGGACGAAAAGGAAAACAGTCGGTGACACAGCTAAACATTGGTGACCGCGTTCGCATTTCTAAAGCGCGTCGGTCGTTTAAGAAAGGGTATTTACCAGGCTGGACGCAAGAGCTGTTTACTTTAAGTCGCGTATTAAGTACACGACCTGTTACTTATAAAATCAAAGACGATCACGGCGAGGAATTGAAAGGGAGTTTTTATAAAGAAGAGTTACAAAAAGTTGGTGAAAAACAAGTCTATAGGATTGAACACATTTTGAAATCGCGGCGAGGCCCTGGTGGAAGAAAAGAATATTTAATTCGCTGGCTCGGCTACCCGTCGTCATTTGACTCGTGGATCCCGGCCAAACACGTTCAATGACTGACATACAAGAGAATCAGGAAAAAGAAGAAGACACCGGAGCAAGAAGGTCGATACTCTGGCGTGTATGGGGGCGGAGAGTACCGCGTAGTGAAGTTGTTTTTATATGTCAGATGCTCATCATCTGCATGGTCATTATTGTTTCGTTAATAAATTTAACGCGAGGACATCCGTCGGAAAGTTTGTGGATTTCCTTGCTTAGCGCTTCTCTAGGATACGCCCTGCCCAATCCGACTATAGAGCGTAAAAATGTTTTACGTGACGCTCCCTAGTAACAGCAGTTTAAACCACTATCCTGACAATAACGCGGCTCATTTTTATACAAAGCTCCCTCAGTCAGTTGATCTGAACGGAGAATGGGAAGTGGGTCTTGCGGAAATTAACGTTCCCGGTAGTTTTTATAACGTTAAAGGCGATACGTTTCAATTTAAAGTCATACAAGACGATGAACGCGCTGTGTTAAAGGTGGGGACGCTGCCTGATGGCCTGTACGCGAGTCCCGAACAGCTTGTCACAGCGTTAAACTTCCAAGTTGCTGCCATTACAGCTCAAAGCAATGTCCGATTTCATTTTAAAGACTCGACAAAGCGCGTGTACGTCGTTTTGTATAAGCACTGCCGGTTAGAGCTCGGGTCTGATTTACAAAAGTTGTTAGGGTTTAAAAGCAATACTTTGGTTGGTCCTGGAACCTATTTAGCTAACGGAATGCTTGATCTGTACACGCAATACCATTCTCTGTATGTTTATTGTGACATTGTGCAACAGCGAGTGGTCGGTGACGTCAACGTACCGCTCCTACGCACCGTCCCCTGTACAGATTTTTCTAAAAGCATCTTGTATGAGCGTTTTGATAAACCTCATTACGTACCTCTGTGTCGGAAACAATTCAACACGATAGAAATCCTTATAACCTCATACACGGGAGAACCCATTTCATTCGAACAAGGAAAGAGCATCGTCACACTTCATTTCCGCCCGAGGCGTTTAGACGGAATTTAACAATGAAGTGCCCGTATACCTGTGACGCAAAAGCGTACCACGATTACTTTGCCCTACAGGCAGGCAATGGCGGTTTACCGGTATTTCGCGGTGGAGGCGCGATGATGCGCGGTCAGGGTCTAGGAAATATATTAGGCGGTGTGCTAAGATCCGCTGTTCCCTTACTAAAAAGCGCCGGGAAAAGTTTGTTAAAAACAGGCGCTAGGACCGGGATGCAAATCGCTAACGATGTCTTGTCGGGTCAAGACTTTAAATCAGCAGCTAAGCGGAGAACGCAACAGGCCGGTCGACGTATACTGAATCAAGCTGTAGGAGCCGCCGCCACCGCCGCCGCCGCACCACCCGGCGAGCCCAACACAAAACGTATAAAGCAAGAGTTTAGTCGTAAAAGGCGTCAAACGAGAAAAAGAGCTGCTCGAAGACACGTCACTGATATTTTTGACTAATTCACCATGTCGTTGCTGCACCCACAGAGCTGTGAATCTGTCGATTCCGGACTTGATCTGTTTTCCATGCCCCCGACCCAAACCTCGGTCGAACACGGTAGTCATGTGGAATTTCATCCTTTGGCCACACTGGCACCCGGAGCCCCCATCGAATTTTACGTATCAGGCGCTACGGATGAGTACATGGATTTGTCTAACACTTACTTACACGTGAAATGTAAAGTCACTCGCGCCAACGGTAACAATTTAGCAGCCGGACGCGGATGTCGCTCCGGTAAATAACATTTTGCACTCTTTGTTTTCACAAGTGGACGTTACATTTAATTCAACTCTCGTCACAAACTCGGAAAATACTTACCCGTATAAAGCCTATATTGAAAAAATGTTAAGTTTTGGAATTGAAGCGAAAGAGTCGCATCTGACTGCGGAGGGTTTTTACAAAGACACCGCTAACCATTTTGACGACACGCAAGGCGCTGATAATACCGGTTTAGTGTCGAGGCGAGCCTTAACGGCTGAAAGTCGAGAAATGGATTTAATGGGAAGACTTCACGTGGATATTTTTAAACAAGAGCGCTATCTTGTAAATGGTGTAGACGTCAAAATTAGACTCATTCCCGCCAAAAACAGTTTTGTCTTGATGGCCCACGACCCTGCCGCTGGGTTTAGAGTAATTATTACACAAGCTAGTCTGTTTGTTCGGAAAGTAAAACTGAACCCAGCCGTGACCGTAGGTCACGCGAAGGCGTTAGAAAAGCGCACAGCTAAATATCCTTTAAAACGAGCAGTCATTAAAACGCATGGATTGGCTCAAGGCAGTCTGTCTGTGGTTTTAGATAATCTCTTTTTATCACAACTCCCCAACAGAGTCGTGGTCGGGCTAGTGCAAAGCGCCGCCTCTAATGGTGCGTACAACAGTAATCCTTTTAATTTTCAACCTCATGGACTGACATTTTTGTCACTGTATTTGGACGGTAAGCAGATTCCGGCCAAACCTTTGACGCCTGATTTTGAACACGGTCAGTACGTGCGCAGTTATTTCAATTTGGCCGCAGGCACAGGACTCGTCAACAGCCAGCACGGACACGGTATTAAATACCAAGAGTTTCCACATGGCTACTGTCTGTTTGTGTTTGATTTGAGTCCCAGTCTTTTGGATGGCAATCAAGTGGAGTTGATAAAAACCGGTAGTCTGCGTTTAGAAATCAAATTTGCTAACCCGATCCCCAACGCTTTGCAAGCTATCATTTACGGAGAACTGGATTCGTTACTGGAAATTGACCGCAGTCGCCAAATTATTACTGACTTTTCATCATGAACAACCGACAACTGACACGCGTGCTGGCCCACCATCGAACTGCCAGACACGTTTTTCGCGGTGTTTTTCCCCGCGACAGACTTCCCCGGCGTCTATTACCAAAACATCACCATCATGCTTTTGTAGTAAATACAGCCCCTGCTGGTCATGTAGGAGAGCATTGGGTCGCGATTTGGTTCGATGCTCGTACTTGTACAGCAGAATATTTTGATAGCTATGGTCTGCCCCCTCGCCATCGTGACATTAAAGAGTTTCTTGTAAGAAATTGTCGCTACTACAGATATAATGATCGGGTCCTGCAAGATGCGTTAAGCTCTACTTGTGGGCTTTACGTCCTGTATTATCTGATACGCAAAAGTCACGGCGATACCATGTCGAAGGCCCTGTCTATTTTTAGGGCTTACTCACCAACAGCCAATGATCGTAAAGTGACTCAGCTTTTTAGACGCGCGTTCGCCTAGGAAAAAGGTTACCTATAAAAACTCGAGGTACCTGCGTGCACTGGTGTTATTCACTTTAACCGGCTTACACCACGCGGCCTGGAGAAGAAGAAGAAGAAGAAAATGACATCATCGCAGAGTGGCGTTTTGACTTCAAACGGCACGTTGTTTCCTCTGGGGCGAAATATCTACGCCAGCGTGAAAACTTGGCGAGGTACTGTCAAGATTTACATTCGCCATTATTCTGCTCGATCTGATGTCAAAGGAGGCAAAGTAGTTCCTACGCGACGTGGCGTCAGTTTGGATCTGGCTGAATTTCAGCGCTTGGGAAAAGTCAAATCAAGACTTGTCGCTGAGTATAACAAACAGACCAGTGAACTGAAACAACAACAACAACAGCAGCCATCGCCGCCGCCGCTACCGCCAGCTACCGCGACCCCAGAAAAACCTAAGTACCCGATTCAACGAATGGTGGACGATCAGTATATTGACAATTTGATTCAACACTGTTTTGAGCAGAATTCGAGTGACACACACCTGAATGCTACAGATTTGCCAGACGTTCAACCGCCTCAATCTCAACTCTACTGGGGCAACGATTTCGCAAGTTCATTGTGAACAAACACTTTTTTTTTTCTGACATTGGTCCTTAGAACTTGTTGTATGCATTGATCTTTTTTTGTTTTTGTGCCGTTCCTCGACTGAATAAAATTTGTTTGTGTGTGTATGCTATATTGTTGTTCTTGTTCTGTGTGTGTGTGTTGAGTTTGCGTAAACAAAATTATATTACAACACATACAGACCTTTAGTTGCCTTTCCAACATTATGGAGCCGCAAAATGCCTTTCATCATCATCAAGAAAGTTACCGGGAAAAGACACAAGCTTTTAGACGAGCTGCTATCAAGCAAACAAACAAAAAAAAAAAAAAAAAAAAAGGCAGCAGGGACATGGGGACAACCACCACCACCGCCACCATTACCGTATCTTTTTGTCAAACTGTCCACATTTACAATTACTCGTACAGCGATACACCTCTCCCGTATCTTCGACAAATAATCACACCCACATATCTTTGACAGGTGCCCATCTTATGTATCGTTTAGGTGTCATAAGAGCGGCAGATGCGCGTGTGACCGTGGCTGTTGTCGCGCGAAATGACCCCCGTCTTATGCAAAACAATAGAGTTCCAAACGGCAAATGACCGCTAGTCCTACAGTAATAATCTTTGCCAGCTATCGTGGTTACGGTACACACCCCTCATGATTGCGTGGTACAATTAAACGGCAGCTGTTGTCCACTATTTTTAGTAAGCGCAAGGAAAGGTATTTAAGTGTAGTGATGATAGTGTACTTTTACCCATTTGGCCCTCTCGCTTCTCTTCAGCAGCAGCACGACCGTATCTTTGTCAAACTGTCCACATTTACAATTACTCGTACAGCGATACACCTCCCCCGTATCTTCGACAAATAATCACACCCACATATCTTTGACAGGTGCCCATCTTATGTATCGTTTAGGTGTCATAAGAGCGGCAGATGCGCGTGTGACCGTGGCTGTTGTCGCGCGAAATGACCCCCGTCTTATGCAACACAATAGAGGCCCAAACTGCAAATGACCGCTAGTCCTACAGTAATAATCTTTGCCAGCTATTGTGGTTACGGTACACACCCCACATGATTGCGTGGTACAATTAAACGGCAGCTGTTGTCCACTATTTTTAGTAAGCGCAAGGAAAGGTATTTAAGTGTAGTGCCGATAGTGTACTTTTAACCATTTGACCCTCTCGCTTTAATCTTGGAGTTTCTTCAGCTGCGCTCTTTTTTTTTTTTGGTAAGCATGGAAGCTGTATGGTTTCACTACGTACTCCTGTGCGCCATCTGCGAGAATCTACGTCGCAAAGTATTTAAGAATCCTGGTCGCAATTCTGGTCGCGTCGATTCTCTACAACAAATGTGTTGTAATAGTCTCGTGTTTGGCGCTGCTCGAGATGTACCTGTGTTTTCCGCCCCAGCAACTATAGCCAGTGACATTGATGCCCAACGACAATACTTCGCAATGTGTGAAAAAGCAGAAGAGATCGAACAATTTTTGGTGGACAATCTGTTTGAACCACATGTGTCGGAACCGGTAAAAACGGCTATGGACATACTTCTAAAGCATGGACAATTTGAAATAGAAGATATTCCGGATCACGTACCTGTTGATCTGACTATTTTGACTGGCAGACAAAAAAAACATTTGAATTTTTTGTTGTATTATCAGGAAAGAGTATACAGGAGTTTGAGGCGTGACTTCTTCAGGGCTATACGAATGGGGGATTTGTGTTGATTTGGGTTACGGTACTGCACCTAAATCTACATGCCGCTTTGGATAATAAAATGGTCTTCGTGTGACCGTGACTGTTGTCGCGCGAAATGACCCTCGTGTTATGCAAAATAATAGAGGCTGAAACTGCAAATGACCGCTAGTCGTACAGTAATAACCTTTTATCTTTGACAGCTATGATGGTTACGGTGCACACTCCCTCATGATTGCGTGGTACAATTAAACGACAGCTGTTGTCCACTATTTTTAGTAAGCGCAAGGAAAGGTATATAAGCGCAGTGCCGATAGTGTACTTTTAACCATTTGGCCCTCTCGCTTCTCTTCAGCAGCAGCACGCATTTCAGTCTCTCTCGACCACCCTTTGACGATGGCTTCATCTTCTGCTTCGCTTCAGTCGTCTGTTTCCCACGTGGAATACGAGGGAAGGAAATTATTTCATATCGGTGACCAATTTATGGTTTCCGTGCAGACATTCAAAGGAAGGACGTATATAAATGTCCGTAAATTCAACTACAACGTTAAAAAGGACACTATTTACCCCACCAAGGAGGGATTTTCGCTGAGTTCTATGGATCAGCTGGAGGCGTTTTTGACGCTGTCGTCGCAAAACATTGAGCGACTGAGCAGATTAAAAAATACTCTTAAAGAAGAGTTTGACAAGGTCGCTGGGAGTGACGACGTCGGCGATGGGGAGGTGGAGGAGGACGACAAAAAGGAAAAACTAATCGCTTCAAAAAAGAGGCGATTTTTCTCGGACTGATATGTTTGTTTGTTTGTTTGTTTTTTTGTTTTTTTGGTTACTGTCTGTATTTTTCCTTGTATTGTAGTTGAGTCTTTAGTTGTCTGCTTGTTAGTATTCAGCCCATTTTAGATGTAAAGTATTTAACCACTACATGTACCTTTGTTTTTTTTTTTTTTGTTTTTTTTTTTTGGTTACTGTCCATATTTCTTTTTGTATTGTACCTACATGTGTAGTAGTCTGCTTTTAGTAGTCAGCGCATTTTATATCTGGTTTCTTTTTTTGTCAAAAAAAAAATTCAGAAAAAAAAATTCAAAAAAAAAGAAAGAAAAAAAAAAAGAAAAAAAAAAAAAAAGAAAAAAAAAAAAAAAAAAAAAAGGGGATCGAATTAGCTTCACCTCCACGTGGTGATCCCTGGACAAGGCTTATTGTCAAGTATGACGACGATTTATAGCTCGTTGTTATACTTCTCTCAGCCTTGACGAAGAAAGCTAAAATTAAAGGAAAAAAAAATAAATAAGAACCCACACACACACATTTTCCCTTCCCTTTTTCCTAACTCTTCACTTCTCAATACGTTTCTTTAAGAGAGAAAAGAAAATACATATAAAAATAATCGCAACACAGACAAGCTTTCATTTACCTTTCAAGTATTCGACCCAGCAACATTATGGACACGCATCATAAAGGCATCATACAAAAATCGTGGCGTTTACTGGTGGCGCATATACGCGACCCGGCTACATTGGTAGATGATTTGGTGCAACGACGGGTTTTAACACGCCCAATGGCGAGTCGTATCCTGCAAAGTACGACTGTTAAAGAAGACCAAACCAGAACCTTGTTAGATATACTGATGAGACGAGGGTTAAACGCCTTTCATCATTTTCAAGAAAGTTTACTTGCTGCGGGAGAAACGCAGGCTTTAGACGGGATGTTATCAGTCATGGCTGCTGAAACTAGGAGCACAGACAGAACACCACCGCCACCGCCAGCACTACCACCACCTGCGTACGACGAACTGTTTCCAAAATGTGTAAATTTTGGAACAAGCTGTGACGCGTATCTTTTAACGCCTACTCATAAACCGTACTGCACCCGGTGTTTTGAACGCATAGCCCAGAGACAAAGTCGCGATACGTATGAACACGGACGCTTAGAAACAAGTGTATTTCGCCATTTGTTTAAGAAAAAGAAAAAATAAGATCTGTGTTGTGTCATGTTTATGTGCAGGTGGGTCGCAAGTCAGAAATTGTTTATTTTAATGACCTGTTTAAAGTACCCTGAGCCAATCTATTTCATTACGGGAACCGCGTGTACTTTTTCGTTTAAATAAAACGTCATATAATACAATGGTCGTCTCCTTATTGTATTTGCGTGTAAATGCGCGTTGTATCGGTGTTTGGCCATCGTGCCTTTGCCGTGTTGTGTATGTGGCGGAGCATATTCATACAATTCGTTAGCTTGGTCAATTACATTCATACTATCAGTCGCCTTATATATCACAGCTATGACATGTCCTACAGTAATATTCTTTTATCTTTGACAGCTATCATGGTTACGACATGCACCCCTCCGACCCGCATGGTACAAGAGCTATCATACGCAGTAATATTACACATACCGGGCTGATTGGTACTTACGCATACGATAGGGAGTCACTATGCACGCTATCTGGTAGATCATTGGGCGGTGTCTATTAGCCACGCCCACACCACGACTGTTGGCGTTAGCAGTTACAGATAACAGCTGTAGTTTTACCGACTGACCACAACCACGCATCATATATATCCGAGGCGCCTTGCTTTTCGAGTAGTCGGGTTGATCGCTTGACTGGCTTCTGTACCTTACACTACCCTGGTACTACACTTGTGTGAACACTTGTTTCTAACAGTCCTGTGTTGATCATGGCGACAACAAAAACAGACATGGCGACATCCAAACAGGTAAGGTTTTCTCTTATATATATATATATGTTAAA
The DNA here is from genome assembly GCA_018292915.2 of Batillaria attramentaria. Lineage (NCBI taxonomy): Eukaryota > Metazoa > Mollusca > Gastropoda > Batillariidae > Batillaria > Batillaria attramentaria. Next base: position 229,047 of record JACVVK020000231.1, read on the forward strand.
ATAAAAAACCAGCAGTACTTCTTCGGAAGTAAAACTATACGAAGCAACATTCTGTTTTTGTCCGCCAGAATCATACGTGCTCCGAATGTGGAAAATTGTTTTCCCAGCGGAAAAACCTGACACGCCATGTCGATGGGGTGCATCGTAATATACGACCCTTCAACTGTGAGCAGTGCGGCCAAACCTTTAAGCGCAAGCAACACCTGGCTCACCATGTAAAAATGCATCAGCGCCACGTCGATGCAAAAACCTACTTTTGTCAGGGTGACCAAACCAAGTTAAGTTGCAAGGGGCTCAACAAACATCAAAATAATCTGACGTTTGATAGCTACCAGCAAGTCCTCACGACTCAGGAAAGTGGAGGCGGAACCAACATGGGTTTCAAAACCGATGGAAAATCGATCTTCACTTACACACAAAAACGCAAATCTCTTTCGTTCTTCTACATCAAACGGGTGGTTGCCTCTGATGGCATTTCAACGTTCCCCACTTCCGTTTAGCTTATTGTGATAAAAAAAAAGCCGTTTTTCTTCTTTTGTGTACTGAAAAAACATTTTTTTTGGCCAGTTGAAATAGCCCACCTCCTCGCGGTACTGGCTGGATGGTTCTTCGTTTCATGCCAAAAAGTCATGATCCTAAGAGTCAACTAACGGGCATTTTCTTCTTTAAAACACAGTGCTTCATAAAATGTGTTTCTATGTTTGCAGAAGGACCGGGTTGCTCTATCCACGTGTGTAATGTGTGTGTGGTTGACCAGTGTTGATACCTGGCAATCTGCAGGCTTGCAAACGTGAAAAAAAAAAAGTGCTTCCTCGTTCCTGTTAATACATGCTGGAATAAGGTAGAAAGACACCAACTGTTGTCGGTTTGGCTTATCTCTGACAATGTTGTAGCCATGGTCTAAATGGAGAAGCGCTGACCGCCGTCACTTCCGGAACTCCCTGTTTCCTCATTTATCTTGTATTACTTCACTGGTACACCCTAACAGTTCAGGTTATAAGGGCAAGTCCTGATGTGACAGGGTTGTGTCCTAAAGTTTACGTCATAAGGTTGACAATGCTGTCGCTATGACCTAAATGGAAATCGTTTATCGTCATTTCATGAGCTCCGTGTTCCCCCATTCATCTTGTATTATTTCACTGGTCCAGTCTAACAGTTCAGGTTATGCGGCTCCCGGCTCCCTACCTAGATGGGAGGCGCTGACAGCTGCTACTTTGTGATCTCCCTGTATTACCTCACTGGAGGCTATGGCCGTGATCTCAGGTTAAGGTCAAATGGCTCCCGGTCTCCCTACCTAAATAGGGAGGCGCTGACAGCTGTTACTTTATGATCTCCCTGTATTACCTGACTGGAGGCTATGGCCGTGATCTCAGGTTAAGGTCAAATGGCTCCCGGTCTCCCTACCTAAATAGGGAGGCGATGATAGCTGCTACTTTATGATCTCCCTGTATTACCTGACTGGAGGCTATGGCCGTGATCTCAGGTTAAGGTCAAATGGCTCCCGGTCTCCCTACCTAAATAGGGAGGCGCTGACAGCTGCTACTTTATGATCTCCCTGTATTACCTGACTGGAGGCTATGGCCGTGATCTCAGGTTAAGGTCAAATGGCTCCCGGCTCCCTACCTAAGGGATGGGAGGCGCTGACAGCTGCTACTTTATGATCTCCCTGTATTACCTCACTGGAGGCTATGGCCGTGATCTCAGGTTAAGGTCAAATGGCTCCCGGTCTCCCTACCTCAATTGGAAGGGGCTGACAGCTGTTACTTTATGATCTCCTTGTATTACCTGACTGGAGGCTATGGCCGTGATCTCAGGTTAAGGTCAAATGGCTCCCGGTCTCCCTACCTAAATAGGGAGGCGCTGACAGCTGTTACTTTATGATCTCCCTGTATTACCTGACTGGAGGCTATGGCCGTGATCTCAGGTTAAGGTCAAATGGCTCCCGGTCTCCCTACCTGAATAGGGAGGCGATGACAGCTGTTACTTTATGATCTCCCTGTATTACCTGACTGGAGGCTATGGCCGTGATCTCAGGTTAAGGTCAAATGGCTCCCGGTCTCCCTACCTAAATAGGGAGGCGCTGACAGCTGCTACTTTATGATCTCCCTGTATTACCTCACTGGAGGCTATGGCCGTGATCTCAGGTTAAGGTCAAATGGCTCCCGGTCTCCCTACCTAAATAGGGAGGCGCTGACAGCTGTCACTTCATGATCAGGTTATAAGGTGAAGCCTTGATTTTATAGGGTCGTTTCCTAAAGTTTACGTCATAAGGTTAAGGGCATGACCTGAAGTTATAAGGCTGTGACCTGAGGACGTGACCTCAGGTTAGGGCTATGACCTGAGGCTAAGGACGTGACCTCAGGTTAAGGACGTGACCTCAGGGCCTTGACCTGAGGCTAAGGACGTGACCTCAGGTTAAGGTCAAACGGCTCCCGGCTCCCTGAGGGTTGAGGGGTCGCAACTTATACTACTACTGACAGCTGTTACTTTATGATCTCCTTGTATTACCTGACTGGAGGCTATGGCCGTGATCTCAGGTTAAGGTCAAATGGCTCCCGGTCTCCCTACCTAAATAGGGAGGCGCTGACAGCTGTTACTTTATGATCTCCCTGTATTACCTGACTGGAGGCTATGGCCGTGATCTCAGGTTAAGGTCAAATGGCTCCCGGTCTCCCTACCTGAATAGGGAGGCGCTGACAGCTGTTACTTTATGATCTCCCTGTATTACCTGACTGGAGGCTATGGCCGTGATCTCAGGTTAAGGTCAAATGGCTCCCGGTCTCCCTACCTAAATAGGGAGGCGCTGACAGCTGCCACTTCATGATCAGGTTATAAGGTGAAGCCCTGATTTTATAGGGTCGTGTCCTAAAGTTTACGTCATAAGGTTAAGGGCATGACCTGAAGTTATAAGGCTGTGACCTGAGGACGTGACCTCAGGTTAGGGCTATGACCTGAGGCTAAGGACGTGACCTCAGGTTAAGGACGTGACCTCAGGGCCTTGACCTGAGGCTAAGGACGTGACCTCAGGTTAAGGTCAAACGGCTCCCGGCCTCCCTACCTAAATAGGGAGGCGCTGACAGCTGTCACTTCAGGTTCAGGTTATAAGGTGAAGCCCTTGGCTCCCGGTCTCCCTACCTAAATAGGGAGGCGATGACAGCTGCTACTTTATGATCTCCCTGTATTACCTGACTGGAGGCTATGGCCGTGATCTCGGGTTAAGGTCAAATGGCTCCCGGTCTCCCTACCTAAATAGGGAGGCGATGACAGCTGCTACTTTATGATCTCCCTGTATTACCTGACTGGAGGCTATGGCCGTGATCTCAGGTTAAGGTCAAATGGCTCCCGGTCTCCCTACCTAAATAGGGAGGCGATGACAGCTGCTACTTTACGATCTCCCTGTATTACCTGACTGGAGGCTATGGCCGTGATCTCAGGTTAAGGTCAAATGGCTCCCGGTCTCCCTACCTAAATAGGGAGGCGCTGACAGCTGCTACTTTATGATCTCCCTGTATTACCTGACTGGAGGCTATGGCCGTGATCTCGGGTTAAGGTCAAATGGCTCCCGGTCTCCCTACCTAAATAGGGAGGCGATGACAGCTGCTACTTTATGATCTCCTTGTATTACCTGACTGGAGGCTATGGCCGTGATCTCAGGTTAAGGTCAAATGGCTCCCGGTCTCCCTACCTAAATAGGGAGGCGCTGACAGCTGTTACTTTATGATCTCCTTGTATTACCTGACTGGAGGCTATGGCCGTGATCTCGGGTTAAGGTCAAATGGCTCCCGGTCTCCCTACCTAAATAGGGAGGCGCTGACAGCTGTTACTTTATGATCTCCCTGTATTACCTGACTGGAGGCTATGGCCGTGATCTCAGGTTAAGGTCAAATGGCTCCCGGTCTCCCTACCTGAATAGGGAGGCGCTGACAGCTGCTACTTTATGATCTCCCTGTATTACCTGACTGGAGGCTATGGCCGTGATCTCAGGTTAAGGTCAAATGGCTCCTGGTCTCCCTACCTAAATAGGGAGGCGCTGACAGCTGCTACTTTATGATCTCCCTGTATTACCTGACTGGAGGCTATGGCCGTGATCTCAGGTTAAGGTCAAATGGCTCCCGGTCTCCCTACCTAAATAGGGAGGCGCTGACAGCTGCTACTTTATGATCTCCCTGTATTACCTGACTGGAGGCTATGGCCGTGATCTCAGGTTAAGGTCAAATGGCTCCCGGTCTCCCTACCTAAATAGGGAGGCGCTGACAGCTGTCACTTCAGGAGCTCCATGTTTCCCCCATTTATCTTGTATTACTTCACTGGAGCACCCTAACAGTTCAGATTATAAGGTGAAGCCCTGATTTTATAGGGTCGTGTCGTAAAGTTTACGTCATAAGGTTAAGGGCATGACCTGAAGTTATAAGGCTGTGACCTGAGGGCGTGACCTCAGGTTAGGGCTATGACCTGAGGCTAAGGACGTGACCTCAGGTTAGGGCCGTGACCTGAGGCTAAGGACGTGACCTCAGGTTAAGGACGTGACCTCAGGGCCTTGACCTGAGGCTAAGGACGTGACCTCAGGTTAAGGTCAAACGGCTCCCGGCTCCCTGAGGGTTGAGGGGTCGCAACTTATACTACTATCATCCTTATCTTCATCATCATGCATTATAAAAAAAAAAATGCCCCAGCTTCCGAGCGCTCCGTGGAGGAACACCACTGGAACTGACAAAGAGTTGGGGCAGCCAAGAAAAAACAAAAAAAACAACCCTGTCCCCTTGATCCGATATCCATTGACCATGATATACATAAATCTACCACTAAGCGATCGGGATGTCATACAAAGGTCAGTGGCAATCGTCCTTACTTCTGGAAGGTCATCCACGACCCCCTAGCGGAACTCAAACTCCGGGGCAAGGGGCAGATCACCCGTGACGCCTGTGTCCCTTCTGACCCTCCTGGCACGTGCGACCGACCCGCCACAGTGTGCCACTCGAATGATGAAAGTGTACCACTACTGTGCTGATGAGGAAAGCAGTTATCAAAGTCACTCAAACTCTGTTCGCCATTCTTCCGAGTCCTCCTTCCCGGGGTCTTCACGCTGACTGAACTCACCATGAGTCGTATAGAAAGTCGATTAGTGACTTTTGAAGAACTTGGGTCATTTCAGTTCAGTTCAGTTCAGAGAATGCTCATACGCGCTCCATTTCCTCTCTCAGAAGTCTCCTAGCGTCGTATTTTTGAGTGTTAAAATGAACTTAGGTCAGACCAGTTCAGGAAGAGCCGTAACTGACCGCTGTTGAAGAACTTAGGTCAAAGTTCGCTGAGTATAAGCGCTACATAAATATCTATTATTATTATTATTATTATTATCATTTCAGGTCAGTTCAGGAAAAGCCTGACTTTGAGACTGTTCCAATATTTGGTTCACAAGTATCCTGTCACGCTCAAAATTGTATAGGGTGCGTCTGTCGTCCGTAACTGCCTCTTTTTCCTGTTGTAGTTGTTGTTGTTGTTGAATTCAAAATATGTTATGTGTAGTATTTTTAGATAAACAAGGATATGTGGTAGTTCGGCCGGTGTGTGTGTGTGTGTGTGTGTGTGTGTGTGTGTGTGTGTGTGTGTGTGTGTGTGTGTGTGTGTGCGTGTGTGTGTGTGTGTGTGTGTGTGTGTGTGCACGCGTGATAGAGAGAGAGAGAGGGGGGGGCGGGGGGGGGGGGGTGTTAGGGAGTTTTACATCCTTTTCAACCATGTATTGGTGATATCAATGACGGGGCAACAAATATCTGGACCCAGCGGGGATTCGAACTCACGACCCGAGCATTGAAAGTCCAACGCTCTACCAGAGAGAGAGAGGGGGGGTGTTTGGGGGGGTTAACGTCCTTATTCACCACATACGGGTGATATCAAAGACAGCGCAACGATGAAAAAGCCAGCACAAACATTCGGCCCAAGCCGGGATACGAACACACGACCCGAGCAGTAGAAGTCCAACGCTCTACCATTCGGCCACCGTGGCTCCCAGAGAGAGTGAGTGAGTGAGTGAGTTTTTAGGGCTTAAAGCTTCCCGAGAGAGAGAGAGAGAGAGAGAGTTACCATGACTTCTTCAAGAGGTGAACTGAGTCGGCTCCGAACGCACCCATCTGATGGGTTCACCGAAAGCAACGTGTTTATTTCATCAATTTATTCAGGCGGGATACACTAGCCCTCTAACACATTACTCAGCAAGGGGCTTTACGAGAGATTAAAAAAGAATATGTGGCCTACCAAGACTGCAAGAAAATCGAGGTGTTCTCACACCGTAACAGATTTGTCTGCCCTTTTCACAGCATGCACGTCAAAAGATGACAGGAGACGCACAGATGGAATTGATTGACAAAAGGTATTGTGCCACAGGGGCGCACAACTCTCTCTCTCTCTCTCTCTCTCTCTCTCTCTCTCTCTCTCTCTCTCTTCGGGGAGCCGGGGTGGTCGAATGGTAGAGCGTTGGACTTCTAATGCTCGGGTCTTGAGTTCGGATCCCGGCTGGGGCCAAATATTTGTGCTGGCTTTTTCATCGTTGTCCGTCTATCTCCTGTATGCGGTGGAAAAGGACGTTAAACCCCCAAACACCCACCCTCTCTCTCTCTCTCTCTCTCTCTCTCTCTCTCTCTCTCTTCCAGTAACTAGCCTTCCTAGCTAGCAATGGCACGTTTTTGAGATGACGAATTCTTGATAAAAAAAAATTCATAACTTAAGTTGTCTCTGACGGTTTGGTTCGAATTTGTGCGTGCGTGCGTGCGTGCGTGCGTGTGTGTGTGTGTGTGTGTGTGTGTGTGTGTGTGTGTGTGTGTGTGTGTGTGTGTGTGTGTCTTGTTTTGTTTTGTTTTGTATTGTATTGTCTTTCATCACCGCGATCACAAGTAATCACCCACGGGTCTTGTTACACCTTGTTACATGTCGCCTTTTCATATCCCTCCCTTTCTCTTTCTCAAATCAAACGCGCCATTGTTTGATTACGAATCTTCACATAATCGAATCGGAAAATTACAGGCTGCTACGTGACAATGCCGCCTATACTGGTCCTATGTCTAACACCGCCGCTTATGTCTATTCACAGAATTACGCCTTAAGGAACGCGATGAATCGGCCGCTCAGAACAGTTGCAGGAGACGCTGGTGCAAAGTTCTCCGCACAAAAGACAAGCCGGGTATAGCCCCTTAGGGTGGATCTGGCAGAAGTATTTAATTTGTGTCTTTGCCGTTTCCCTCCGTATCCACTCGTTACCCAAGCTTTCTTTTCACGGCTTTTGTTCATCCAGGGGGGGAATTGTCCACATCTAGAACAGAAAGCTTTTTGTTGGCGCGTCTGTCTCACCATACACATCCCTCCATGAACAAAAAACGACCAAAAAAAAAACCGAATCAATTTTCGTTTCATCGCGATTTCCCTAGCCTGATTCTTTCTTTCTTTCTCTGTCCCTAGTTTTCCTGTATGAAATCGCGTCCTATTTCTCTATGGATCTGCCGGCGTATTGTCCATTTCCTTTTGTTTCCCTTCACATTCTGTCCCCCGGTCATATCCAACGTTTTTGTGCCTTTCTTTGGCCCTTGTGTCTAAGCGTTGTTGGCCATTAGAGAGAGAATAAAAGCGGCACAATATCACTCCACTATAGCTTTTGTCTGCCTCTTTCACAACGACCCAGCGCTTGCATGCCACTCGGCCGAAGCGCCGGTTGAAAAGAATCGCCGCCTTGCGCAGGTCTGCCAGAAAGGAAAACAAAAGCCCCAAAAAGGTTAACGCGTGCGTTAAAGCAATCGGTCGATAGCGAAAGTGTTAACGAGGACAAATGCGGCACGGGACCCCAATCAGAGATTTCACCGTTACCACAGACCCGACCAATCGAAACGTTTAGCTCTGGGGCTGGACTGGCCGCTTGAAAAAAAAAACCTCACCGTGCTATTTACCGAAAAAGTCCGAGTGTGTGGCAAGAGACAATCGGAACGCGACAAATTATTTGTCTGGTACAATCCTCGGCTCGTGTGGAGTTTTATCCCGCTATTGTCTGCATTCATTTGATGCTATTATGCCCCTTCGCGCTACCCTGGCCACATCATTTGTCTCCCGATCGGTTCTGCCATCAAAGCGCCCCATCGGCAATACACTGATCAACACGGGGAATTGAGTGCGTTGTGTTTAGAGAGGAGCTTTTGTAAGACCCGATCCCCGCACACACAATCGCCCATTAAAACATGTATATTCATTTAAGCTGACAATGGCAGCCCTATTAGCAGTGTTTCAAAAACCCTACTCCTGTTATCGCGCGCGTCACAGAAAAGCATACAGTGCGGTCTGAAAATAGGCAACACTGCCTGTTATAGAGAGTATAGACTCTCTCTCTCTCTCTCTTCCCGATTTTAAAGTCTCAACACGTATCACGGGTATTCGACAGAGTGTGGGTGGGTGGGTGGGTGTTTGGGGGTTTAACGTTCTTTTCCACCACATACGGGTGATATCAAAGACGGGGCAACGATAAAAAGCCAGCACAAATATTTGGCCCCAGCCGGGATGCGAACTCAAGACCTGGAAGTCCAACGCTCTACCATTCGGCCACTCCGGCTCCCCGACAGAGTGTGGACAACTTTTCATCGAATGCGTCGAATCTTTGCATCAGAATCAGTCACTTGGATCACAGTACAGCATCTGAGACCATTGTGGCGACTGGTCGGTGTATATGTTGCTATACTAATACTTTAGCATCACTAACGGAAGTCACATGGCACAGTCATGATCTCAACACATTCAGTAATCCACAGAAGAAAATCCTAAGTACAATGGACACATCATATTCGACTCTGTATGCTAGGTGTGATACTGACTATAATTATATCATTTATTTTGTGCCAGTGAATATATATCGTGAGAAGTGTACCGCGCACTTAGCAGACGACCTGATTCGGTTTGCTGCGTGAAGACCAGCCAGACGGCGTTGATTGGTGGCTATTTTTAGAAGCTTTGTCGAGTCCCGGTCTGTTCAGGAATAGGCTCAAAGGAAGTCGTATTTCTCTAATATCAGAAGCCATACAGCGGTCGCAACGGCCAAATGAAACATCCTTACGGCTTTGAAAGTGGCAGTTTTCCATCTCAGAGGCGATATGAACATAGTGGCTTTAAAGCTGCCGTCTTTGTGGTCCCCTGTATCTGCCATTGACGTTTCTGTTTTCTGCGGCTTAAATCGCCGTACTGCGCCTGTATTGAAACATTCAACAAAAACCGCCCACAGTTTTCAGCGCTACAGAAAAGCTTTTCTTTCTCTTTTCCCCCCACAGGAGTTTGTACTCGGTGGTTCTCATATGGCCGCGGCTTTGACACAATGCACATATGACAAATACACACACACGCACGCACACTGTCGCTTTTTCTTTACAGCCAGCTTTCTTTTGCCAGGGCGGCCTTCCAAAGCTGAAATGAATTTGCAAAAAAGGGGGGGATTTGAATGGCACTAATTCAACGCGGAGCTTTGAGCCGGGCAACCATAATTTAGTGGGACAAGCGCTTCATAATACTGCCATAATGGCCGCAGACTCTAGAAGGAAGGCAGCAATTGGGCGAGGACAATACGACTAAGTGTGGTCCCTGAATACGAACCAGTGCGGCCTCAAAGGGGCTGCTTTGTTTGCAGCATAATGGGAGAAACAGAACAAATACAAACCATTCACCTGGCATCGGCAGATAGTCAGCTCGCTTTGTGAGCGCCCGTAATGAAATCAACACAACTGCTATTCACTCTGATTTCACAATTGTTCGCGAGAAAATTGAAAATCATTCCGGCGCTATTCACTCGGCCCCGCGCTTTCAATAGCGGTGAATGGCGGCGCTCTCGGCTCCAACTGACGGGCTTTTCATAGCTGGCTGCGTCTAAATGACGCGGTTATCCTCAATACATATTTTGCTCGCTTCAATGGTGGCCGGGCCTAACCTCGCCTTTGTTGGTCCGATATAAAATCATACTCAGGCCTCTCTAAAGCCTGAAAGCCTGCTCCAAACACGCGGAGAGGGAAAAATAGACTACTTTTCCCGCTTTATTTGGCGAACAAAAATGTTTTGGTCCGTAATGGATATGTTGGATTACGCTGCATTCACGCGCTGGCTTTTCATGGGAGCCACCCCGCCTCGCTCGGAGCGGCAGACCACGCAAAAAAAGGGTAGGGGCCCCCTGCGCGCGCATGCGCACTTCCAGTGCTGTACAGATCTAGATGGTGCGTAGATAGAAGTTAGTTCCTTCTCAGTGGGGTCTTTTCTAGGGTTTTTCCTGCGCTTGTTTGTAAACAAAATGAAGCTTGCATTCTTCAGGTAGTCATATAATGTTAATATCTGACATTTTTCCTCGGCGTCTAATAAATAATAGCCAGCATTGGCGCGTTGAACAGTGAAGTTTAGATCTGGATGGTGCATAGTACGATAATTTCCTTTTCAGTGGGTGTTTTGCGTGGTTTTTCCTGGCCTTGTGTGTAAACCAAACTGATCTTACATTTTACAACTGACAACACTTATGTACATAAACAAAGTTTTTTCCTATCGTGCTTTAGATTCACTGTTGACGTTTTGAGCCCAGTCTAGATCTAGAGGTGGTAGCAATGATTGAGTGTCTTTAATTTGTTTGTTTGTTTGTTTGTTTGTTTGTTTGTTTGTTTGTTTGTTTGTTTTGGGTGTTTTGTTTCTTTGTTTTTGTTGTTGTTGTTTTGGTAGTGTTTGTTCTTGTGGCAAAATTGTTCTTACATTTTTTAATTGAACTGAATGGCACCACCGACCAGATCACCACAACGGATGAAACGGCACTCTTTAATCGACAAGGATCGACAGACTTTTACTCAAAAACACGAAGAGCACTAAGTGTACATGGCACAGAGCTGGCAGAAGCACTGACGTGATTTCAAACACCTCGGTAGCTACACATGATCGGTCTCGCAAGCCTTCAACAGACTGCAGAACGTCTGGAAAGCATCAGTCTTACAGACCAACACCAAGCTGAAACTGTGCAAGTCATACATCCGTTCACATATCGTATACGCGTCTCAAACCTGGAGAACCGACCAGAAGATCGAGAGGCGCCTCAGAGATTTCGCGGGACGATGCCTCACGACGAACTCTCACAATCCACAGGAAACAACGAAGAAGATTAAGGACACACTTTCGCGTGAAACTTTAAGATTGTCCCTTCGTGCAACTTGTTGGTATTTGATTGATTGTTGTTGTTGTTGTTGTTGTTTTGGGTTTTATTGGGGGGTGGGGTTTTTTGGGGGTTTGTTTGTTTGTTTGTTTGTTTTGGGGGGGTTGTTTTGTTGTTGTTGTTGTTGTTTTGGGGGGTTGTGTTTTTGTTTGTTTTTTGTTTCAGCTTTCTTTTTGTTTGTTTTTTGTTTGTTTGTTTTTGTTTTGTTTTTTGTTGTTGTTTTTGTTGTTGTTGTTGATGTTTTTGGAGGGTTTTTTTTTTGGGGGGGAGGGGGGGAGGGTAGGCATTTTTTGCTTTAGAAAAAATAAACATGGTCAGCTTCCCTGTTTCTCATAATATGCCTGCTAACATGCATCTTCAATCACTGCTGAATCGCTAAACTCGCGGCCTTCCTTAACTTGACAGTGTTCATGTGGTACAACAACAGCTACTTTGTTGTCCTCCACAATTCATTATCATGTGGAATCAGCCGGCTTTTAACACGTTAAGCCTACGTAACCAACCGACGTATGCCGTGTACAGTGTCTGACTTCTAAGCATTGCATTCATGTTAACACTTGACTGCATGAATTCCTCATGAATCTTTCTTCTTCTTTCTTTTAAAACTTCATTTCATGCTTTGATGGTTGCAGTCATGATATCGACTGGTTAAAACCTGTGGAGACATATTTAAGCAGGATTTTGACAGTCAGGCATTGAAAGGGCGATGCAAGGAGTGTCGTCTGCTGACATACTGGCTTATCCTGTAATAAATCATCGGAAGGGTGTGATAAAGGATTTTATTCAACTGTGTCGTCATTTGATATGCGGATAAAGGTATGAATAATGAAAACGGATTCCTGGGATGCATCGCGGGAGAGTACTTGGTATTTGTTAATGATTTGGATGTACAGTGAGACCTTAGCAGCCATTTTCTTGGCGGCCACCTTTTTTTTGTGGGGGGGGGGGGGGGGGCAACATTTTTGCCGCTTTCTCACTTTTTTCACTTTTAGCCACTTTTCACTTTTTTTTGTGTTTTTTTTTTTTGTTTACTGTTTCACTTTCTTCTGCCAGTTTTCACCTTTCTGTCACTTTTTTTTTTTTTTTTTTTTGGGGGGGGGGGTCATTTTGTCCACTTTTTGGGGTCACTTTTTCTCTACTTTATTCTGCGTTGTAGACCCATTGGTTACAGCTGAAGAATGAAGAGCCAATCGTTTAGGGCCAAGCTCTGCATGATGTTAATAACCTACGCCTATTATTTGAACGTTTTACCGCTCTGGCATATTGTAAACTTAGAATCAGCTCCCTCTTACAATTAGAAACAGTTCAAACAAGGAATCCTTCAAGTCCTGACTGAAAAACCCATCTCTTCACCCTCTCATAGCTGTGCCATGTTCTGCTGGTGTGAGTGCGTGTGTGCGCAGGGAACAGCGTGTGTGTGTGTGTGTGTGTGTGTGTGTGTGTGTGTGTGTGTGTGTGTGTGTGTGTGTGTGTGTATGAGTTTTATTGGTTTTTATCTGTTTTGTCAGTTTTACCTGTGTTGTGTTTATCTGTTTTCTTGTGTCTTATATGAATAAATATGTATTTTTTGTAAAGCGCCTAGAGCTTAGATAAGGTTAGACGGTATATAAATTATTATTAAACATTGTATCGCATTAAGAGCTGTACTAATCACCAAGACAAGAGTATTTCGAGCGTACAGGCGCACTCACGAGCGAAACTGTTCCAAGATATAAGACGGCTGAGCAAAGATGGCGTTAGTCAGTTTAAAGGGGCGGGGATGAACTTCTTCTGAATATGTATACACGTAACAGTATGGTCCTGAAGATCACATTCTTGACTGACACGGGTGGCGATGGCCAGGGACTGGGGAAGGGGGGGGGGGGAGAAAGTTGAGGGGGTGGGGGGGGGGCGTCTGGAGGCGGAGTGTTGTGGCAGGTTGTCTGTTGCTGGAAGTTCTGGAAGTTGCAGACGTAGCGAGTAAGGTGATCCACTGCACGTGCTGTACGTGTTGGGGGCTAATTAACACGGCGGTGATCACTCGCCTTTCACTGGCGACGACAGCTCATGGCGAGGTGATGACACGGGGGGGGGACCACGAGCACACACACACACACACACACACACACACACACACACACACACACACACACACACACACACACGAGTTCAGTATAAACACACACACACACACACACACACCGCACACACACACACACACCGCACACACACACACACACACACACACACACACACACACATTGCACACCACATCTAACTTGAAATTTAAGTCAAAAACAAACACACAACCCAAAACAAACACACAACCCAGCACAAACCAAACCAACTTAAACCAGCCCATACGAAACTAAACAAAAACAAGACAAAACAACAAAACAAAGACTGAACAAGTTTGAACTTGACACAGAAAAAAGTATCGTAAACAAAACAACCCCCCTCCCCCCCCCCCAAAAAAAAAAGCATCCTGATGTCAAATAGCACACCATCTACACCCCTGTGTCCAGCCATATTTGACTTTTTGGCCCAAACCAAAGACACATTGCCTACATCCGGGTTCTTCCCAACCACAATCACGTGACCAGGCAGGGAGGAAAAAAAAAAAAAAAGGAGGAGGGGAAGACTGCACTTCCTTCTTCGCCCTTTTGAAGCTCGTGAATCGGGCACGTGCAAACATCCCCCCTCCCCCTCCCCCTCCCAGTCCCCTCATTATGCAATTCACATGTCGTTTACCAGCCACCTGTGTCACATATGTACAGGTTTCAAAGGATCAGAACTAAACCGACAAAGGCAAAATCAACCGCCCGATGTCTGGCCAAAATCACAAGCTTTGTGTGTTGCGGAGGCAGGATGCTTGGGAAACAGGCGGATGTTTGGACCAGTCCATCCCATAATATTTGTAATTAGAGCGAGGTGCCGGCGGCAATGCCGAAAATACGTACCTGATTTTTCTGTATTCGATTTTTTTTTCCCCTACGAGGGCTGTTTGAAAGATGTTGATTAATAGCCTGTATTTTTACAGGCATACACACAAAACTAATATCTGTCATTTTCTGCTTTCGTTCACGTTTTTGTAATGTATAGGTCAACAGCTGAAACTAATAATGAGGCCGCTGAGTCGAAATTAGGACTGAAATCAAATTTAGTAGAAATGCTCAAACAGATTTCACCGGAATTTATTAATAATAATAATAAATTTCATTTATATAGCGCACTTCTCAGACACAGTGACTCGCTGCGTTAACACACGTCACTCATACACATTCACACTATACAGACCAACACGTCAATCAATACATATTACACATCACACAATACAATGACACATCAGTTGAAGAAAAAAGCCTGTTGAAATAAGTGGGTTTTCAGTACAGATCTAAAGGCTGATAAAGATGGTTGTTGTCTCAACCCCATAGGCAAAGAGTTCCAGACTGTAGGGGTGGCGAACCGGAAACATCGTTCACCACAAGTTTTCAAGTTTATCTTGGGGATTTTGAGTAGCTTGTCATTAGATGACATTTCGTTTGGTTGTAAAGTTGTTAATGAACTAGATTACATAGGAACACGTTTGACCACGTTTGTTGAACTGATGGGGCGGGGCGCGGGGAGGAGCGGGTATAGAATGTTGGACTTTCAATGCTCGAGTCATGAGTTCCCATCCCAGATGGGGCCAAATATTTGTGCTGGCCTTTTTTTCTCGTTGCCCAGTCTTTGATATCACCAATACGTGGTGGAAAAGGACGTTAAAATCCTAAACACCCACCCACCCACGTTCGAACTGATGAGATTAATAAACATACCTGATAATCGCATGCCTTAATGTTCGTTGCAGACGTAACATGGACAGAAACACGGATCTAAAAATTAAAAAAAAAAAATCTTTGCACGTTGAGGAAAACGTTAGGTCGTAAAATGGCCGAAACCTGAAAGCCAGCTTGTATCACAAAATTGTCGTGTACATGTACCATAATGTTTTGTCGTGACATGCTGGGACACCGTTGGGCACGCCCCTGCTGCAAGACATGTGTTGCACGTGCAATGCATCCGCGGTTGCGTCCCTTTTGAGAACTCTTCTGTCCTGTCACTGACCCAGCCCTTGTCTCCTCCACAGCTGAAGAACAGGTTATGGATCTGTATAGTGCTCGCGTCAAGAAGAGAATACAAACCGTTGCCAAGCCGCCGAACCACACACACACACACACACGCACACACGCACACACACACACACACACACACACACGCACACGCGCGCGCGCGCGCGCGCACGCACGCACGCACGCACGCACGCACACACCAAACCTCTCCAGAAATAAAGAAGAAGAAAACCGACAACAAGCGCCCCCGGATTTGATTTTTGGAGTACTCGCGTGGTTCGCAGCAAGAATTGTGCATTTTGTTCTAACACAGCTGTTGCTCAGTGCGATAACTGCTTTTGTAACGATGCTTTTGATGTGAAAAGTGAGGCGATTCACGGCGCTTTAAACCCCTCCCCACCTCCCAGTCCAGAACCTGCCCCCCCCCCCCCCCCCATCTCCCATCCCTCTCAGGGAAACAAGAAAACAAAAGGAAAAGAAAGAATAGACACGGGCGAAGGACAGAAGAAAAAAAAAAGAAAACGCAAAAAGACGACGCGTGCCCTTAACTCTCCACGCATAATTAACTAAAATTTTATTTCCATTCAACACTTCCTTAACGTCCTCGCACCAGCGACTCTTAAGAGCGTCTGCACCCCTCTCCTTCCGAAAGAGCCTTGCGACACAGTAATAATTTCTCAGTTATGCAAATGAGGTGATGACGTGCACGTGCCAAGCGTGGCACGTCACTCAGAGCGCGGGTGGCAGTGACGACATCCTGCCTATATCCCACCACACGTGTTGACGGAACTGCGTCATCGTCTTTCGGCGCCTGCGCGAAAATAGCGCCCCCTGTCAATCGGTAGCGGGCGGAGTGATACGGCCTAACGGAGCCGTGGCACGCCTCGTCAAAGGTATTGAAAAAGAGCAACTTTCGTTACAACGCCATCTAGCTTTACAACAAAACATGCTACGGCAGGGAGACTAATAGGTTATTTTGAGAACCCTGGCTGTGTTTATAAAGAGCTGACAATATCGTCACTACAGAGGCGTTTTGAAGACAAATCCCCACTCCGCTGAACCAGACTTTTTTTCTTTTTTTTTTCCCCGGTCTTTTTCTTTTTCTTTTCTTCTTTTTCGTCTTCTTGTAGACGCGATGGGCGGTGTTTTGTTTGAAAGATGTGAGTTGTTTTCACTAAAAGCTATTGAGAAATTTCATACTGGTTTTGGTTGGGCATGCGGTGTAATCACTAAAAGTGTTACTGATGTGAAATAATTCAAAGCATAGAATCATACAGTTTGAGAATGCCTCTGAGTTTTGAAGTAAAAATCAAGTTGCAGACGAAAACCCTGCAAAGTGTACAAGGTTACCCGAACTTCCGGCTTTCTGCCTGCTTTTCTGTGCTTTGTTTTGCTTTGTATGTTTGTTTGTTTGTTTGTTTGTTGTTGCTGTTCGGGTTTGTTTTTGTTTGGATTTTTTGTTGTTTTTGTTATTTGTTTCTGTTGTCAGTTTTTGTTTGTTTATTTGTTTGTTTTGTTGGGGGGGGGGGGGGTTGTATGGTTTTTTTTAAGGGGAGGAAGGCGGATTTTTGGTTGGTTTGTTATTTTGTTTTGTTTGGTTTTGTTGTTGTTGTTGTGGTGGTAGTTTTGTTTGTTTTTTATGTTTTTTTTGTTGTTGTTTTTTTTTTTTTGGGGGGGGGGGGGGTTGTTGTTCGGCTGTATGTTTTTGTTTTGTTTCAGGATTTTTGGTGTTTGTTTGTTTGTATTTTATTATTGGGGTTTTTTGGGTGTGTTTTGTTGTTGTTGTTGTCGTTGTTGTGTGTGTGTGTGTGTGTGTGTGTGTGTGTGTGTGTGTGTGTGTGTGTGTGTGTGTGTGTGTGTGTGTGTGTGTGTGTGTGTGTGTTGGCTGTTGTTGTTGTTGTTGTCGTCGTCGTAGGGTTTTTTTGGTTTTGTTGTTGTTGTTGTTTTTTGAGGGGGGGGGGGATTAATTTGTTTGGTTTTCCTGAGACTGAAGTATTAACATAACGTCACTACCATGTCTTGAGCAAAATACACGACATTTCCAGGCACTGTCTAAACACGCAACACTTGTCATTGTCTCACACCATTTCAATTTGAGAGAAAGAAGCACCCATTTTCGTGTCTGACAGTTTGTTCTCAAGTCATTCTTAAGCAAACAAACGGAAGCAACAAAGAACATGTTTATGCACACAGGCTCGTGTTTACTCTCGCCGCATTTCAAACACAATAAGCTGTTCTGACCGGACTGAACCTAGATTCCACATTATGCGAGGAACAGGTGAACGCAACACACTCTCTCCCTCTCACCGCGTCAGGAATGCATGTGTGTGTGTGTAAACTGTTTTTCGCTTACGTCTTGTTAAAACGAAATCAATCCGATTTCTTCACCGGGCGGGCTCCTATCTGACTGACGCGGCATCTCACGCACGTGTTTCTGATGACGAGAAAGAACGCTGTAAAGGGAGAGCAGCCAGGAAAAAGGGGAATAACCGAATGTCATCGGGGAGGAGTTCTCCATTTCTGCGTCTTTCAGAGTTTTTTAAAAGCCCATCGCTCGGCAATTGATTGGAAAATCGGTCTGACAAAGAGACGAGGCTTTGCCGAGACCCTTCGCCCCGACCCCTCCGTTGATTGCCGTCCCGGGAGGGGGGGGGGGGGGGGTCCGTCGGCCCGGGGGGTAGGGGGTCGAAGGAGGGCGATTGTCGGGTAAAGCCATCAGCAGTAGAAAAGCAATACTCCTTCGGCTCTGGCAAGAATTCAACCGGTGTAAAGCACGGCGCGAGGTTTGATAGGAAATTAGTATAGTTTTCTCCCCTCTTGCTCGTCTCCCCTTATTTTTTGGACTTTTTTTTTTTTTACCCTCCCCTTCTCTTGTTTTGTAGTGATGGAGGCCACAGCTGTGGCGACGGAGTTTTGCGCCAGCCTACCTCTCCACGGAGGTCGGTCAAGACGGCGGGCGGCGTTTCCGGTGCTACACCAATTCATGGGTCTGGTGCATGGAGAGAGAGAGACTTAGGCGTAAGTCCGAGACTTTTTTTTTTAACTAAACGGAGACAAAAAGCTCAGTACAAGATGCATTTAAAAAAAATGTACAAGAAGTCGTTTGTCCCATCTGCCATCACTGTGTTACTGAACAGTTCACTTCAGTAACCACGTGCACGTATGTGCGGGTGGGTGGGTGGGCGTTAGGGGTTTTTAACGTCCTTTTCCACCACATACGGGTGACATCAAAGACGGGGCAACGATGAAAAAGCCAGCACAAATATTATTTGGCCCCAGCCGGGATACAAACTCACGACCCGAGCATTAGAAGTCCAACGCTCTACTATTCGGCCACCCCGGCTCCCCACACGTATCCGCAGTGTTTGTGTGTGGGGAGGGGGGAAGAGGAGGGGGGGGGGATCATAGTCACCTCTAAAAATGCTTCAATCTAGAAACAAACATTACCATGCACAGGCTATTCAAGGGCACGCACCTGACAGGAGTTTCAAAAAAAAAAAAAAAAAAAATTTGAGTGTCTCCTTTCCGCTCAGGCCTCACTGGAGTAATGCGAGTCTACTTTCTTAACAGAAAGCCAGAAAGCCACTTCACTCAAATCCAGCTGCGTCACCTCTGCTTGCCACGTGCGCAAAAAGTCCAAGCTTCACTGGCAGTTGACCTCCTGTGGCATCCCCCTGGCATACACCTTGCCCTGCCAATACAAAAATCATGAAAATTACGCCTTTTCATAACAACAAAAATTGTTACAAACCAGCACACTCGCCGCACGCGGTGGTCTTCCAAATAAACACCAAACTTGACCCCAGGGTCAATTTGTGTTATTACGCCTGCTGCGTTTTATCCACGATTAGAAGGAGGCTTCGATATGGATCTGCTGACTTCTCCAAGCCTAAGGACAAAGCGATGTAAAGCGCCTCAGTCAGAGATACCACATAAAGCATTTTGGGTTGCTGATATCAGCTCTGAAATCAGTCAAAGAAATCCAGGCATGGATATGGTATTTAAATAATTTTCCCAATTCGGTGCCCTCGATTACGTAAACATACACCAGGAGCCGGATGGTAGAGCGTTGGATTTCTAATGCTCGGGTCGTGAGTTCGTATCCCGGCTGGGGCCAAATATTTGTGCCGGACTTTTCATCGTTGCCCCGTCTTTGGTATCACCCGTATGTGGTGGAAAAGGACGTTAAATCCCAAAACACCCACCCACTCACGTAAAATACACCACACTCGTTTGTTGCTTTCTACCCCCAAAAACTACTTGTTAAAACTCGCAGTTTTGGGGGGTCGAAATCAACAAACTGGCGTGGCGTATTTTCCGTAATCGGAGGGCACCTCACTGTGGATACTGCACGCTCGTCACATGGCTCACCTGAAAACAATAGGTCGTCAAAGCGTTTAAATCGAAGTAGCAGCAGGATAACATCCGCCGTCGTGACTTAACCCCCAGTGCTCTCTCCAGCACACACAGTTCAGTACCACGACCCTGCCACTGCTGGATCGTTCTCGCCTCAGATTGAACGGACAGTCAATCGTTTTATTCAGCGAATCAATTCGCTTTGTTGTTGCGTGCATTCACGCTATATTATCGCATAACAGCTGCCGTGAGTCTCTTAATCTATAGCGGGCCTTATGTCCCCGGCAGTTGCGCACTTCTGTCCGCATCGTCTTTTTCTTTTTCCCTGGTGTGCTTGTTTTCTTTGCGCGTTGAAGGCTTCGGTGCTCCGTTCACGGGTTTGTGGTCACAGGACTCTTAGTTTTCAATCAAAGTCTTTTGTGTGGTAATACGCAGAAGAAAAGATCGACACAGAGAAAAGAGGGGAGGAGAGAAAGAAGCCTTGAGAACAGAGGGTGATAAAAAATATATGAGAGGGGAGGGTGGTGGTGGTGGTTGGGGAGGGGGAGGGGGACAGGGGGGAGGGCAGGGAGCATATGTCACGCTTTTGTGATGTCCTTGAATTGATTAAGTTGATACGGTAATTTTATTTTTTCATGGAGTTCGCTTTTTTGTTGTTGAGTAATTAAAACTAACACATGCGCACAGGCAAACGCATGCACAGACGCACACAGACGCACGTACACACACACACACACACACACACACACACACACACACACACACACACACACACACACACGGACCCGTAATATGATCCTGCACAAGAACGGCGTAGTCAAACTTCGTTGGTTTTGTTCACAACAGTTCATGCATATGAAGTTCGTGGCAGGAGGTGGGTAGTGGGGAGGAGAGGGGGGGGGGGGGTAGCGGGGGACGGAGAGAAGATAAAAATTAATCTGACTATTTTTTTGCTCAGCTGTGATTACCTAGCTGGTTGCGGCAGTCATGCGCAGTTGTTCTTTGATCCAGACGTCTACTTGCTTTCACATGCTGAAGGGTTTGGAAGAAAGATGATATCATGACACTGAAAAAAAAATTCATGTAAAATCAAAGTGAGTGCATGAAAAATTGTTTATACTGTCGATCAGAGACCATCACCAAACTTGTATTGTGGAACCATTGAGAATCAAAGCAAAACAAAACATTAACCCCCCCCCCCCCCCCAAAAAAAAAAAAATACAACAACAACAAAACAGATATCAACACATATGAAAGCAAAATTTTAAAAATGAAGACTAACAAATAAACAGGACTTTAAGCAAAATAACCACCACCACCACCACCCTCCCCCTAAAAAAACAAAAAACAAACAAACAAAAAAACTGTTGGTTTGTTTGTTCGTTGTTTGTCGAAAACAGATTTTTATACCAGTGGCGCACATGAACGCTTACATTATTAAGAAACATCCATAAACTTGTGTTTTGTTTTGTTTACGGTGCAGATTACAGGGGTTCTTTTTGGTTGTTGTTGGTTGTTTTGTTTTGTTTTCAAACAATCGGTGCAAACTGGAGAAAAAGAGGATATGATGAGTTTTTATCACGTTTCACAAAACGCGCCAAGTGCTTGGATTTTATTTGTTCGTTCGTTGGTTCACTCGTTCGTTCGTTTGTTCGTTTGTTCATTCGTTCATTCATTCGTTCGTTCGTTCGTACGTTCGTTCGTTCGTTCGTACGTTTGTAAGTTCGTTCGTTCAGTTGTTTCTATGTTAGTTTGTTTTGTGTTTGTTTGTTTGTTCACCAGTATGGCTGCCTGTTCGTTAGTTCGTTCGTTTGTTTGTTTGTTTGTTTGTTTGTTTGTTTGTAATTTCATACCAGCCAAACTAAATACTTCCACCTACAATCAGTCTATGGCAGACACAGACTAAAGTCAGTCACTGGTACCATACAAACTAACACAAACTTTTTTCTTCTTTTTTTTTAATATCAAACGCACACTACTTAGCTATACATGCCTGAGCCGTGTTTGACAAATCCCACCGCCATCCACCACACAAGCCAGTGTATCTTTTCACACCACCTACACGACACCACCGCTCGCTCAAGCGTCTACAGTGAAAAAACACAGTGATGGTCTTTCACAGGTGTCGCGCGGGGGCGCGGCGTGTATTGTAGGCGAGCACATTTTGTCAGGAAACTCCTTTTGCTTCGCCCACTTCTGCCTGACTTGCTCAGCAGTTCGCGGGCTGAATACCCCGGGTATGGGAGCTTTCAGGGGCCGTGTTCGGCCCATTGTGCCTTTATTATTGCTTCTTAAAGGTCCAACACTCCTTTTCACATAATTAATACCGCCTGGAGGCGCCCACACAAAAGAGAGGGGGTGCCTGGTGGAATTGACTCGCATACAGACACAACAAAGCTCACACGGTGAGTGGCCAGCCTTCAAAAACCCCTCGCCTATAACAACCCGCAAGACACGAATCGCACACGCTTTCGAGCGGAAAAACAGTTTGCACGGCTATGGGACCGAGTCCCTGGCTTGGTGTTCTTCAAAAGCGACTATAGACCCGAGGTTGTGGGGTGGTGGGGTGGGACACAGAGGGGAGGTTAGTGAAAATGTCCGGCAGTTTTTCCTGTGCTAATCCAGTTAAAATGTAGGGATGGAACACTGGGGGTGTTAGTGAAAATGGCCGGCAGTTGTTCCTGTGCTCATCCAATTTAAAAGTGTTCTAGCCAATCGCTGTTACTGTGGGGACGTTAATCATCAAGTTCAGTTCAAATTAAGTCAAATAAAAAAAATTTGAAGACAAAATTAATGTCGTCAGGAACAGCTGAAGCACAGGAGTTAAGATGGTCGGGGTTTTATCCTATGTTCCAGAATACAAAATACGAAATGGCTATATATTCCCTATTAGCTTCTGGCATCATAGTCACCCCTAAAATGCATCCACAGTCGAACCTGCCAAGGAAGTCACCTGTATAAGCTATGCCACTGTCTAACCTGGTCACCCCAGATGATCCCCTGACATGCTAGCTGTTGACCTGCCACCCTGGATAAACCCGGTCACCTGTCTAAGGCGGTCAGTTTGACCCGGTCCCTTGGGTGACCGCCTTACACAGGTTTGACTGCATATAGAAACAATAAAATTAACATGCACAGACCAATTGAGGGCACGTACCTGACAGGAGTTTCACACAAAAAAATTGAATGTCTTCTTTCCGCTCATGCCTCATGCTAGTCTACTTTCTGTTAAGGCCACTTGACTCAAAACCACTCGCGTTACCTCTGCTTGCCATGTGCGCAGAAAGTCCCAGCTTCACTGGCAGTTTGCCTCCTGTTACAGGCCCCAGGTATGCACCTTGCCCTGCATAATACAAAAATAACGAAAATCACGCTTTTTCACAACAAAATCATACCAAACTAGCAACGACTTTTGCCAATACCTTACTACAGCGTAAAAACGTGTCAAGCTCAGTCATACAGCTTCACCTACGAGCAATCGTTACTGCAACGTTTTAATGGTTTAACACTTTTAAACTGTCACTTTTAAACACTTTTTAAGCTGTCAGGAGGAAGGCCACTACAATTGTCAACGACCCCACCCACCCCCTCCATGATCAGTTTCAAGAACTCCTGTCTGGGCGCCGCTACAGAGTACCGAGAGCGAGGAAAAATTTGTTTAAGAAATCTTTCATTCCCTCAGCAGTATCTATTTTAAACTCATGACTGTGTTTACTGCCCGTCCCCAGTATATATAGATTTTATTTGTCAAGTTGAGATTTTCATAACTGTGCTTACTCCTCAGCTGTCATGTCCGCTATGCCCTTGCCATCTTTTAGTTTAGATTTCTTAGTTTAGTAGCATAGTATTAGACTTGGACATCACACATTACTTTAGGATCTGTGTTTAATATGTATGGATTTATATGTCTAGATAAATTAATGTAGGGGTGTGTGTGTGTGTGTGTGTGTGTGTGTGTGTGTGTGTGTGTGTGTGTGTGTGTGTGTGTGTGAGCCAGAAGAAAATTTTCTGCCATCGACAGACAATAAAGTTATATTGAATTGAATTGAATTGAACACTTTCAGCCCTGCCACCGTACTACCTACGGTCTCACAGACCCTAACAATAATATGCGTGCATGTGACCGACTCTCATACGCTCTGCACAGTGGAAGATTCCCCTATAGGATGGATCCAATACTTCTTGAGAAATAGGGTTTAGTATGCAAGAGCCCAGCTTTAGATCTAGCACACTTGAAAAACTCCCAGGCAGAGAGCGTTATCGCTACTGAGATTCCTTCAGGACTGAAAGGGTTAAACAGGTTTATTGTAATACAATTCGTACAAGTGAACAGTTAATGAGTATAAACAAGCACCGCTTATTATAATGCTCAGGGGTGGAACAAGCACATTTTGACCGCAATGCACTGGCAGACTAAACTGGTAAACGTTTGTATCTGAGTAACACAGGAAAAACTCTTGACTAACCCTCGTATGGGGGGAAAAAAGGAATTGCTCTGTCATTCAGGATCGTCGTCGACACGTTTCAACAGTAGTAACACAGGAAACACTCCCCGACCATTCTGACTTACTCCCCGTATGGTTCGGAGCCGAGGAAGAAAAGATTTGCGCGGTCATTCAAGGGAGCGTAGAGAGTTGACAATTACTTGCCTTTTCATTCGGACCGCCTTTGTGGCGTCGTTAGCAAGGGCTATGGTAAAGCCAGGTAACTCTCAGACTAACCTGCCGCACTTCCTGCATTGTCCTTTTTGTCCGCGCTCCGTGGATTAACTTGCGTGAAAAAAATCAGTGTTTGCAGGAGCGGACAATACTAGCACCGTAGCTTTTGTAACGCAGCTGTGAAAATAGCGACTTGAGTGGTGGCGGGGACAATGGTAGGACTTTGCCGGCTACCGACACTTACGTTGAGTAGAATGGGGACCAGCAAATTGCTTGGTTTGGTCGGTTGCGTGTTCCGGCACTGGATATCACAACAAGTGTATATATATACTTCTCGGAGGGAGGGAGAAGTGGTTGGGTTGGTCATAGAGAGCGTCAGTGACTTCGTTGAGTTCTGCGATTTAGGTGGGGAGTGGGGGGGGGAGGAGGGGGGGGCAGGTGTTGGGTGCCTGTGCTGCCAGACAGTACTTGATCGTGTAGAGCACACACACACACGCACGCACGCACACACACACACACACACACACACACACACACACACACACACACACACACACGCACGCACGCACGCACGCACGCACGCACACACACACACACACACACACACACACACACACACACACACACACACACTAAACACACTAATACTAATACTGATCATAATTATAAATATTGTATAGGCGCTTAACTCAGTTTCTTGAATTGGCTCAAAGCGCCGCGAACTGAACCCACACGCACGCTCACGTGAATCACACGCTTCCTCTCACACACTGGACATGAAAACATTACAGTCACGTGGCGCGAAGAGTCAGCTCAGCTATTTACGTTTCGGAATTTGGAATTGCATTTATTTTCAAATTTGGTGGGCTGAACATTTCCAAAGCAGAGGGGGAGGAAGCCGGAGTACCCGGAGACAACCCCCGACGATTGGCCCGAATGAACGGTGCCACGTACGAGAAGGAAAAATTCTTCGCCCCGAGTGGGACTCGAACCTGACCTCTCGCATTGGTGACAAAGTCTCCACTAGACCACCGACCGCCCCGACTAACACTAACACTAACACACTTACTCTAACACACACACGCTAACACACACACACACTAACACACTAACACACCGTGACCTATTTCCAGCCTACAGGCGCACAATCAAGCGGAACTTTTTTTCTTTTTCTTTTTTTTCAACCGTCAGTTGTCCTTCACGGAACTGCGTCATCACTGATGGAAAATGAGTGATCAAGATCCGCTATTTCGAGAGTACATACGCAATCCCTCCCTCCCACCCCCCCCCCCCACCACCCCACCCCCACCCCCTCCGAAGAAAAGAAGAAGAAAAAAAGAAGAAAAAAGTCTCTTGGGATACCTAGTATCCTTGGAATAGACGCGTTTAATTGGAAAATCAAACAGGAAACATGCCTTACAAACAAGATGTCTATACCCACTCCAGTGCGGACACACGCTGCCAGTCTGTCCGTTACCGGAGAGAAGAAGCTTGATGGACAAAAATCGATCAGGCTCTTTGCTCAACGGGTTTGGCTTCTCGCCTCGCTTTTGCTTGCGTCCTCGGCGGAAACGGTCTGAAATCAGCTTAGAGTCATTGCAGACAGCCCTCAAACAGCAGAAGAAACATACATGCACACCAGGACGGAAGCACGCACTCGCGCGCGCGCGCACAGTCACAGACACAGACACACACAGACACACACACACACAGACACACACACAGACACACACACACACACACACACACACACATTACTGAAAAATCGACCAACTTCATGAAATCCGCAAAGCCAAAGCAAAACAAAACATTGGGAAACTTTCGATCACTACAAAATAACACCTATGTTGCACCAACATCTAAATTTGCTTTCTTTTCATTTTCTAATTCAAAGGGGGGGGGGGGTAAATTATTTTTATTGTGGAGTGTTACTTACCATCAAGGATCCAGGCTGGACTCATACAACTCGCTTCGACTGTGACGTCATCACCGTCTAATATCTAGTCTCCGCCACAGTTGGGAAAATTGACGGAAAAGCGTCATTTATCTCCCCGGAGTCCTTTTCCGTGTCTTTGTCAATACGGATACCTAAGCTGCTGTGAAATCTGTTCACAACACGCTAAAGGCGTACAACTAAACCGACGATAATCAAACCAGGCTCAAGGTTCCCGGGAACTACGTTGCGGATGTGATCAACTGTTGACGTAGTGCTTCGGTTCCAGTTCGGTTACTTCGCGTGTTTAGCGCCGTGGAGAGGTTTTGGCTGCTTACGAGTCACGCTCGCAGTGCACTGATGGGAGACGGATCGACCTGCTTTGCAGTTTGGGATAGCCTAGCTGGTAGACCACTGGACTTCAAATGCTCCGGTCATGAGTTCGAAACCTGGCGGGGAACCAAAACATGTGTGTGTGTTTTTTGGGTTTTTTTTTTTTTAACCTTTTATGTCATGGAAAGGGGAGCCGAGATAACTGAGCTCGCACAGCGATGGACTCTCAACGTGTGGGTCGTGAGTTTGAATCCTGGCTGGTGTCAAATATTTCTGCTGACGTGTCCCTCGCTGCCCCGTCTTGGCCGGGTATCATCCGTATGTGGCAGCAAAAAACGATGAATTCACGTGCAACAAACAAAAACAAAAATCAAGCAGCTATCAAGCCAGTGCTGGAGGGGTGAGAGACATCACAATTTAAAAGTCAAAACTTTGTATTATCTTTTGTTTTCTTTTGTTTTGTTTTGTTTTGTTTTGTTGTTTTGTTTTGTAGTTGCTTTGCCGTCTTCAATGCTCGGGTCGTGAGTTCGTATCCCGGCTGGGGCCAAATATTTGTTCTGGCTTTTTCATCGTTTCCCCGTCTTTGAGATCACCCGTATGTGGTGGAAAAGGACGTTAAACTCCCAAACACCCACCCACCCCTTTGACGTCTTCGACATCATCCTTACAAATTGAAAAAAAAAAGCATTGAACTCTCAGGACTAAGCACCCCCAAAACCAGCTTGAACTAACAACCAAGTCACCGAGGGCCGAGGTATACAAACTATTCAGGTTTCAAACTCCGTCCCGGCCCTTACCCGTCAGCCCTCCTTCTCCAAAATCTCCAAGCCGAAGTCTCGCACCATGAACTCTATTCTTTGCGAGTCCGCGGGAACAAACCGGGCAACATTCTGGACAAACAGCTGCCCATTCTTCCTCCCTCTGGTTACGCAGCGCCCGTGAATAGCGTCCACCCTTTCTCTCCTTCTCTGGACTAACTACCCAAGTGTTGCTTCCGCTCTTGTGTCTTCAATGGTCCACAATGGGGCAGTTACTGGAGACTAGTTTCTCGCGGCTGTGAATCCACTTCCTCCGGCTTAAATTGTCCCTGGGGTATTGTTGGACCCCGGGTAGTTGCTGTTCAGTCAGTGTGGTGTGGTCACAGTTGGACGACCACCCACGTGTCACGCTTCATCGCCTTCGCTGACTCGGCTCACGGAGTTAGATGTACATGTACGTGTATTGTTCTGTTGTTCTCTGGTTCAGCTAAACGGTACTCCCCGCCACAGATTCGGTTTGAATTGCTTTCTGCGCGTGTGGTTGCATTGAGATGGACAAGAGGGGGGCACGATTTAAAGACGACCAGATCGTTCTGAGCTGTTTTCGCGGCATCCACCATCACACCAATTAGACACCTGGACAGTGACAGCGTCTGTAATGCTGGCACTAAGCCAACAAAAGCGTTCTCGGTGACGCGGCGGCCACATTGAGCGCTCCAGTAGTGTAACACCAGTCGTAGAATTTGAATGTCCGACCTCTCGCGCAAAGTGTAAAACAACATTGTATCGCATTAAGAGCTGTACTAATCATCAAGATAGAGTATTTCGAGTGCACAGGCGCACTCACGAGCTAAACTGTTCCAAAACATAAGTCAACGTAGCAAAGATGGAATTAGCCCGTTTGAGATACGTACAGCATTTCAGTCAATCAGATTTCGGTGTTTGTTTAGTTGGTTGGTTGGTTGGTTTTGGTTTGGGGTCTTTTTGCTGTTGTTTTGTTCTGTTTTCTTTTGTCAGTTTACCTTCATCAGAAGTGTCCTTTGTTGTACACGGACTGTGTAGAATGTTGTTACTTCTTTTACATCTGTTTCGAGAAATTGTATTCAGTACATCCTTCCACGGAACCCCTATCTTGTTGTTGCCGCCTTGTCCTGGTCCACGTCTTCCATCAGCTGTCTTACCACCGCCATCTGAACGATTGGATACGTATGTGTTTCTGCTACACCTCCTCTTTATCCACTGCTAAAACCCGCTCCACTAGATTGTAATGTTTCTGAGAGATGTCATTTTGTAGTAACTTCTTCTTCTGCGGGGGGAGCCGGGGTGGTCGAATGGTAGAGCGTTGGATTTCTAATCCTCGGGTCGTGAGTTCGATCCTGGCTGGGGCCAAATATTTGTGCTGGCTTTTTCATCGTTGCCCCGTCTTTGATATCACCCTATGTGGTGGAGAAGGACGTTAAACCCCCAAACACCCACCCACCCACTCTTCTTCTGCGGTCGATTTGATTGCGTCAGATCTGCAGCCAGGTCGCCATGACGAATCCTACGGTCTTCTCGTGACGGCTACCCCCAAAGCTGCACCTGTAGCTCTGCGCCCCCTTGGCTATACTAGGTCTGATGCCGTAAAGCGTCATGGGCAGGATAGTACAGAAGGATGTGTTCTGGGGTCCAGGGTTTAGTGCCACATGGACATTCTGTAATTTCAGTTTTTTTCCCCTTTCCTTAGTATTTGTGTGTTGTTAATATTGTTTGCAAGGAATGCTGTACTTGGCAAATCTGTGTATTTGTCATTAGTACATTTACTGTTCCTTTACATGATGAGTGCAGTGTTAACATGTATGTGACAATTGTGACAACAGGTGGCTGTGATGTATATAATAATACATCATAGACCGGCCCCCGTAGTGTAGTGGTTAGCACTTCGGATCATAGACCGGGAGACCCGGGTTCGAATCCCAGCCGAGGCAAGCGGGATTTTTCCTACCTAGGTCAGCTCCTACCCAGAGCGGGTGTGCTATGGGCCCGATGGGGAGGCTGTTGCCACACAGCCGAGTTTCACCCACTTCACGGGTGCGACTTTGGGGGTGCTTCCCTTAGTATGACACGTCATATGACGTGGGTGATTACATGGCCGGCACCGCAGGTGCCGTAGTTCCCGGGCCTGGTTAATGCCGGGATATTTATGACAGGAAGCGTGGACTGTCCCGCAGTCCCAAACCAGATGGACCTCCATAGCATCATCTTACTATCATCCTGATCTCCATCATCATGCATAATAAAAATTGTCCCAGCATCCGAGTCCTCCGTGGGTTCCACCCATGACCTGGGAGGAACACCACTGGAGTTGGCAAAGAGTTGGGGCAGCAAAAAAAAAAAAAAATTTTTTTAAATACATCATAGACATGTTATGTCTGTCTGTCTGTCTTTTTTCCCAGTGCCCCTTGAGGGTCGGAAAATAAACTTGACTTGACTTGTCTTGACATTCGTCAGTTGGTTTAAACATTTTTATTCATTGAAGCCGGATCACCGTCAAGCAGTAAACAGTATTACGTTGAAAAGAGCACAACAAGTAAAACTTATATACGTGCTCATCTAAACCAATTAACAAAAAACATGGCGAAGAAACTGGCGTGGAAAACCTGACTGGACTGAGATGTAAAGACATAAAAAAGAGAGAGGGAAAACTAAGAAGAAGAAGAGAGCAGGAGGAAGAAAGGAAAGAAGAAGGAGCATATCAAACTTTACTGTGAGTGGTGGTGGCAACAGCCCGCCCGCGTCAGTGTGGGCAATCTTGGGTCGGTTGAGGTGGCTCAGTAGTCTGCAGTGGCTAGTCTTCACTCTGACTTTGTAACAAATCACTTTTAACTTTGTCAGTCTTTGAAATGTGTACCTAGCTGTTTAGTCTACTTACTGATGTATTCGGGCAATGTAAGATTAGGACTTTAGGGTTTGTTTGTTGTTGTTGTTGTTGTTTTAACTATATTTCGCGCATTCTCCTTGTTTGTTTTAGTTTTCTGTGTTTCTTTGCCACTTCTTTTACATTTCTGTCGGTTTGATGGTTTTAGAGTTTTGTTTTTGTGATTGTTTTAGGATGGTGGTGAAACAATGCAGGGAGTGCTCCCCCCTTAAAGGTCTTTAAAGCCTTTTGTCGTTGTTTTGTTCTTAAATGCTTTGTAACCGACACTTTTCCTCATTCTCCCTTTTCATTTCTTTTCTGAGAAGACACTCAAAGTCACCTACCCACTCACCTCTCTCTCTCTCTCTCTCTCTCTCTCTCTCTCTTGACGTGTTTCCTTAGAATTTCTTGCGCTTCTTTCTATAGTATCGTTGCATGTTTACAATTTTGTTTTCTTTTTTACTATTAGATTTACTCCGTTTGTGCCAGGTATACTTTTTATCATATTAGCCTTTGTCTTTGAGTGTTTCTAGATTAGCAGGGCAGCTTGTAAGATAGGCAGACCATGCCTACAAGTCTTTATCCTGAAATAAACGTTTCAGTCAGTCAGTCAGTCAGTCAGTCTCTCTCTCTCTCTCTCTCTCTCTCTCTCTCTCTCTCTCTCTCTTCGGGCCGTAAAAAGATTGCGGAAAAGCCTGATGTTGTTTCACAATGTCAAACGTGATGGTACGGGAAAGCGAAGTCAAAGTCTTTTCACTTCAACGGCAGAGCGCGCACACCGTCAACAGTAGAAAAGGGACGGGCGGTATTCACAATGCAAACACAAGACGCTAAAACTTGGCCTTTCACTATGGTCTTCCTCGTGTTTAGTTTTGTCCATTTTTTTTTTTCTTTCTTTTCAAGACGGCTTTAAGTTGTCTGAGGAGAAACTCATTTGTGTCATAGGGAAAACAGAAAAAAAGGAGGCCCGTAGACTGTGAATAAAGACGTGTTTTGAAGAGTTTTCAGAACTAGAGCTCTTTGTTTCGTTTGTCTCCTCGCACAGTTCAGAACTCAGCCGCAAAATCCTGCTCAGACCTGAGGTGGTTTGCGTCAGTGCTGGGCATCAGAAAGCACGTGATTATTTGCCGGGCTGAGTCTTGAACTGTGTAGGCTTTGAGGACTGAGCGATTTAAAAGCGGATGATTCATTCGACTGTCAGTAGATTTGTTGTCTGAGTGTGCTTGGGGAAAAAACTAACGTTTTACAGCTTAAATAATAATAATAAATTACTGAGTATTGTATAGGTGCTTTACCCAGTTTCTTAAATTGGCTCGAAGCGCCTCGAACTGAAGCAAACACGCACACGTGAATCACACGCATTCTGTAACACACCGCACATGAACACGTTACAATCACGTGGTACGAAGGGTCAGCTCAGCTATTTAAGTTTCGGAATTTCGAATTGCATTTATTTTAAAAGATTTGTGGGTTGAGCATTTCTTAAGCTGGGGGGGGGTGGGGGGGGGAAAGGGGGTGTACCCGGAAGAAAAACCCCCAAACGCTGCCACATACGAAAAGGAAAATTCTTTGCCCCGATTGGGACTCGAACCTGGCCTCTGGCATTGGTGAGGGAGTCTCTTAACCGCTAGACCAGCGACAGCTTTACTGTTCCTACACTCCACATTACTTTTACCAAAAAATTAATGTCAAAGATAGTTTCACTTAATCTACTTAGGGGAATAACGATGTATACATTATGTTTGCGTTCAACGTCTGTGTAGAAGCGGCAAAGTAAATTGAGATCTGACCAATGATAATAATAATAATATTTATAAGGCGCCTATCCCCGGGGGACGAGCTCTAGGCGCCTTACAATCTAAAACCGAAGTAAAAAAAAAATTTCACTCAATGTACACTACGTAGAACAGCTATAAAAGTAAAAGAAGCACACACACACACACACACACACACACACACACACAACACACACACCACACACACACACACACACACAAACACCACACACACACACACACACACACACACACACACACACACACAAACACACACACACACACACACACACACACACACACACACACAACACACCACACACCCACACACACACACACACCACACACACACCCACACACACACACACACACACACACACAACTGAGTAGGGAAAAAAAATAAAGGACAGGCTGAGACCAAGATTAAAAACCAAGAACAAGTACCAGTGATAAAACCCAAAACAAAAGGATAGATAGAAACGAGCCAGATAAAACCTTAAAAGATAGCAGTGGTGAGGAGTGGGTGGGTGTTTGGGGGTTTAACGTCCTTCTCCACTACATAGGGTGATATCAAAGACGGGGCAACGATGAAAAAGCCAGCACAAATATTTGGCCCCAGCCGGGATCGAACTCACGACCCGAGCATTAGAAGTCCAACGCTCTACAATTCGACCACCCCGGCTCCCCAGCAGTGGTGAGGAGCTAAAAGTAAGACTGACACTATAAGACTTGCATATGATGCCACCCTTGCGCATTTTGACATCACAGCTCATAAGTATGACGCAACGTGTAGTTGCGGCGCTACAGCAAAGGCAGCCGAACACCTCCTGCTCCACTGTCTAGTTTATTTTTAAGGTCTATAATCTCATCAAAAAGTCGCAAACAGTGCGCTGTGTGTGTTTCTTTTTTTTAACAGCAACTCCTGCAACTGTGCATAATGCAGGCAACTCTGTCACAGCTGCAGAGTTTTCAGCGCCCTGGATACCCTTACAAAACCATTGCGTGAGTTTGCGGTGACTTCATTATGCTTTTGGCCAGTAAGCGAGACACATCGCTACAGCGTCTAGCGGGTGTCGTGTGCTGCACGAGAAGACTTGCCGCTGCGATCTTTCTCGCTCAGTGTCAAAACGCAAACTGTGAACCCATAAGCTGAGCTGTGAAATCAGGCTCCCCTTGGCTAATTTTGGGGTTTCAGGGACGCTGAAAACTCTTTAACTGCGACAGAGTTGAAAGGTTCATTTTGCACAACCGCATAGTATAATTTCCTTTCTTAAGACACACTGTTTGTGGGTTTCTGTTGAGATCGCAGACCTCTAACATACGTCGGCTTACTATCCACATTCTACCTTCACAACATTCTGACATACATACATTCCTTCACGGTAACAGGCGTCTCTCTATACAAGAAAACTGCACTATCTTCAGTAAAGTTCAGGATTTCACAACTCCTGCAGCACGCTTTTAGTTACATAATACTTTCCTTAACAGAGTTTAGCGCAGCCCAGCGGAGAAGGTTTAAAAAAAAATAAAAAAAATTGAGTACACATACCCACCTCTCTCTCTCTCTCTCTCTCTCTCTCTCTCTCTCTTCTCTCTCTCTCTTCATCACGCTTTTTAAAATTAATGTTCCTGTCTTATTAGAGTGTAGTTTCATTTCCTATGGTTTTATTGCTATTTTGTTTGTTGTTGTTTTTTTCCTGTTGCATTACATGTGTGTGTGTGTATTTTTGTGTTTAGATAGATATTACTAGAAATAGCAACGGCAGGTATGAAAATTGACTGGTTTACGTTAACTACCTCTACCGTTTAAAAAATAAAGTTTTCTTGATTCTCTCTCTCTCTCTCTCTCTCTCTCTCTCTCTCTCTCTCTCTCTCTCTCTCTCTCTCTCTCTCTCTCTCTCTCACATCATTCGAACTTGTCTGATAAGGTTCAGGCTTGACGTTTCACCGATTAAAGCTCATAATCTGCGTTACGCTGATGCTGAACCCCTGAGTAAATTATGTCCACTGTGTCAGACTGGTATAGAGGACGAGCTACATTTTCTTTTATGCTGTCCCAGTCTTTGTGACATACGTACCCGGTTTATTCCTAGAAAATATTGCAACCATCCAAGCAGCTTTCGACTCACTTTGCTAATGGCCCTCAAGTAACTATTATACAGTTAAGAACCTGGCATTATATATTTTTTCTAGCTTTAAGAAAAATACAACAGTTGCTCGGCTGAGTTGATATACTTTATTTTGCACTTTGGTTATTTTATGTACATGTATTGATGTGTATGAGAAGGTCTGGATGTCACTCTCAACTTTAAATGGGCCTAAGGGTTATCAATAAACAATTCTGATTCTCTCTCTCTATCTCTCTCTCTCTCTCTCTCTCTCTCTCTCTCTCTCTCTCTCTCTCTCTCTCTCTCTCTCTCTCTCTCTCTCTCTCTCTCTCTCTCTCTCTCTCCGAGGCTCTCTCTCTCTCTCGTGACTGAGTTCGAATTCCGGCTAGGGTCAAATATTTGTACAGGCCTTTTCCTCGTTGCCCTGTCTTTGATATCACCCTTTTTTGTGGTGGAAAAGGACGTTAAACTCCCACCAAACACCTCTCTCTCTCTCTCTCTCTCTCTCTCTCTCTCTCTCTCTCTCTCTCGTGAGTTCGAATCCCGGCTAGGGTCAAATATTTGTACTGGCCTTTTCCTCGTTGCCCTGTCTTTGATATCACCCTTTGTGTGGTGGAAAAGGACGTTAAACTCCCACCAAACACCTCTCTCTCTCTCTCTCTCTCTCTCTCTCTCTCTCGTGAGTTCGAATCCCGGCTAGGGTCAAATATTTGTACTGGCCTTTTCCTCGTTGCCCTGTCTTTGATATCACCCTTTTAGTGGTGGAAAAGGACGTTAAACTCGCAAACACCTCTCTCTCTCTCCTCCCCCCCCCCCCCCCCCCGTAGTTTTGATTTACATGTACCATAATTATTTATCGATTTAGTCTGCCGGTGCAATACTGTCACAATGTCTGTGTTCCACCCAGAGGATTACCGTAAGATGTGCTTGTTCGGGCTCATCAACTGTTACGTTCCTGTATTACTGAAGATCGTGTACTTTTCTTGTATACAGAGACCGCCTGTTGCCGTGAAGGAGTGCATGTATGTCGAGAGCGGGTTGTGGAGGTTGTGTGTGGATGGTACGCCGACTGACGTATGTTAGTAACCAGGACAGTGGAGCAGGAAGTGTTCGGCTTTCTCTGCCGCTGTGGCGCCGCAGTTACAGAAACCTGTACTGCAATACACTTGTTGAAACCAATTCAGAACCGACAGTCATTTGTCGGTTGTTACTGGGGAAAAAGACTGCGAGAGTCAACTAACCAACCCACTGACTCATTCACTGATTCACTCATTGACTCACTCACTCGCTGATTTTTTTTTCCCCTTCCTATTTTTCCTGCCTGCAAAGATGTGTACTTGTTTTCCATGTCATGGCCACTCCCGGGTCGAAAGGGATCTTTAAGCCACACACTTGATATTTGTGCATGCGTGTGTACACGAAGGCGAGACAGGCACTGTAAATGAGTCTGCACGTGACTCTTTACTCGATAATAATAACAACAATAACAATAATAATACTAATAATAATAATGGAGATTTTTAGATAGTAGATAGCACCTACTCTCCGAAGCTGGGGCTCTAGGCGCTTTACAAATTTATATAAAAGGTGATAAATAAATACATGAACAATAGATAAATAATCAATTAAATAAATACGAATAAAAGCGTACATACATACATACATACATACATACATACATACATACATACATACATACATACATACATACATACATACACACATACATACATACGTTCGTACGTACGTACGTACGTGCGTACATACATACATACATACATACATACATACATACATACATACATACAGACAGACACACAGACACACAGACACACACACAGACACACACACAGACAGACATATTTTTTTTTACTTCGAACCCTGTCTTTCACTGAGAATCTGCAGACAGACGCTATTAACACTCTCTCGTTTTTCCCGATCTCCTATTTTGTATAGGGGCGCCTGTCAGCACTGTACTAAATTGTCCTAATTTGACGGTTCAAGCTGAAAAGTTCCCACCGGAGGCCTATGCACGGCCTCCCCCTCAGTGCCTGCCCCATGTTCACCCGGGGTGTCCCCTATTTAGTCGATTACCGACAAGTAAGTGAAATACAGGGAGCACTTTGTACACAACGTCTACCCCCATTTAGCGACACCCGACACTCACGACCCCTCCCCCTCGCGGCCGGTGGCCTGATGAAAGACCCTTTGGTACGGCGTGACCATTCCGTGTCTTATCGCTTCTGCCTGGGATACAGGAGAAAGGCTTTGGACTAAAGAGAGAATCAAACGTCGACTTTGAAAGTGCTGGAAATTGAGAGGAGGACGCGGTTAACTTCAGATCAAAAGAGAATTAAATGATTGTCCTTTTGTTGGGGAGTTTTAGGGGGGACAATTTCTGATTGCAGGGGTCTGGTTGAGCGGTGTTCAGACTAGACGCTTTTTAGGGGTTTTAATGGGTGAAAGGAAGCTTGAAAAACTTGCTTGAAGTCACGTTTTGAGCGCGGTCTTTTAAGGTTTGTGTTCTCTTCTGTTCGTCTTTGATTCGAGTCAAAAGGTTATTCAATCGGAGAGAAAAGGAGAGGATATGACCAGAATGAAAAGACTAAAACGGCGTCGGAATTTAGTTTTAACTCTTCCCCCCCCCCCCTCCCAAAAAAAAAAAAAAAAAAAATTAACCCCCCCCCCCCCCAAAAAAAAACCCGGCGTCGCAGAGAAACTACAAGATGGTAACTCGGTTCAGCAATGACAGTAACTCTCGGGCTTCGTGGCTTGTTGATAGATTAGCTGCAGAGATCGCTGCCTGTATGAACTGAACGTGGCCGTTAAACTGGTTTGGGTAGGGAAGTGACCGGTGTTTCTCACACACACACACACACACACACACACACACACACACACACACACACACAGAGAGAGAGAGAGAGAGAGAGAGAGAGAGAGAGAGAGAGAGAGAGAGAGAGAGAGAGAA
This sequence comes from Batillaria attramentaria, assembly GCA_018292915.2. NCBI lineage: Eukaryota > Metazoa > Mollusca > Gastropoda > Batillariidae > Batillaria > Batillaria attramentaria. The sequence goes on from JACVVK020000231.1 coordinate 266,117, forward strand.
TCAATAAATCAATGAATCAATGAAACTTTATTTTACAACGGTAGAGGCAGTTGACGTCAGATAGTCATTTTTCATACCCGCCGTTGCTAAAAGCTACTATTATCTCATTGAGAGAGAGAGAGAGAGACAGAGAGAGAGAGAGACAGACAGACAAGGACAATCAGAGAAAGACAGCTGCCAGCCAGACAGACATTGCAATAATATAAATGCATTTTAGTAAATAAAACTTTTTTGGGATATAATTCTTAACTTTTTTTTTAAATCACAAAATTCTAGTCTAGAGTGAAAACACATCAGATGAAACGCAAGCATCACAACGCACTCTGCCCTTTTTGGAGCGATGTGTAATCTGTTCTGTTGAGGCAATACGGTCTGTCTTGTAGAACCCCCTGCTTTCCACAATCAGGCCAAGTAATCATGCTGAAAGAAATTCAATGAACCTTTTCACCTTTTCATGTGTTCTCGGAATAGAATCCACAGCCCGCCTGTTTCAAGCTTACCATATTTCGTAATCTGGTTGATGTTGACGCTCGTTGATGTTGGGTGATGATGATGATGATGATGATGATGATGATGATGATGATGATGATGATGATGATGATGATGATGATGATAAAGTTGATGTTGATGTTGATGTTGCTAGTGGTGGTGGCATTTTATTGTTTGATGTTTGTTAATCTGGTTGATGTTGACGCTCGTTGATGTTGGGTGATGAGGATGATGGTGGTGGTGGTGGTGACGTTGATGTTGTTATTGATGTTGACGATGATGATGATGGTGATGATGCAGCGGATGATGATGATGATGATGATGATGATGATGATGATGATGATGATGACAAAGTTGATGTTGATGTTGATGTTGCTAGTGGTGGTGGCATTTTATTGTTTTTGTATTCTTCTTTTTCGTCTTCAACTGTTTCTTCTTCTTGTTAAATTGCTTTTGTTTGAAGGTGGTTGTAGTTTTTGGTTGTTCCTGTTTGTACTGTTTTTGTTAGGTTTTGTTTGTGTGTCAGTTGTTTGGTTAGTTTGTTTGTTTTATGTATGTTTTTGTCCTCTTGTTTTGTTTGTGTGCTGTTGTTGATGTTTTGTTTAGTTTGGGGGCGTTTTACTTGTTGCTTTGTTGATCGTATGTTTGTTATTGTGTTTTGTTTGTTTGTCCTTGTTTTGTTGTCGTTGTTGTTGTTCACTTCAACTTAAGCTGTGTTCAGTTTCATTTAGTTTGTACGTACGTGGCTTTTTTTGGGTGTGTGGCTTCGCTGGCATACAAAAAGTAAACGGGGGCGGAAACACAACAACCAAAACAGCAGAATGAATCTATGAATTGATCATGATGTCAGCCACAGATGCTGTCAATTTATCATGTCACACAATACTACCCATTGTCAAAATACAGTCGCGAGGGAAAATACCGCATTTAATCGATGATGTCATACGTGGTGATATTCGGCACCTTTGTGCAGGTTGCACGCCATTTGCAGCTGGTTTTCTGTTGTGTGCAGTTTTCCGGGTATGGTTTGTGGGACAGCAACATTAACTCTCCGCTTCAGAAACGTTAACTAGAATGTGCATGACAGCTCTCGCCAGCGTCACGTCATTTTGATAAAACGTTTGTTTTAAAACGTTTTTGCTTGAACAATGTCTGTCTGTCTGTCTGGCTGTCTGTCTGGCTGGCTGGCTGGCTGGCTGGCTGGCTGGCTGGCTGTCTAGGGAGCCGGGATGGCCGAATGGTAGAGCGTTGGACTTGCAATACTCGGGTCGTAAGTTCGGATTCTGGCTGGGGCCAAATATTTGTGCTGGCATTTTCATCGTTGCCCCGTCTTTGATATCACCCGTATGTGGTGGAAAAGGACGTTAAACCCCCAAACTCCCACCCCTGTCTGTCTGTCTGTCTCTCTCTCGCTCTCTCTCTCTCTCTCAATGTTTTAATCATAATTATGTGCTAGTTTTCTTTTTGTTATGAACTTCTCCCTAGTCGAAGTCGAAGAAGTCTCTCAATGTTTTAATTATAAACGCCGGTTTTCTTTTTGTCACCTTCTCCCTAGTGTGCGTGCGTGCGTGCGTGCGTGCGTGTGTGTGTGTGTGTGTGTGTGTGTGTGTGTGTGTGTGTGTGTGTGTGTGTGTGTGTGTGTGCGCGCGCGTGCGTGTGTGTGTGCGCGCGCGTGCGTGCGTGCGTGCGTGTGTGTCCTCAAAGCCTCTCAAAAGGAGATAAAAAGTATCATATCAGCATACCCCCAACACTACTGTATCTCAAGATATTTTACACGCAATACAGCAAACCACAAAATACACACTTCTACAACAGAAACACAACAACAACAACAACAACAAAAACACAGTCACGCACAGTCTCTCTGTCTACACAAAGGGCACGCAGATAAACGAATGAAGATTTCAACATTTTTATTACAATATTCTCGTTTCAATGTAGTGGTTTTTCGCCATCGCGAAGTACACAAATGAACGACACAATTAAAACAAGAAAACACGACGCCCCATCATTTTGTACAGTGCGGTCATGTTCGTGTTGAGTCAAATCGGATCTCTATTGCGCATAAAAAGTATTGTCACACACCTGCACATGTAACATCTGCACATATTACATACCTCATTTGCATGTGTCACACATTATGCACCAAGTTATGATGTCACTTGCTTCACGTAACAACAAACAAATACAACACAGATTTTGAGAACCGGTGAGCAAACAAACGCAATACATTGTCTAAAATTGAAAGAAAATATTGCGATGCAAAACATATAGATAAAAATTCTTCTCTAGTACTATACGCCTTGAGGGCTATTTCAAGTCAAGTTTCGATATTATGCATGGTTTCACCAAAAACGATTATGAAATGATATCCGCTTTTTTTCAGAGTATTTCAGATACATTTTCATCATGGCTGTTAAAACAATAAAAACTGAAGACTCAAAATTTAAGGACTTTTTTTTTAAATCACGCTTAAAATAAAAATCTCTCTCTCTCTCTCTCTCTCCTTTTTCTCTAACACTGACAATGTATCACATACAACATCTGCCTGTAGAAGTGTCTATACGGCCCCATCGTACAATATAATCAGTCTGCCATTTAGCATTGTTCTTAAGAACCTGACATTTCACCAGACACATGTATCCCTCGTCTGAAATTAGACCCCTACCTCATAAAATAGGCAACAGTGTCTCATGCGACGAGCTGCCATGTCAGCTGGGTACGCAGACGTATAGAAAGTTCATCAAGAGCAGACAAAGAAATGCTAAGCTTCAGTCGCGCCTGGGGAATTTCTCGGTAATAAGGTTTGAACCGGAAGATGTAAGGTGGATTATTACTTTGATACGGGTTGAGTTCATGGTATAGGGTAATGCTAAACAAGTTTAGAAGCTGCTACTGAAGAAGAAAACAGTTGAAAGAAAAAGCAGTTTTTGTTGTGGGTTTTGGGGTTTTTTGTTTGTTTGTTTGATTGGTTGGTTTTTTTTTTTTTTGGTTTTTTTTTTTTTTTTTTTGGGGGGGGGGGTTGGTTGGTTGGTTGTTTGGGTTGTTTGTTTGTTTGTTTGTTTGTTTTACGTTAATCAGTTTTAATGTGGATACTCACAGATTACATTGTATTGTACTGTCTGCCACGCCAACCCCACAACAACTTTTTAAAACGAATTATCTTTTCACAAAGTGAAAACGCACAGTGCCAACGATGTCACAATGTCGATCTCTGTCGCTATCTGGATTTCTGTTGTAACAAGAGTCTGGTTGTTGCTGATGATGTTATTTAAAATTTGCATTATTTAGATTTTAGTTTCACTCGCCTAACCCTCACCGCAGATCAAAGGCACGAAACCAAATGCCCCTGTAACACCTTTCGATGAAATGACATGTGCGAGATCATGCTCCTTTAAACATACTGATGCAAGATCTTGTACATGTATCTCAAATGACAATGAGTTTTAGTCACGCTCCAGCGGCCCTGGAAATCCAGGACTCCACTGTGACGTTGCGCGTCTGTGTTCCATAGCAGACACAAAAGCGGGTACTGAATCATTCCCCTGAAAATGTTTTGCGAGGTTCATTGTTCGCGCTGTGTGCAGAAGCGCTCAGCTATGGTCTCGTGCATTTTGCGGACAAAAACCTTTGAAACCCCTCTCCGTGAATCGTTACAAAAGGCATAATGGACGCGAAACAATGGCATTGAGCGATGTAAATGTGAGATCCACAATGAAACTGACACCAGTGTAGAATTTGCAATGTTGCTTCTACTGTGTTGCGAGAGAGGGAGAGACAGACAGACAGACACTGAGAGAAACACACACACACACACACACACACGCACACACACACACACACACACACACACACACACACACACACACACACACACACACACAGAGCGTATGCATGCATACACTGCCGTCGCCACCACCATGCTTACTCCTACATTCACACAAAAAGACGTACGGAGGTTTTGAAAAGAGATAGACAGACAGACAGAGAGGCGGAAGGGAGAGAGAGAGAGAGAGAGAACACACACACGTAACAGAACACGACATAACTAAAACGGAATTCTAGGTACGGAATACCCAATAACTCAATTAGTTATTCATGAAGTTATTCATGACCAGTTCAGAAATGTTTCAACAACAAGCATTCAAGCGTGTCAGCACAGAGACACTGATTTCAAAAGGTAAATCTCTAACAATGAAGGAATCACTCAGCCACACACACACACACACACACACACACACACACACACAGTCTTCATACACTGACTCACCGACTCTGAACTTTGCAACAAGCTATTATAAATCTGCACACTGACACAGTGTGTCAAGGTCGGTACTATATTCACTCAGTGCTAACATCGCTCCTATAACACACACACACACCCTATCTATATCACTCTATATAGCACACTTCTGCACATGTGTACATTCCTACATACATGGTATATACCAGAATTCAACCAATCAACACAAGCAGACCAGAGGTAAAAATACCAATACGCACTCACAGATAATCTATACACAAGCTCTCATACAAAAATCATAAAATCAATACTCTTTGATGATACCTCTGATAGGCCCAATCAATTTAGGAAAAAATGAGCTAAGCCCTAAGTGGATGACTGTGGTTCATCACACAATACACTGTCAGTTATATTCAGTCATTTATTTTCAATGTCAGTTTCCGCGCCCGCGCCAGTTTCATCTGTCAGTTACAGTCATCGCCCGTTTCAGTGATCAGTTTCATGTATTTCATGGATGTTAGCTTTCGCGTCACAGTATGTACCCAACAGCATATTAACACATCGTGAGAAGACAACAGGCCTCTTGATCGTAATTACTGAGGGATCAATGGTTTATAAAGCAATAAATAATTAAGTTCTGAATTATCTTTTTAAAAAAATCCAGCTAAGTCTGAAAATACTGGAAGATGCATGTGAAAATATATATTATTTTTTCATTATCCAGTCACTATTCATTTTACAACTTTGTAATTGATTTTAACAGAAATGAATTTCTTCATATGCCAGAACTTGGGCCAAGTGACTAATGATTAAACCTTCGTCACACTAAAACTCCCCAAACACCCTCCCCCACCCACCCACCCACCCACCCCCTTCGTCACAAACAGTGCAGTTTGCACCTGCATTTCTCACTCAGCACAAAGAGTCATTTTTTTTTAAAGTACTTTATAAGATTCTGATTACACGCATAATTCACAAGAAACGCGTTATCATCAGTGAAATGACTGCAAGAGATAACTTGTCATTTTGTCATATGAATTCATGTATAGCACCTATTTTCAATCACATGTAAACATTATGTCTCAAGCGCTTAAAACCAAATGGGAAAAAAATAATTCATTATTATAAAAACTTTGGAGGTCAATATAGTCAATATCATTTACTTACATGCCCAAATCAAAACAACACTCCGTCACATCACATCATAAGACTGAAACATCTGAATTGTTTTCATGCCCTTTTCAAATTCGTGGCCGATTTGACGTATTGTACAGAAATATAAAGAAACTCATTATATGAATTACTACTTATTACATAATTTTTTTTAGAGCAATGTATACGCAAAAGTCTAACTTTTAAACGTTTATCCAGTCGGTCCGCCTAGTGTCATGTTGTGACCAACATAAATATTTTCCAGCATCGAACAGAACCGGCCGTGATAAAAAAAATGAAAACCTGGATTAAAAGATAGCTTGGATTTCTCAAGACCCGACATTGACAGCAGATATTCAACCAATCATATTCAGAACTGCGCAAAAACTTAAATATCCCGAACATTTAACACAGCACACATGTAATAATTACCTCCATAAGAAATTTCTTTGGCCACCTAGCAGCCAAAATTAATAAGCCATGATCCAGATTTGAGTGTTTAGCACTGTTTGTTCGTGTGAATTCTTATCACATCTTGGGATTGAGAACACTGACAAAAATGAGATCATATGAAACCTGAACACGCCCTGGGGTCGAGGGTTCAAACCCAGGCAGGACACGTATAGAGGGGGGGGGGGGAAACACAGTACAGTAAATGTTTCATTTTTTTTTAAAGAGCAAAACTGAAAAGTTTTAGTCCCGTGGAGCGGTCAGGCCCACAGAGCTACATCTCAGTCCGCCCAGTTTAGTGCAGAGACCTGCTCTATATCTAGGTCTGTGGTCAGGTTGGAGAGTTTGAGGATGGGAGGTGGGGGGTGAGGCGGTGAAGTTGTCGAGTATACACTTCCCTTGTCGCGAAAAAAAAAAAGAAAAAAAAAGGCCTCAACAGAAAACTGTCGTCAATTTCACCTCTGTCAATCACGCGGCACGTGCACGCTAAGTCCCGCGACAGGTGAAGGCCTTTCTCACACCCGCCCACCCAGAATAAACAGGGCGCCGAGTCACCATCACAGTGTCTTGTGAGGAGTCAGTATAGTGACACACAGCCCAAGCGCTCAGTCCTGCACCTGGTTGTCACAGATTAACGCTGCCTGTTGTCCTTTAGCGTAGTAACAGTGTCTTGGGGGGGAGTCAGTTGCGACACCCTCGGGACCGATGTTAGTCACTCTGACACAAGGTGGCGACAGTTTTCAACAGTCTGTTGGTCTCAATGTGCCGCCTCCCCTCACTCTTGTGGCGGTGCGGTTTATCTCCAGCTAACATAACCATAGCGTTTGGTTGTGTCTCTGTTTCGTCAGCTCTCCGCTGCTCAGTTTCGGTCACTGTTGAGTCAGTTCTCAGCTGTTCAATTTCTCACTGACAGTTTGTGTCATGTCCCTCAAATCAGCATTTTGGTTCGTCACAGAAAGACAATACAGTGTTCCTTTTTTTACCCCCTGTCTGTCCTTATGGGCTTTGTAGTAAATAAACCGGACTGGTAGTGATACCACTTTTAATAAAATGGATTGTGGTAAAACACGCACCACTCTTAATAAACTGGATTGCAGCAATACCACTTTTTATATACCGCATTGTAGCAATACACGCACAACTCTCAATAAACTGAGTCAGTCGACACACACTTGACACACACAACGTGAGCGCGCGGTCGACTTACAAAGCCGATGACATATTTTCTATTGTCGACGCTGAAAATGACACTACGCGCAGTGACACTACCCTGCTGCGGCATTAGTGAGCCGCCAGGCAAAAAGTATCGTATGTTGGAAGGTGATACTGTTATCACGAGGGCTTAATTAAAACGTACAAGTGAATGAGTTCACGGTGTGTTAACATGAAACATGGCACTTTTGACGGTCAGCACAGTGGAGGACATCTGTAAACGCTGTTGAGTGTCCAATTTTCCTGGCGCTGCGGGTGTGTTCTTGGGGTAAAGCACATGTACCCAGGAGGACATTTCTAAACTCAGGCTGCGTGCGCCTTTGACAGTCAACCCTGGCTATAACGTTGCAGCATGCATCGTCAAACAGAACCAGAAAGTGTTTTATGCTGGTTCACTGAGATGGCAGTCAAAAATCGCGTCAACGGCCGAGTATACCCGCTTAGCTGTACAGAGAATATCCGGAGACACTCAAGAGCGGATAAATTTCACGAAACAGGACAAAATAAATGGTCAGGACATACTCGGTCTAACATCAAGGCCTTTCAGTTACAACTCACTTCTCACTTCAGGGTGGGGGGAGCTGTTCAGGCCTGGCTCCACTATGGCACAGCTGACAGACCACGTGCACCGACAGACCACTGACCACACACTACACGATCCTACCTTGAGCGTGTGATGCTGCCTTTCAGATGACCGCCGGGTGACGGAAGTGATCCTCGGGTTTGACGAGGACGTAAGCTAGAGGCCTCTGGACGTCGTGGGCGGACATGTAGGGCGGGCAACACGGTACCAAGTACTGTCCCGACAAACTGGCAGCAGCCGCCGCTGCGTGAGCATGAGCCGCCGGTGGTAGAGAAGCCAAGGACGTGGCCGGGTGGCCGGGTAGCCCGTAGTGAGGCGGGTAGAACTGCGAGCCCGAGAGCTCAGTGGGTGGCCGGAGTCCGGCCAGAGGATGGTGACTGTCCAGCTTGGAGGCGGCGGCGGCAGCAGCAGCAGCAGTAGCCATGTCCAGGTGAGGGTACATGGAATAAGATGATGTAGGCGGGAGCAGCTGACGAGCCTTGTCCGCCATTATGCTGGCAGCGTTCATGCCGTTGAGGAGGTCACTGTGATGGCCGGACAGAGACGCCAGGTTGTGAGCCATGCTGCTGAGAGCTCCGGAGTTCATCCCGGGCAGCATGGGGAGCGGGAAGGCGTACTTGTCCTTCTTCATCAGGGATTTGGGTTTGCGGCGCGGGCGATACTTGTAGTCAGGGTGCTCCTTCATGTGCAGGGCCCTCAGCCGCTTGGCTTCGTCGATAAACGGCCTCTTCTCGTCCTCGGTGAGCAGCTTCCACTCGGCGCCCAGACGTTTGGAGATCTCAGAGTTGTGCATTTTGGGGTTCTCCTGCGCCATCTTGCGGCGCTGACCTCGTGACCAGACCATGAAGGCGTTCATGGGACGTTTCACGTGATCGTTGTTCTTGCCCAACCCGCCGCTGCCAGAGCTCACACCCCCGGGAGACAGGCTTCCCGGGGAGTCGGGACACGGCCCGGGGGAGGAGACGGACACCCGTGTTACGGACAGTTCCGGTGGCAGTGTTTGACCAGCCATGATCCCGGGTGGTCTGTGGTCTTCTGAATCCAGCGTGTAACTTTAAATTACAAACTCAAGTCCGTCACAACACGAGTCAGGTTTGTACCACAAGCTTGAGCTAAGCTGAGCGCGACACAGTCACACACACGAGTCCCCAAGAAGCGGATATCACCAGCATTCAACACCGAGTCACAAAGTCAAAGCAGGCGGCTACAGATCGTAAACAGGCCACCACCACTCACCCGCACACTCCAACACAGCGCGGCAGTCTCAGTCTCCGAGCGAGAAATCTATCCACAAAGCAAAGCGTCCGATAGTCCTCAAAGCTTCTCAGTCTTTCTCACTGCTGATTCAGTCCAGCGTCAGTCAAGCCAGATCAGTTCACGAACAAACACCCGAGTGTGTGAAACCTGCTCCGTAGTTGTCGTTTGGCTGTCGCCGTCCTTGTGAGTGAGACTGGGAAACACGTTCAAAGATTACCGGTAGTTTTATCCGGGCCGACAAGCAGCGTGTGTCTATCAGTCGCCAATCAAACGCCAATGTCATCTAATCCTGTTCGGCAGCCTCTCGCTCCAGCATTGGACAAACGCCTGGCGCGAATGGGCCGCGTCGCTGCCATAGCGGTCTTTGGCGATCCCTGATTGGTTTGAGCTGTGGCGGCCTGACACACCTTTAGCTCCGCCCACTCGAGCGCCGCGTGCTAGCCGTGTTGTATCGGCGCGGGGCGCAATGGCAACGTGAAATGCTCAACAAGCGCGAGGTGTGAAGTGTCAGTCTGTGTTACAGGTAAGTAGCACTTTTCAGTCGCCGTCGGCAACTTTCCGAGCTCAGCACAGAAAAGAAGGGGGTGTTTGTAGTCAGCGCGCGCCAGACGAGACAAACTCGCGAGAGGTGTTGTGGCGTGTTTACACGCTAACTTTACGTCAGTCAGGGCAAGTGAGTGACGGGCATGGGGCGGCGTGTTGAGGAATGCCGAGGGGGCGGGGACGGTTAACGGATCAGCCGGCGGCCAGTTAGCGTTGAGACAATGGGCGAATGGCAGGAGTGGACTGAGCATTCATCGGCGCGCTAGTGATGCTTGGTGGAAGCCAAACTGGAAGCGCTGGAAACAGTATTACTTTTGATTTTAAATCCTCCAGTCCAGCCCAATGCCCTGTTATAAACTGAGGTCACAGTACTCCGGCATGAGAACAGTTTAAAGATCTAAGCTCAGTCAGTCACAACAAAAAGCTTTCCGAAGTGTAAAACTGACAGTAGTGAGACTTAGTAGGGCTTCGCACGGAGAACTTCGCTGAGTAGCGTAACCCACTTGCATGTAAATTAGGCACCCGTTACGGGTACCATTAGCTAATCGCAGCGCGTAAGCAGCTCGCGGCCTCTGCAGTGTGAGCCTAATTTACATGTAAATGGGTTACGCTGCTCAACGAAGTCCTCCGTACGAAATCCTACTAAAGTCTCACTAATAATACAGAGTCCGTCGACCGTGCGCGGCAAGCCGGCACAGTCAACTCTGTCACAGTTGCAGAGTTTTCAGCGTCTCTGAAACCCCAATAAAAGCCAAGGGCAGCCTGACTGACTGATGATTTCACAGCTCAGCCCGGTTTGCCGTTTTGACACTGAGCGAGAAAGATCGTGCAGTACTCAACACTGATCCGCTAGACACTGTAGCGACGTGTCTCGCTCACTGACCAAAACTTGAGCCAAATACTGTATGTCACAGCAAACTCGTGCTCTGGTTTCCCGAGGCACTGAAAACTCTGCAACTGTGACAGAGTTGCCTGGATTATGCACAGTCGAAGTAGTCGCAGTTTTCAAAAACGCAATGTTTTCGGCTTTTCAGTTGCTGAGATTGCAGACCTTTAACGAGTAGACGATTCATGCAGTTCAAGTCCATTTCACCAAGGAACTGTTTGTATAACAGGTCTATCACTGTGACAGTCACGTCACGTCAAGGATACATAATCAGAAGCTCCCAAGTCTGACTGAATCGTGTTCAGCTGGAATGTTCGCCTGTCCCAGAAGCCGCCGGGATGCTACTGACTAGCAGAGCCCCCTCCCCCCCCCCCACACACTCCCCCTCCCATCCAGTAACTGTGACCTGCCCGTTAGAGCCGCGGCCCCAGTCGGCCGCCCTGGTGCCGAGGAGTTAAACCCTACCGGCAAGTTACCTCAGTACTTCCAATGAGAAAAGTTTATCCTCATCGTAGGTAAACAACTTGAAACGCGACACTGAGAGACGAAGAGTGGGTGGGTGTTTGGGAGTTTAACGTCCTTTTCCACCACATAGGGTGATATCAAAGACGGGGCAACGATGAAAAAGCCAGCACAAATATTTGGCCCCAGCCGGGATCGAACTCACGACCCGAGCATTAGAAGTCCAACGCTCTACCATTCGACCACCCCGACTCCCCGAGAGACGAAGAAGAAAAACTGTAGACTGGAAAAGTATGAGAAACAAATCAGTTTTGCTGTTTGGCGCTGTCACTCAAGTACAAGTGGAAGACGTGAGGTCTTTGCGGCGATCGAGGCACCACTGAGCTGACGACCTGCCCACTGAGATTATCAAGTTTAAATCCACTATGACTCAGTGGTTCATTGCTTGCTTGCTTTCTTTTCCACAGCACAAGGGTGAGATTAAAAAGGGGGACAACTGACTGACGAGGAAGAAGCCAGAAGAAACTTTGGGTTTCCAGCAATGACGACAAATGCGAACACTACGTGACGAGAAAATATTACTCAGATCAATAATAACTACCCAGTATTTGTTGCTGTCAATTATTATCGGAAAGGAGAGAGGGCATCACAGCTTGACTAGTCTGAGACTAACAGATCGGTATGAGATGCATAAAAGGAGTCTAGGGCACGACGACTATTTACAAAGACACATCAGTGCCAGGAACAACTCAGTTGTCCTTAAGGGCTAAAAGCCATAGGACGTAAAGCACGCTAATGATGTCGACTACTTCAGGGACTAACCGCTAATGCACGCTGATGGCGTAGTAAGTGTGAGGCTAGCGCGAAGTCTCAGGCTAGGCTAGTCACTTTTCATGCACCCCCATACCTTATGTGTTTATGAAGCCGGAGCGGCGCGCGTTTCACTGAAGAACCTCTGAAACACATAATCACTGAGTAACGACTAACAGTTGATCAGAAACTCTTCCTCGAAACAAGAGTTACCATCTGGGCCCGCATGTAAAAGTCGGGGTTACGGAGTTTAGCCCCGGGTTAGAGTCTAACCTCGAACTAAACTAGCTCTAGGGTTAAATTTTCTGTTGTTTTTTTTTTTTGTTTTAAATCAGGAAGTGGGTCCATTCCAGAAGGTGCCTATGCCGTTATAGAAAGATTTTTGCCTTTCTTCGCTTCCTTTTCTTAATTTAATTTTGTTTTGGGTTCAGTCTTTTGTCCTAGTCTGGGTTAGGCCCGTAGCCGTGGGTTAAATTAACCTCGAGTTTTACATACGGGCCCTGATAACTGACTTCCCGAGAGCTTTCCAAAACTCTTTTTTTTTCCTTCTTAAAAAAAAACAAAAAAAAACAACAGGCAACCGTTTCTCAGACACAGACGAATCTTCATCTCCACTTTAAAGTAAAGAAAATTTTAGTGTAAGGAAAAGTGGTCGAAGCTATGAAAACGGGGAGCCGGGGTGGGTGAGTGGGTGTTTGAGGGTTTAACATCCTTTTCCACCACATAGGGTGATATCAAAGACGGGGCAACGATGAAAAAGCCAACTCACGACCCGAGGGGAGCCGGGGTGGGCGAATGGTAGAGCGTTGGACTTCTAATGCTCGGGTCGTGAGTTCGATCCCGGCTGGGGCCAAATATTTGTCAGCTGGCTTTTTCATCGTTGCCCCGTCTTTGATATCACCCTATGTGGTGGAAAAGGGCGTTAAACCCCCAAACACCCACCCACCCACCCCGGAGCTATGAAAACCCAATAATAATGTAGTTATGAAAATGAATTTTCTCCCAGAACTCACAAGATGTAAAGCAGGGAAATCGGTAGCACTAATCAAATGACGCAAAATGAAACCGGTTCAGTATATAATTATGATATTTAACCTTCTTCCCCATTTGATATCAAAGTGGAGACGACGAGGAAAAGCCATAACAAGGTTTGGGCTCCTGGGACAGTATGTAATAGTCGAGGTTAGGGTTTTTACTTTTTAGCCCTGGGTTAGGGTGTAACCTCGAACTAAACTAGCTCTAGGGTTAAATTTTCTGTTTGTTTGTTTGTTTGTTTGTTTGTTTGTTTGTTTTTTATATCAAGAAGTAGGCTTATTCCAGCAAGGTGCCTATGCCTTTAATATAGAAGGATTTTTTTTCTTCCTTTGTTCGCTTCCTTTTTTTTTTAAATTCAATTTTGCTTGTGGGTTTCTTTTATCATAGTCTGGGTTAGGCCAGTAGCCGTGGGTTAAATTAACCTCGACTTTTACCTTTTACATATGGGCCCTGGCAGACAGGCCGACTGATTCGAACTCACGACACGAGCGATGCTGGAAATCTGTTCAAAACGAAAATCTAGGACCGCGGTTAACAAGTGTTCGTGTGATGTGAGTTCCAGCAACACTGATACACATTAAATGTATTATATTAGATGTGTCTCCGCTACAAGTGTGACTGGAGCAGGTTATGGGGAGAAGGGGGACAGCTACCCTAACTGAACTGTCCAACTGAACACTATCCAATCTAGTCAGACCGCTGCCAGGTCGGGCACATTTGACATAATTATATCCTTGACTGTGATGCACAAGTCACAGAAACAGTCCAACTGAACGCTGCTAAATTCAGGCAAACAGGCTGATCAGCCACATCTTTATTCTTGGCTCTGATGGGCACAGAGAGAGAGAGATGATGATGATGATGATGAAACGTTTTTTTTTTAATTCTCAGAGAGAGAGAGAGGTGATGATGATGATGACGATGACGATGACGACGACGAGTTTTTTATTCAGAGAGAGAGAGAGAGAGAGATGAGTAAGTAAATAGAAACAATCTTAAAGTTATGATCAGTTGTCACTATGCAGGAAATCAAAGCAGTTTAATTTTCCCCACACATTTCACTGTGGACACTTTGAAGAGCACATATGTGGGTAATTTATGTCCTGAAGTCATTTTGAAGCCATTTTCCAATGACAGGTTTTGTTGTTGTTGTTGTTTTTTGTGTGTAAATTTGCAAAGTTGTTTACTTGTTTGTTTGTCGGTTGGTTGTTGGTTCATTGCTTCCTTTGGTTTTTGTTTGTTTGTGTGTTTGTTTTATTTCGTGTATGTGTTTTGGTTTTCAAGTGTTTATTTGTTTGTTTTTGGTTTGTTTGTGATTGGATTGGTTGATTTGTTTGTTTGTTTGTTTGTTTGTTTGTTTGTTGTTTTGTTTTGTTTAATTGTTTGTTTAGTTGTTTGTAAATGTCACAAGTTAAAAGACTTAAACTCCCAAACTCCCAAAAAAAGTAACAGAAACGATCGCTCGTACATCGTACAATCTTCTTCATTTTTTTTTTAAACTGCCTTTCACGTGAGAATAAAACAGGAAATACACAGAAATAGCAAAAGAAACTGTGTAAATGAAACTTCAACACCTTTTATCGTGTCTTTTTTCTCTCCAATTTGTCTGAAGTGAAATCTGAACCATCCTCACAGAAATTAACAATCGGGAACCTAGCAAAAAACTGAGTGTGTGTCAGTTATTTCTCGCCGGCTGGCGCATGCGCCGATGGCCAACAATCCGCCATGCTGTAAGGGGTAAGTCTCTACATCGGAAATTAGCGAACACTTGATACTGGCAAACTTGAGCGAAGAGACCACAGGCACGCGCGTTGCTTGCTTCGAGCGTGGTCCGTCAGTCACCATTAGAATAGTCATGTAGAGGCTGATTCTTATACCTGTGCTAGGCTGAGTTGTTCCTCCGTCACATCAACCTAGTTGGCAACAAGCACGCAACAACAACAACAACAACAACAATAATAATAATAATAATGAGTGTTTTATAGGCGCTTTACCCAATTTCACGAATCGGCTCAAAGCGCCGCGAACTGAACCCAACACGCACGGTCACGTGAATTACACGCATTCTCTCAAACGCTGGACATAAACACATTACAATCACGTGGTGCGAAGGGTCAGCTCAGCTATTCAAATTTCGGGATTTAGAATTGCATTTATTTTTCAAATCATTGGTGGGCTGAACATTTCCAAAGCAGAGGGGGCAGGAAGTCGGAGTACCCGGAGAGAACCCCCGACGATCGGCCCGAATGAACGGTGCCACGTACGAGAAGGAAAATTTTTTTGCCCCAAGTGGGACGACACCGTGTAAAACATTCAAAGGTCCTTACCATAACAGACGGTGTACTAGTCACAAACGAATAGAGAGTCTAACCACTGTTACGTCTGATGGAAAATCTATGGCCGTTTTAAAGGTCTGCAATCGCAGCAAAAAGCCGCAGACATTGCGTTTTTGAAAACTGCGACTCCTTCGACAGTGCATAATCCAGGCAACTCTGTCACAGTTGCAGAGTTTTCAGCACTTCGGGGACCCTTAGAAAACCAGAGCACGAGTTTGCCGTGGCATTATTTGGCTTTTGGTCATTGAGCGAGACACATCGCTACAGTGTCCAGCGCCGGGATGTTGAGTGCTGCTCGATCTTTCTCGCTTAGTGTCAAAACGCAAATCAGTTGAGCTGTGAAATCAGGCTGCCCTTGGCTTTTACCGGGGTTTCAGGGAAGCTGAAAATTGTGCAACTGTGACAGAGTTGACTGTGCTTGCACGGTCGACTCTGTAATTTTTTTTTTTTCCACAGAAAGCTTTTTGATGGGAGTTTAGATCTTTAAGGGAATATGTGGGTAAAAGATGCACGGGTGCTGTCGTCTGCATGTCAGTAAACACAACACGCCACATTGCGCATGTCAACCAAAGGGAGACAACTCTAAGTTATAGCTACATGTACAAAATTATTGCGCCTGCGGCTGTTTAAGACGATGCTGTATGTCGCTGTCTGTTCCCAACCCAATACGAAGTTATCGTGCGCACGGATTGATTAGGGATATCCATCAACAGATTGGCTTTCATGGCACCCATACTGCAGGCGCCCGCCGGGCAAAACGTAGTAAGTACAGTATTGAGTGAAACAACAAACACAACTGATCCCAACAGAAATTCTACTGACTTTCACGGGTGCACCAACTGGAAAAAATAAAAAAGCCGTTTTCGATATACAGCTGTATCGGCAATCGATTTGGGTACCAATTTCACACTTGTAGCCCTAATTTTTTTTTGTTGTTTTTGTTTTGTTTTTTTGTTGTTGTTGCTGTTGTTGGTTGTTTTTTTGTGTGTGTGTTGTTGGTTTTTTTTTTTGTAGGGTTTTTTTTTTTTTTTTTTTTTTGGGGGGGGGGGGGGGAATTAAACTCTCACTTCTAATAGGTCGGCTTTTCGAAACTGAGCACTAGCAGAGACAGATGCCTCTGACACTAGTGCTGGCACTAGTAAGTAGTACTAGTTAGACGCCAAAGCCTCAGAGTGAGGAATTCACTGAGCCACCTGGGCTAACAGAATCAAGAATCAAGACTCAAGAAAACTTTATTTTTTTTCAACGGTAGAGGTAGTTAACGTCAAACCGCCAGTCAATTTTCATACCTGTCGTTGCTATTTCTAGTAGTATCTGTCTGAATAGAGAAACACACACACACACACACACACACACACACACACACACACACACACACACACACACACACACACGGCACACACACACACACATACCACACACACACACACACACACACACACACACACACAAAGAGTCACATGTAACGCAACAGGAAAAAAAAGGAAAACTAGCAATAAATCCACAATAAATAGAGCGTAGGGAAGCGACAAGGCCAGAGACAGTAGCAAGTTGCATGCGCCTGTGCCCACGGTACAAAAACTCCGCTACAGGCAGGATATAGGCAGCACAAAAACGACTACAAAAGTGACAGCCTTGGGCGTTTCTGATCGGACACTGGAGCTGTTCAAATTACAATGTAACCTTTCACAGGGCTCTGCCGGTGTAGCATCCGGTCCGGTCCCCCCTCTGAAGTAGTCCCCCGGGGGACCAATTCGTGGCAAAAACTGCTCTATAATGGTCCCCCCCTTAGACATCCAGCCTCGTTTTCGACTGGTCCCCCTGGGCGATTTTGGTCCCCCCTCGCATCCAAAATAGGCCCCCTCTCGAACTGGTCCCCCTCTTTTCTAACCAATGTAGAGCTATGTCAGTATTTATTTTTAACTTTATTGTTACAAAACTTTATTGTCCCCAAAAGCACAGGGCCATAGGAACATTTTTTTTCTTTTTTTTCCGATTTATGTGCTTGTTGTTATTTTTGTGTGTGTGAGATATATTTGTTTGGTTGTGTTCTTGTTTCTTTCAGTTGTTTTTTTTTGCATTGGTTCTTTTTTGCTGTCCACATTTCCTGTCATTTTTTTTAAACTGGAAATAGCATTTAGAGAATAACATCAAAGACCAAGTATCTAATATTTTCTATACAACGCCATAGAAAAAATATTTCTTCAAAATTAAGTAAGTGTCCATGACATGAAAACTAGTTGCCACCTTTGGCTTTCAGCGTACTTCAAGTAGACAGTCAAGACTGAGTACCAGTGTCTCAAATCATGACCCTTGAAACAACAAAAACAGCAGAAGACTAACAGTTCTCAGGCTGGTCTAAGGAGTGACACAAAAAACAGGAGCAAAGTGATGTCCAAGATTCATTATATAAATTACTCTGTCTGTTTTCAATGGGGCCGATTGCCAAACTGGCCCGTATTTCAGCCACCTAGGTTGTCGGCCTGGAGCCTCTCTTGTGAACACATACACGGGCGTGTCCAAGAGGGTGGCTGCAGCAAATATCTCAACCTCGGTGGCCCAAGTACGGAATGAATTGTCGTGTACTTATAATTATAGGCATGTTTGACACGAGTCACGTGACGTGTCAAGAAGCGTGGCGACCGTTTTCTCATCCCACAAAAAAAATAAATAAAAGAAAAGAAAAAACAAATCTAAACTTTTAAAAGTGATTTAACTTCGTAGATTTGCCGTTCTATGTAGCCTATACTTTTGTTTTTTAGTGGCGACCGTTTCCTCATCCCACAAAAAAAAAAAAAAGAGAAAATAAAAAAAACAAAAGTATAGGCTACATAGAACGGCAAATCTACGAAGTTAAATCACTTTTAAAAGTTTAGATTTGACACTGTAACCTTGACCCAGTTCAAGATCATCTTGAATAACATCTCTGTACAAAAATGAAAATAATTATACATATAACGAAAGAGGTGTGTGTGTGTGTGTGTGTGTGTGCGCGTGTGTGTTTGCGTGCGTGCGTGCGTGAGTGAGTGTGCACGCGTGCGTGCGTGCGTGCATAATGTGTGTGTGTGTGTGTGTTTGAGAGATGGGGGGAGGAGAGAAAGTGTGGGGGGCGAGAGAGAGAGAGAGAGAGAGAGAGAGAGAGAGAGAGATCCAGAGTCACGTTTTCTACTGAGTTGACACACACTATAACAATAAAGTTAAAAATAAATACTGACATAGCTCTACATCGGTTAGAAAAGAGGGGGACCAGTTCGAGAGGGGGCCTATTTTGGATGCGAGGGGGGACCAAAATCGCCCAGGGGGACCAGTCGAAAACGAGGCTGGATGTCTAAGGGGGGACCATTATAGAGCAGTTTTTGCCACGAATTGGTCCCCCGGGGGACTGCTTCAGAGGGGGGACCGGACCGGATCCTACACCGGTTCGGCAACAGATGAAACTTACAAGCAGGTGGTTGTTAATCATAACGAACGGTATGACGGCAACACGTGCAGATTATGTTCCCTACCGCACGCGCTACTTACAGCCGATTTCAGGACTATCGCGAACGGCGGACTGTTCACTGATATGGTAGCCGCGATGGCCCAGTGGATTCCTGACGCTAGGACCTGACGCCTGAGTACTCAGGTCAGGGACGGAGCCGAAAAATCTACCTCAGTCCTGGCTGCCTCTAACCCGTGTTGTGCAGGAGAGAGCACGTGGTTTTTCGGCTTCGTCCCAATACTGCATGCCCCAATATTTCATGGGTGCCAGCAAATGTACTGTACTCGAGTGCCATCAGTCTAGCCGGTAGGTGAGGGTGGGTGGGTGTTTGGGAGTTTAACGTCCTTTTCCCACCACCTATTAGTGATTTCAAAGACGGAGCAACGAGAAAAGGCCACGCCAGCACAAATATTTAGCCCCAGGAGGGATTCGAACTCACGACACGAGCATTGAAAGTCCAACGCTGTACCATGCGGCTATCCCGGCTCCCTAGCCAACTGGTCAACTGAGGCTCTGAGATGATGGGTAGGTAAGCTAGGGTTTAACGCCACCCCCACCCCCTCCTCCCTCCTCCCCCCCCCCCCCCCCCCTCTCCCCGAGTGATTGTAGACGGCCCTAACGTGGGAGGGGGGGGGGGAGAAGGACAGCTAGCTATCCTAAGGGAACAGGCGAACAGTCCAGCTAAACACGATTCAGTCCAGTCAGACTGGGGAGCCTCTGATTTGATGAACCTGTTTCACAAACAGACTCGGGTACGACCCAGCCAAAGGAAACAGTTCCTTGGTGTAATGGCTCTGCTTGGAACAGTTCCGTGGTGCAATGGAACTATACCAGTGGAGTCATCTCCCTTGGCTGAAGTGCATGCCAGGGGAGATGACTCCACTGGTTGTGGCATTCCCGGCGTTAGACTTCCCTATGTCAGGACAGCCGAATGGTAGATTGTTGGACTTTGAATGCTCGGGTCGTGAGTTCAAATCCCGGATGGTACCAAATATTTATGCTGGCCTTCCATCAAACATGGCCACGGGGTGTAACGTGTTGGTTTGAAGGTGTCCGATAAGACAGCGATTACGATGAGAAAGCATATGTGGTTGGCGAAATAGCATTTTTTTTCCTACAAAGAAAAAGATCAACAATAGGATAAGTTGTTTTTCTTGCCAAAAAATTATATATGCAGAACAAGCACTTTTGTACAAAAAAAAACTAGTTTTCTTTTTTTTTCTTTTTTTTTTCCTTTTTTTAATCGACCAATAAAAGAAAAACAACAACACGGAAATGACAAAACATTTATTTTTTTTCCTGCTGAAAACTGATTTTTTTCCGCAGAAAGCACAACTTTTCTGACCCAAGTATCTGATTTTGGTGCACTGTCTAAACCGCATTCGATGATAAGTTTTCCACATGTTGTTGTAAGCCTGTTTCTTTTGTCTTAGTCTGGGGGAGCCGGGGGAGCCGGGGGAGCCGAATGGTAGAGCGTTGGACTTCTAATGCTCGGGTCGTGAGTTCGTATCCCGGCTGGGGCCAAATATTTGTGCTGGCTTTTTCATCGTTCCCCCGTCTTTGATATCACCCGTATGTGGTGGAAAAGGACGTTAAACCCCCAAACACCCACCCGCCCTTGTCTTAGTCTGGGTTAGGCCCGTAGCCGTGGGTTAAATTAACCTTGACTGTTACATACGGGTCCTAGAGACATTTGTCCTGTTACAGTTTCTACGGATAAGAAGCCCTGAACTGACTCAATTTCACATTCAAATAAATGTTTATTATTCTAACTGGGAAGTCCGGTCGTGGTGGATATGAAACGAACGAGCAGACAATGCATGTAACATGAACAACATAGACTAATATAACACACTTGAAATCAGTAAAGATTTATATTTAATATCTCCTAAATTAATTTTTGATATTACTAATGTTACTAATGTGCATCATGACATTTAAAATAGCTATTAAGATACACTACATATACATTCATGACAGCTATCACAGTCTTCTTTATCCACCAAATCCGGTCCATATCACAGTAAAATTCAAGTACACACACACACACACACACACACACACACACACACACACACACACACACACACACACACACACACACACACACACACACAAACACACACACACACACAAACACGTATGTCAGCATCAAAGGTCGATGTATGTGAGCTCAGAAAAGTTAGACAATGCCTCTTTAAATCTGCGATGAAAGATGAAAGAGACCGTATGTATATATATATACACTGTACACGTGGGCAGGCACAGTGGGTTATGATGCGTGAAAAACAATTGCCATGACCGCGGGGCGATTATTCAGATTAATTTCTCCATTCATGTGCAGACAACCGTGACGTACGTGCAACACGTGCAGCGAGAAGTACATATCCGGTTTGTTTGTGGGGGCTCGATTGTCACTCGCTCAAAAACTGCACACAAGGACGCGCGGGAGATATAATCGATAGTTTCAGTTTTTGATCAAAGGCATCGGTGTCTGTCAGTGTATCATTATTTCGCCGTTATCCTTCCCGCCTCCACAGGCAACCCACCCACCACCCTCCCTGCTCCGTTAGACACCCCCTCACACCTTCCATACGCACGCGAGCACCCGGCCATTATCACGGCATGTTGTATGTCTGTCATACGATTCATATGATTTTATGGTTGTTTTGATAGATATACCGAGCAACAAAAGAAATGTAATATAACATAATATAATATAACATTGCGGGGGGGGGGGGACTGGGGGGGGGACTGGGGGGGGGGGATTTGACTCAGTGCTAAAAGTAAAATGCCCATATTCCACGATTTCTTCAAAAGGGGCTAACGCTACTATTGTTATGCTCACAGACAGTTCTTTAGTCGTTTTCGTGGTATCTATTATCAGACCATTTGTCCTGAATATTGTCTACTGTGGTGCAGAAATGACAGGACATAATCATGTCCGTCTTGGTAAGACAGTAAGCGGACATTTCGAGTTTATGACCAATGTCGACCTACGTGGATAGGAAGCCCTTTGAGAATGGCCTGTTTCATCTTTCTTCGCAGATTTGAAGTCTCATTCTGTATGACAGGCAATACAACAACTTGTGGAAAACATAATCATGCCCGCCCGAATTTCGCGTTGCTTTTGTTGCTTGGTGTGTGTGTATAGGGTTCATTGTTGGAGATTTTCAATACCGCGGTAACTTCCTCAAGTTTATGCTGTAACAAAGCGCATCAGAAAGTTGACAGTACTGACAGGAAATCTTCCAACAGCATTCTTTTTCCGATCAAAGAATACCCAAGACGCGATCCAAGTACCGTAACCTTCAACAGTCGATAGTGTTAGCCTGGTGCCATGTTTGTTTTGACTTGTCAGCCGGAGTGACGTCCCCTGAAATACCTACGACAATGTTCGCGGCAACCCTGTTCCGGGTCTGTCGATAACTCCAGGCCCCTGCGACGACGGCCAAGTCGGGCTAACCGAGACCGAGCCGAGCTAAGTGATACAGAAGAAGGAAAAAACAAAAATACTCGGTGACAAGGAAAGTGGACAGTTGCGAACAACTTTGAGGTCCCCGTGTTATTTCACAGCCGGTGTGCACAGAAGCGGTGAAAACTGTCGCATTCACCAGCACAGTACATTCTCAGCCTGTTTCGAGATTATTGCCTGCAAGAGTTGTCCCCCGTGTATACGCAGACCCGCAGCATGCATGCATTTTTCGTGGCAGCTTTGTGCTCTGCCACGAAAAATGCGTGCTTGTTGCGGCGAGGGAGACAACTCATGCAGGCAAAAATCTCGAAACAGGCTGATAAAAACATACCCCCTCCCCCTCCCTACACGCACGCAGCAGCAGCACCCCCCCCCTCCCCTCTCTCTCTCTCTCTCTCAGTCGTCTCAGTCTGTGTGTGTGTGTGTGTGTGTGTGTGTGTGTGTGTGTGTGTGTGTGTGTGTGTGTGAGAGAGAGAGAGAGAGGGTGGGTGGGTGTTTGGGGGTTTAACGTCCTTTTCCACCACATACGGGTGATATCAAAGACGGGGCAACGATGAAAAAGCCAGCACAAACATTTGGCCCCAGCCGGGATACGAACTCTCGACCCGAGCATTAGAAGTCCGACGCTCTACCATTCGACCACCCCGGCTCGGCCGCGCGAGAGAGAGAGAGAGAGAGAGATTTCTCAAGTACTCGCGAAAACACTACGCAGATATCCCCTGTCGTTTCGGCCGCGCAAAACGTTTCACCCATCAAATGTTTTCTTGAATATTACATAACCCGCCTCGCACCGGGCCGCCCGGGACACGCCGCCGAGTCCAACATTGTCAGTTTCTAGTATCGGCTATTATCCGCCGGGATAAACTATCCCCTCTTTCTCTCATCTCAATAATCGAAAACATGGCGTTCATACTTAACTCACTGACACCTGGCCCCTGCACTCTATGTTATTGCTCGCTTCCTCTTGACAATTTTAAAAGCAGCAGGTTTAATCACTCGTGATTTAAGTACACGGATAGGATTTCCTACCTGCGCTCGCCGAGCGAATGTTTTTGGATAATGGCAGGGCCCGGCGCACGCCGGCTGCGAAAAATCTACTTCTGTCGCTAGCTTGTGTGAAGAGTCATAAAACGTAGAGCCATTTGCTATTCAGTGTAATCTGACGCGTGTTTCGACCCTTCTACGGTTAAATGCGAACTTTTGTCAGCTCTTCATTCCATTAGTATGAATATTTCACTCCAAAGCGTTATAGGAATATCTTCTGGGCCAAAAAGTCAGCCTATAACGCCGCGGGTGATGTCAAAATGTGTCACTGATACCGGAAAATCGGCCGAAACGAAATTTGATCGGGTGGGGAAACACATCATGTTTGATCACCTTTTCATACATTTTTCATTCGGCTTTTTACGGGGCCAAGTTTGTGTTTTGGCGAATCAGTGAACCTTTGCTTTTACTGAGCACGCGGCAACTTTTGATTAATCTCTCTCCCTCTCTCTCTCTCTCACTCTCTCTGCATCAGATTTGGTGGTGCGTAGATAGCTGTTCATCTTATTGTGACGTACGAGAGGTAAAATAAAATCACAATGTGGAGACGTTTTACTTGCCAGTAGTTTAAGTGCTTGTTTTTGTTTCTTGTCTTTGTTTGTTTGTTTGTTTGAGACTCGGAGAGAGAGAGACAGACAGACAGACAGAGAGAGAGAGAGAGAGAGAGAGACAGACAGACAGACAGACAGAGATCTCCATTTCAGTGCATCGTTACACTTGTAGTATAATATCTTTTATGCCCTGAAACGTCATTTGATTTTTATTTTAATTTGATACAGGCAACGAAAAAAAATCTGTTTAAGCATAGAGACAGAGACAGAGAGTAGGCCACCACCTCGCCATCTTCAAACCACCCGGAATCAGGGACGAACACGCCACCCCTCCACCATCAATCACCACCCGACTAAAGACTTGCTCCAGATAGCCCTACCCCATACACTGACACGGCTTGGTAACTTCACAATCAAGCACAATCAACCACAGGAAGCGGGTATTTTGTCCAAGTTTTATCGCCGGATACAAAGCTGCCCCCATCTGCTGGCGACACTTCAGAGCCGATGATTCCTTGTGTGTGAGAACGAGTCGCAGAATTTTCTTCCACACGCGATTTCTGTCCATGTCTCTCGGTGACTGTTTTCTGGGAGGCCAGTTTCCATAGCGGGTGACTGTCGTGTTAGCGCAGTCATACCTTCCGCGGGTGACTGGCCCACACGTTAACTTTGATGCCAAAATTTTAGAAAGGTCATAATTAGTTTCTGGTAAAAAGAGGTGTGTGTGTGTGTGTGTGTGTGTGTGTGTGTGTGTGTGTGTGTGTGTGTGTGTGTGTGTGTGTGAGAGAGAGAGAGAGAGAGAGAGAGAGAGTCTGTGAAAATGACCTCTACCAGTACCACATTTTTTTTTTTTTTTTTTTGGGGGGGGGGGGGGGGGGGCACTGTCAGCCGGGAATCGAACCATCAACCATACTCTCGCAAATCTCGGCTTGGAGAAAGAAAACTTGTGCTGACATTTTCTTCATTGTCCGGTAAGCTTATTTGACATCAACCTCGCGTGGCGGAAACACCAAACACAATCTCTCTCAAAACCAACCAACCCTAAACACGTCACCTGCAGTGGCAGAATTCGTGTGCACTGAGAAACCCTGCTGACGAGCTTCGCCATTCCATTAAGCTGGCCATTGTAGTGTGGACAATAGCTTTTGTCCAGCAGCATCACCCAAACGCGCTGTGGCAACAACAACGCCATGCCACCAACAAAAGGATTGACAATATTTTCGCTCGGACGGCGACGCGCATGAATGAACACGCTTCCGCGGCCAGCCAGCCGACCGCAACGAGAAGGTGGCCTGGATAAATGGGCGCAGACAACGTCACAGATTGGAAAAATGGGGGGGAGGATGTTGTGCTGCAGGACAGAGTCATGTTCGATAATGGTGTCAGACAATAAGGTTGTACACTGTACCTGTTTGTTTGTTTGTTTGTTGTTGTTGTGGGGAGCCGGGATAGCTGAATGGTAGAGCATTGGACTCTCAATGCTCGGGTCGTGAGTTCGAATCCCGGCTGGGGCCAAATATTTGTGCTGGCCTTTTTCTCGTTGCCCCGTCTTTGATATCACCCTTACGTGGTGGAAAAGGACGTTAAACTCCTAAACAACCAACCAACCACCCTTGTTTGTTGTTGTTGATGTTGTGGGTTGTCAGGATTTCTGGTTGAAGTTTTTGTTGTTTTGTGGGGTTTTCAGGGTTTTTGGTTGTCGGTTTTGCTGTTGTTCTTGTTGTTGCTGCTGTTGTTGTTGTGTGGCTTTTCATGGTTTTTGGTTGTCGATTTTGTTGTTTTGTATGTGTTTGTTGTTGTTGTTTTGTGGGTTTTCAGGGGGTTTTGTTGTTGTTGTTGTTGTTGTTGTTGTCGTTTGTGTTGGTTTGTATGTGTCTGTTGTTGTTGTTGTTGTTGTTGTTTTGTGGCTTTTCAGGGTTTTTTGTCGTTTGTGTTGGTTTGTGTGTGTTTGTTGTTGCTGCTGTTGTTTTGTGGCTTTTCAGGGTTCTTGGTTGTCGATTTTGTTGTTATGTATGAGGTTGTTGTTGTTGTTGTTGTTGTTGTTGTTGTTGTTGTTGTTGTTGTTGTTGTTGTTTTGTGGGTTTTCGGGGGTGGGGGGTGTTTTCGTCTGTGTTGGTTTGTATGTGTCTGTTGTTGTTGTTGTTGTTGTTGTTTTGTGGCTTTTCAGGGTTTGTTGTCGTTTGTGTTGGTTTGTGTGTGTCTGTTGTTGCTGTTTTTGTATTTGGTTGATAGAAAACAATGTTGTACAATGGGTGGGTGTTGAGGGCTTTACGTCCTTTTCCGACCACACACGGGTGATATCTAAAGACGGGGCGACGAGACAAAAGCCAGCACAAATATTTGGCTCCAGCCGGGATTCGCAACCATGTTCGGGG
>JACVVK020000231.1:297500-537500 GCA_018292915.2 Batillaria attramentaria
TCATTGGTAATGTAACTGCACTGTTGACGTGTCATGCGATGACTGTTTGTCTCGACAATAATATTGTGGTGGTGTGAATCCCCCGCACGTCTCCGTGTCAGTTACTGTCGTGCGACTGCGTGTGAGTGAGAGTTAAGAAAGAGCACGCACCTCTTACACCTACACGTTGCAACACACACGGTCGTGACACCCTAATTTTACTATTACCTGGCATGAAACTTGATTACAAAGCCAACAAAAAGCACCAGATTGCCATTTATTACTCTCCACACAAATTTTAAAAGGGCAAAGATTTTATACTATATTTAGCCGGTGACCCGGAAGCTAATACCGTCGCGTAGCCTGTAAATCGCTGGCGGCTAGCTGGCAAACCCCCCCCCCCCCCCCCCCCTTGCCGGTGCCGGCGCGGGAATAGAAAGCCGTTCTATTTTTCCTGGAGCCAGCTAGCCACAGGCAGCCCGTACAGCCAACTGACCAATCACTGCCCGAACCTTGCAACGCCGCAGGCTGCGTGTGCGGCAAAACCGCTGCCCGAGGACGGCAACATGCAGACTGGCAGTCGTGTAACCGTATGCTGAGCCCTGAGATGGAACACTACCGCTTTCGAAGCTCTAAGGCTGTTCGCCAGAAAGTTCGGGTAACCCATGAGTGATCGGGGAAGTCACATCCTGGGTTAGGGATCCAAGCGAACAAACTTTTTGGTGGCTACATCTCTTGCGTGGTGGCTAAGCACAGGAAAACGTCAGGCTAATGTAATAAAAATAGGCAGCGTACCTAAGCTGTACGATGATGTGTACTAGCTGAGCTTGACTGAATGGGATCCCCTATGGCGCACGGCGAACCTCACCTCGTAGTCTTAGCGATGGGCATTATATCCACTGAGACACGCACGCGATGTAGCTTGTAGGGGTAAAGTGTATATTTTCATGGAGCGTTATTCAGCGTCAATTGTGTCCTATCATTATATAAATATTGGTCCAGCCACCACAGAGATATTAATGTGTTGTATTTTTTTTTCCTATGGGCGGAGCCATGACCCTCGATTACAGGAGAGGGGTTCCCATGACTACTTACCAGACAGAGGGATGTTCCACTTGGCCGTTGCGACCGTTCTCGTGACTTTGTGGCTTCTAATATTAGAGAAATACGATGTTCTTTGAGCCGACAATCCATTCCTCAACAGAGAGGGGTGAGCGGTGGTCTAATAGGTAGCGCGTCGGATTTAGCTGCTGCGCTACTCAGTGAACGGCCGTCACCAATGTTATGGCGATGAAGCGTGGGTTCGAGCCCAGGTCGAGCTTGTGATATGATACTGGTTTTCTGGTTTTTCCTGGCTGACGGGCTGCTCACCAGGGGTGTCTCACCGGGTTATCCGGCTTTCCTCCCCCAGAAAAATGACAAAATTGTATATATATATATATATATATATGAAAGGTATTGGGTGGCGCTGCACCGCGACGACGCGCTCCCCCTGGGGGAAGCAGCCCGAATTTCTCGAAAGGGATAATAAAAAGTAGTAAAAAAAAAAAAAAAAAAATACTGGGACTAGACTAGGGTTTCTAAAAATAGCCACCAATCAGCGTCGTTAAACTGGTCTTCAGCCCGCAGCCAGATAATGTCGTCTGTTCAGTACGACGTGCGTTTGTAGAACAAGGTACACGCCGGCCACAATTACCACAATGCTAGGGGGGTTGGGGGTGGGGTGGGTGGGTGTTTGGGGGTTTAACGTCCTTTTCCACCACATAGGGGCAACGATGAAAAAGCCAGCACAAATATTTGGCCCCAGCCGGGATCGAACTCACGACCCGAGCATTACAAGTCCAACGCTCTACCATTCGACCACCCCGGCTCCCCCACCACAATGCTATTCTGTGACCCACGTGACTGATTCTGATGCACAAAGTTTTCCACACACTGTTGTACGCCTGTTATAGCATCTTCAACTCCAACGTGAAGTCAGTTCTGCTCTACGGATGCGAAACATGGAGGACAACGAAGACGATGCAGCAGAAGATCCAGACATTTTTCAACACCTGTCTGAGGCGCATCTTCAACATCCGATGGGCAGAGAAGATCCGAAACGAAGAGTTGTGGGAGCGAGCGGGGCAGGAACCACTGGCCAAGCAGATCCTGCGGAGGAAGTGGGGCTGGATTGGACACACCCTCAGGAAGCCAGCATCCAGCACCACACGCCAAGCCTTGACATGGAACCCGCAGGGGAAAAGGAACAGAGGCCGGCCTCGCAACAGCTGGAGGCGGGACGCTGAGGCAGAGCTATGCAAGCAGGGGGATCAACTGGACTGGAGTGGCAAGAGTAGCCCAGAACAGAGTGCGATGGCGAAGGGTCGTCGATGGGCTATGCTCCACTTGGAGCCATGGGCCTTAGCAGTAGTAGTAGTAGTAGTTGTTGTTGTTGTTGTACACCTGTCATACATATTTAGACTTGAAGCAGTACGGAAGACACCTCACTTTGAATTATTCGGGCTGAACTCTGACCTGCACAGGCGCACCCACAAGCGATACTGTTTCAACCCAAAAGTTGAAGCCTAGAAATCTTAAAACATGCGCCTTTAAAGATGATCAATTGTAATCAACCCATTTCTTTAACTTTCAGACGGAGGGGAAAAAAACAACCACCCCCCCCCCAAAAAAAAAACAAAAAAACAACAACAACAAAACAAAACTCGAGAACAGCTCTGACTTTACGTAAGACATTGATTAGCAGAATGTTTCACTAAGTCTGTCTGTCTGGTGTGACAGCGTGCCAATCTCCGTCTGTCTCTGTGTTTGTTCACAAGCTTGCAACATCGTTCCACACAAAGTTCGCTTCCAACAAGACGATTAATTCCTTAGGCATTCATGGGAAAGTTTCATTATGTCTCTGCTGAAGTATATTCAGTCCTTCAATTTAAGCATGAGAGCCTTTTGAGGCGGGTGTGGGGAAAGGGACAGTGACGTCACTCAAAAAGCAATATCGTACGGTCCGACGGAAAATGGGAATAAAAACATCTTCAGTCTTTTGAGACCGCAAATTTCTCGCAGGCGTTTGAAAGAAACGCAGCCAAGTCTGAAGATAATTCCAGACGGCGAGAGTGGCATTATGGGATTGAAAAGACCCATTACTCTCAGAGACGCTTACAAAGGAAACGGACCTCCCATTGAAACGGGCAAGATTTTTTTCCAGGGCGGTTTCGCTTATCGTCATTTTCTGGAACGTGGTTACGAAGTGTTTTGAGAGAAAGCCACACAGCCAAAACAGGGAGGGATGGAAGGGGGGATGGGTTAGGGGGTGGGGGGTCAGGGGCAGTGGGGTTGGGGGCACCTCAGAGAGAACCTCGCCGAGACCTTAAGGGGACTTACAAGGACCTCACTAGAGGGACACAGACCGCACAAAGACTTTGTTCGAGATGGGGGAAATGAAATTCATTTCCTGCTCAAGCTATGGATGTGTGTGTGAGAGAGAGAGAGAGTGTGTGTGTGTGTGTGTCTGTGTTGCTGGTGGCTGACGCTGGCCGCGGATGGTCACACGACGACAACGACAACTCCCCCAGCTAGCGGAGGGGCACGGGGAGGGAGGAACATTGAAAGGGTTCTCCGTCGTGTAAGGTTAATATTTGGCCCCAGCCGCCTCGCCTCCGTTTTCACTCACAACACTTGCCACAAAAGCGCGACAAAATAGGATTTAAATGTGCCATTCAGCCCGACAAGTGCTGAACCAGCTAGGATTTCGACACCCTGTTTGTCTTATTCGTTCATTGATTGCGCTCTTGCAGGCTTCAGTGCGGGCTCTGACACCAGCTCTGTGAAGACGGCCGTGTTTGCGGAGAAACCTCCCCGAATCCAGGCTCTGTTCACAGCGCCGTGAAAGATGATATTAAAGCGTGCTCCATAGACAAGAAAAGGGAAATTACGTTACCCTGTGCAACTTCATTAGATTGGCATCAGCCGGGCAGCGAAGGAGATAGAAAAAGACCCCCCCCCTCCCCTCCGCCCTTCCTCCCCCCCCCCCACCCTCCAACCCCCCCTCTAACTTGCGGCTGCCCGTCTTTTCCTGGGAATCAATTCGCTTCTTCACAGTCGCCGCTATTGCCGCGTCGTGCTTCGGTCGACATTGACATGTTTTCTTTTCCGGCATCTCTCTCTCTCTCTCTCTCTCTCTCTCTCTCTCTCTCTCAAAACATACATTTCTAAGATTGCGGTTTACTCCCGTTGTACTTTAAAAGTTTTAAGTAAAGCATTAACAAAGTCATCATCATCATCATCGTCGTCGTCGTCAGCGTCGTCATCGTCGTCGTCGTCGTCGCCGCCGCCGCCGCCGCCAACAACATCGTCGTCACCATCGTCGTCCTGAACATCACTGATCGTCGTCATTGTCATCATTACAAGCGTCATCATCATCGTCGTCGTTGACGATTGTGTCGTCCTCGTTGTCATGGCAATCGTTATCTCAGGAAATCGTCAGATTTACGAATGAAAAGTTTCGATCCGTACTAGATTGTGTTTTGTTTGCATTTTTTGTTGTTGTTTTGTTATTGTTGTTACTGTTGGTGTTATTGGTTTGTTTGTTGTGGTTTGTTTGGGATTTTAGTTTTTTTATAGTTTTTGTTTCTTTTTTGTTTGTTTGTTTGTTGTTGTTGTTTTGTTGTTGCTGGTTTGTTGTTGTTTTGTTTGTTTTTTGTCGGTTTGTTTGTTTGTTTGTTGTTGTTGTTTTTTTTGGAGGGGGGTGTTGGTTTTATTTTATTTTATTTATTTATTTTTGTTGTTGGTGTTGTTTTACCATCGCCACTTGTCTGCTTCAAACTGCATCGCGTCTCAAACCACAACCTCCCCCACCACACCACCACCACCACCACCACACCACCACCACCACCACCACCACCACCACAACCCTCGACCCCTTCACCTCCCCCCTCCCACATCCCCACCCTTCCCCCACCCTCACTGTCTCGCCTCTTCCAACGGACACTGAAATCTCTCCGTATCTCCAGGCCGCTCCCAAAGGCTGTGTAATCTTTGTAGGGTCTTAATTAATCTTGCCTCCGATACAGCGCCCTGTCTCTGGTTTTCACTTGCTTGGTTTCCTCCACATAAGCGACTTCAAAAGTCTGCACAAAGCAGCTTAGAGATGAAATTTCTGCGAAAAGAAAGCCATAGTAGACAGTTATTAGGGGATAAAGGCCCTTGGTGTCAGCCTCGCTTTGATCAGCTGATGACCTCCCCTGACTCACCACAAAAGATGGCGGAAAAAGATAGGTCGCTCTCTAACGCGGGGAGTCTAGAAAGCAAAGCTCAAAAAAGAAGAGTTAGACTGTCAGCGTCCCAATGCTCGATGTGTTGGGTTCAAGCACTGGCGTCTACCGCTGAAGAGCCGTTATTCATTTCTGGAAACGTCATGTAAGCTTTCAGTTTCACTCTCCTAGTAAGGAAATTTTGTTTGTCGAAATGCGTCTTTGACAGCGATATAAACTTTCTCCCTGGATAAGTAGAACGAGTCTGACAACTGTTAGCCCCATCTCTGTAAAGATCAAGTGAGTGTTTTAGTAATCAATTATCAGTTTCATCTCTGTAAGCCACAAATGAGTTCGGAAACTTCCAGAAAAATCAAGATGTGCTTTTACAGCTGTGAAATTCACCAGGCTATCTGGAAGAGTCAACTGAATGAGTCCTTCGCAACGTAACGCCGGATAAAGATAAACGTCATATTTTTTTTAAAAAGTGTTTTTAACAAAGTTCTACGAATGTTTCTCATCGGTACAAACTGAGCCTGTGGCCATTACGAACTTCATTAAAAAAAAATATCGTGATAACTACGAACGTCATGTCAACAAAAACTAATAAGTGTTAATAAGCTGAACAGGTTTCAGTGCGGAACTGCAACTGTCCCGCAGTAAACTGAGAGCGATTGCCTGTGTGGCCAAAAAAGACATGCCATCTTCTGCAGATAATAAAGAGAGCTGTCGCCTCTATGACCATTTTCTGCAGTTCAGTTGGCGCCGTCTACGAAATTTTTTGCAAGTGAATTATGAAGCCATTTGCACGTTTTTTTTGTAACCCCCTTTTTTTTTCTCTTTTGTGGAATTGTAATGCAACTAAATTGCTGTGGCGAAATTGTAACTCTCTTTCGCGAAGAGTGGCAGTATCAGATGTCCATTCAGTTCCTAATGTTTGTTGATTGTTGTGAGTTGGAAAGATAGTGGTTTTTCCTTTCCATGGCTTCTCAGCTCAGACATTGGTCAATGTGATCTTGTTCTCCAAACAGACTCATCAGTGTTAGAAATACTAGAAGTCAATGGAAAAACAGCACAATTCCTTTTTTTTTTTTTTTTTTTGGTCTTGTTTTGTTTTGTTTTGTGGTAGTGTTTGGTATTTTGTTCGGTTTTTAGGTCTCTCTCTCTCTCTCTCTCTCTCTCTCTCTCTCTCTCTCTCTCTCTCTCTCCGTCACACACACACACACACACACACACACACACACACACACACACACACACACACACACACACACACACACACACACACACACAGAGTGATTTTTTGTAGTAGTTTTCTGTGTTTGTTCGGGGTTTTTTTTCCCCTTTGTGGGGTTTTTTTTCCCCTTTGTGGGGGTTTTTTCTTTCGTTTTTTCAGGGAGTGGGGGTGACTGTTGCCATGGAAATTAGTTTTAGTTTTGTTTTCCACATACGACGGAACTTGTAGAGATGCTATGTTCAGAAAAAAATGCCTTTATTACTTTCAGCACATAATGATGTGAAGTGTAACAAAATTCCGCATGGTGGTTTGTTGTTGTTGTTGTTGTTGTTGTTGTTGTTGTTGTTGTTGTTGTTGTTGTTGTTGTTGTTGTTGTTGTTGTTGTTGTTCTTGTTCTTGTTGTTCTTGTTGTTGTTTGGTTGGTTGGTTGGTTGTGTGTGTGTGTGTGTGTGTGTGTGTGTGTGTGTGTGTGTGTGTGTGTGTGTGTGTGTGTGTGTGTGTGTGTGTCTGTGTCTGTGTCTGTGTGTGTGTGTCTGTGTCTGTGTGTCTGTGTGTGCGTTGTATTTTTGTTGTTGTTTGTTTGTTTTGTTGGGTTTATTTTGATAAGTGTGTAATGTTACCTTACAACGATGGTTAAAGCTTCTCAAGTTACGATAAACACCTCTCTCTCTCTCTCTCTCTCTCTCTCTCTCTCTCTCTCTCTCTCTCTCTCTCTCTCTCTCCCCCCCCCCCCCCCTCTCTCAAGCATTCTGATGCATTTGTAGGTTGAATTTCACGTGCACCAAATTTAATACCTTATAATGAACATTTGTTGAAACTGGAATACCTTGTCGCCGAAGTTCTCAACTGATTTTTTTGTTATGAATTTCAGTTTGAAATTTCCTGGTGTCGCCTGCGGCATAATGACAGCATTCTAGGTTTCCGGTATGCTAGCAACATTCGGAAGACAAAAAAGTCCAGTTTGTGAAATAGGAATCGCCCCATAAGGCAGTTCGAAATGGCCGTGTCGTCACCATGCCGCCAGAACATGCTGTCATACTGCGTTTATCTGCCCACGAAGAAATTTCTCCCCCCCCCCCCCTTTTTTTCAGATTAGATCAGTAGGTTTCGTATTTGCTGTAACCCATTTCTAACTTCATACAAGATTTAAGGGTGTGTCCTACTCCTAACTTTATACAAAAATTCAGGATGTGTCCTACTTCCAGCGCAGAGTACAATATGGAAGGCCACCCTCCCAACCCTCATTCCACCATCCCCCCCCCCCACACACACACACCACCACCACCAACACCCCCCCCCCCCCCCATTCCCCCAAAATAAAGTCAATGCTCGGGTACTGAGTTCGATTCCTGGTTTGGATCCAAAATTCTGTGCTGACATTTCCTTTGTTACCCCGTCTCTGATATCATCCATACGTGGTATAAACGGATGTTAAATGCTAAAACATCGAACCAACCACCAACCGGCCAACCACTTCCAAACACATAAAATAATATAAAATGAAACAATCATCATCATCATCATCATGATTCATCGTCATCATCACCACCACCGTCATCGTCGTCGTCGTCGTCTTCGTCATCATCATCATCATCAGCATCATCACTTCTCTGAAATCCCCACAACTGAGGAAGCATGCCCGTAATGATTATTGACTCTAGCGCGACACTCTGATCTGCATGAATGCGGTGATGGATTGAAAATCTGCCCGTGCGACTCACAAAACTTTCGCAACTTTTCTTCTCCTAAAACCTTTACCACGTGTTCGGATGACACTGCCTCATTGGCCCTGCAACCCCCGTCGCCCCCGCCCCCTTTACCAACCCCATCCACCCCCCCCCCCTCCACCCTCCCACCCCACCGTCCGCATGGTTTCTTTTCCTGATTCACTTATGCCCAAGGCTCAACAGCTGACACGAGTATGAATGTTCACATAGAGGAATCATTTACATGTAGCTGGATTTTGATTGACATGTCAGTGTAGCCAATCACAGTGCACCAATCCTCCCACAGACAAATCACTCGTGTGGGATTGTCTGTCAGAGTGTTTGAGGGTTCCCTGCCAGAAGACCCTATCTCTCTTCTTTCTGTCTGTAACGATGGGAGGGAACCGTCGCTTTGCTTTAGGGAGGCTGCCGTGTACAGGCAAAACGCAGTGTAATCCATGACGTCATTTCGTGGAAGAAGACCACTACATAACAATGGTATACCGCTGTTATACAGCGCAATATCCCAGCAGATGCACAGCACTTTACAACCAGTTTGATATCGCACGCACGCACGCACGCACGCACGCACGCACGCACGCACACACACACACACACACACACACACACACACACACACACACACGCACACACACATTAACATCACTTCCATAAACATACAGCTGGGCTCCCGATGAACTAAATAGGTACGAAGCCCACTGCGCAGAAATTGCGCAGGAAGAGAAATAACCCCCCATCCCCACCCCACCCCACCCCCATCCCCACCCCCACCCCGTGCACCGTCATCTAGACCTCCCACCCCACCCGCCACCCCCCTCCTCCAATCCCCCAACCCCTCCCCCTCCCCTTCTCAAGAAGACCTTTTACATTCACACTTCCCCAACGTCAAGCAGCAATGGCCAGCGACTGTCATAATAAAGTGGCTTCAATTGCCGAGCAGGAAAAAAAAAACTGGGTACGTGAAACTTCAATCATAACTGGCAAGACTGTCTACAATCGGCGCAAGGAGATTTATCCATATTTTTACATTTTCTCCTAGGGCAGGGCATTGGGCATGCGTGGCGACCCTCTCTGACCCTGGTCAATAGATCAGAGGGCTTTTTGCATTAGGAAAATGGGGGGATGGGTTTTAATTCTAGCTCCGTCTCCCTGGATTGTCAGCAGGGTTTCTAGACGAGAGTTTTAGTGAGAAGTAAAAAAGATGAGGGAATGTTTGTGCACATCGCGCAAAATCTGTCCCTTGTGTGCGCTTCAAAGACGTATGAAAATTCAAATATATATTTGAAATAAATGTTATTTTATTCGTGTTTTTCTGTAATCCAGTCACTTGAAGTGCACATGGGCGGTGGTTAAAATGGATCTGGTGATGTGGTAGATTCGTCTGTTGTTTTATCTAATGCCTCCCTTTGATTGGCTAGTTTGACAACTGGTTCGTCGAAGTTTAGCGGTTTAAAACATTTCGTATCGTGCACGAGTATTCCACGTTTTTCACTCTTTTTCGGTTTTTTTTTGGGCTCTGTATGCAAAGCTCAGGCGAGACTAACGGTTCCTTAATGATCTTACTGCAGCAAATATGAGTATAATCAAAGTGCAACACTCCCATTAAGCCAAATTTAAACCCATGCAGACATAGATTCATTATGACGTTTATTGTGAGGGCACTTATGCACAACCCCAAACTTACCTGGTAGAAATTGAGTTAATGTCCATTTCCACCAAGTAATAGACTAAGCAACCAGGAAAAAGCTTTTATTGTTGTTTGTTTTTGTTGTTTGGGGTTTTTTGTTTTGTTTTTGTTTGTTTGCTTGTTTGTTTGTTTGTTGTTGTTGTTGTTGTTGCTGCTGCTGCTGCTGCTGCTGCTGCTGCTGCTGCTGCTGCTGCTGTTGTTGTTGTTGTTGTTGTTGTTGTTTGCTTCCAGCCGGTAATCAAAGTCACGACTCGAGCACAGACGGCGCAAAAACTTCACCAGCTCGGCCACCCCGGCTCCCAAGTTGTTTCGACAAAAAAAAATGGTTGGTTGGTTGATTGGTTGTAACTCTCAAAACAAGAGAGTAATAATAATAATAACATAAACATAAATGAAAGGGAAAGCTTGTGGTGATATGCCGACCTTCATCGTTGTCTAAAGCGTTGTGCTTGGTTTAAACATTTTTATTCATTGAAGGATCACCGTCAAGCACAGTATTACACTGCAAGAGAGCACAACAAGCAACAACTTATGTACGGGCTCACCTGAACCAGTTTACACAAAAGTATGGCGGAGAAATTGGCATGGAAAAACTGGATTGAAATGTGAAGGCGTAAAAAAATGAATATAGCGTTGTGTTTGAAGCCTTGTGTTCACTAAGACTTCAGAACACCAAGTCTTGCGTGGCTATCAATGGTGTGCTCTGATCTAACAATAATAATAATAATAATGAGGATTTCTTTAGCGCCTAATCTCCGAAGCCGGGGCTCTAGGCGCTTTACAAATGTATACAAAAGGCGATAAATAAACACACGAATAATAGATAAATAATCAACTAAATAAATACGAATAAAAGCGTACACACATACATACATACATACATACATACATACATACATACAAGCACTGACACCTACACACATACCAACATCCGATACACACCTACATACATACACACTGCAAAAACAACGGGATTTCTCAGGATAAACAGCCATAAACAAAGGGACAGATCTATATCGCCTCTTTTTCTACATGATGGTAGATCTTTCTTTGGATTTCATGGAAAAAACAAACAAAACTGCAAAAGCAAGGAGACGAATTTTCATGGAATACATTTCTTCCCCAAGTTCATGCAGTTTCTCCAGATGATGGTAGATCTTTGTTTGGATTTTATGGAAAAACAAGAAGATCTTTGTTTGGATTTCATGGAAAAACAAACAAAACTGCAAAAAGCAAGGAGACGATTTTTCACGGACCACATTTCTTCCCCCAAGCTCTTGTAGTTCCTTTCCGCCAGCATGTGTAGAGATATTTTGCCAGGAAAAAGGCTCCGCGGTCCGGAAGGCAAGAATCCAAGACGACCAAATAGCGATCACTGATACATGCCAATGGATTGTAACCCCAAATGCCCCGCGCTTCATACGGGCACCTCCCGCGCCTGTTCAGCGACACCTTTGACCCACAATAAAAGTTTTCTCTCGTCGCCGTCCTCAGAAAGAAAAGGCGGGCTTTTGAGGCTGGCAGGAGGAGCGCGGACGGCGCTGGTTGTCGTCTTGGCTGAAACTCGAGTCTTCAATTAGGCTGTGGCGGCATTCTGGGGTCCGGTGGCGGAGGTCTGAGAGAGGCCCATTGACGAGCTGTCATTGATGGGACAAAAGGTCTGCAACGTCCTGCACTTTGCCCTGCCCCCCGTGCCCTCTGTGAGGCGAGGCTGCACACGCTTCCAGCCCCTAACCCCCCCCCCCTCCCACCACCACCACCTCCCACCCCCACATCTCCACCTGGACCATGTGGAACACCCTTCCCTCAGACTCCCTCCCACCACCACCACCACCATCCACTCCACTCCCCAAACTGCATCAGATCATTTCCACCACCTCCACCTCCACCTGCACCATGTGGAACACCCTTCCCTCAGACTGCCCCCCCCCCACCCACCCACCCAGTTACACACCCCACCACCACCGTCTACTCCACTCCCCAAACTGTATCAGATCATTTCCACCACCTCCATCTGAACCATGTGGAACACCCTTCTCCCAAGACACCCCCCCCCCCCTTCCACTCCACTCCCCAAACTTCTGGAGAGACTGCATCGGATCATTTCGTCATCTCCTAACTCTCGTTCGAGGGAGCCGGAACAGCCGAATGGTACAGAGTGTTGGACTCTCAAAGCTCGGGTCGTGAGTTCGAACCCCGGCTAGGGCCAAACATTTGTGCTGGCCTTTTTCTCGTCGCCCTGTCTTTGATATCACCCTCACCTGGTGAAAAAGGACGTTTAACTCTGAAACACCCGCCGACCCGCCCTAACTCTCGTTCACGATCACTGCAAGCCCTGCTGTGGGCAAAAAAAAAATGTTTTGGGCGTTTTATCTTTGGCCATTGCCGGATATGTTGCAGTTTCTCGAGGCAAGGTGATGGTGTATGATGCTTTGAACTGTAGCAGGTTTACGGTACGGTGACCAGAGAAAGTTTGTTCTTGAAACAAACAAACATATCTTTAAATACTTACTCCGAGCGTTGACTGGGGAGTCAACTGGTACTTTTGCCTAATCTACAGTTTGTTTGTGTTTTGCTTTGTTTGTTTGTTTCTTTCTTTCTTTCTTTCTTTCTTTCTTTCTTTCTTTCTTTGGGGCTTATTCTCAGAATCCTCGAAGACAAGAACCCTAGAAAAATGATCACAACAAAGCTACCTTCTTGGGCTTGGGCCGGACATAAAAAAAAACACGGACATAGTTTCTTTAGTCGTGCCTTTCGAAACACAACAATACTTGACCATCGTCATGCAGCGGGCTTGAAAGAAGGATACACCGTACGACTGAGAAAACACTGTATCCACAAATGTACAGAAGTCATGGACACCAGTGACTGAACCAATAGTCTACATAGGTAAAGGAAACACTCAATTTATTTATATGTCTCTCAGCCGCTTCTCTGCAAAAGCTACTCTCAGCATCAATCGCTGATGGCTGCCAAACTCGTTCAAGTCACTCATCGGGGCGGTAGAAGGCGCCACACAAGCGCCGTGATTGGTGGAAACGCGGCT
The DNA here is from genome assembly GCA_018292915.2 of Batillaria attramentaria. Taxonomy (NCBI): domain Eukaryota; kingdom Metazoa; phylum Mollusca; class Gastropoda; family Batillariidae; genus Batillaria; species Batillaria attramentaria. The sequence continues at coordinate 310,426 of JACVVK020000231.1, forward strand.
TACTCTCAAACTCAATCGGGGCGGAAGGGAGTTCCTTCCCCTGAACATTGAGATCCAAATGAGCGCGGCGACCCGGCAGCATCGCTTGACAGTGGCCTGGGCCGAGGTGGCAGGACATTTTACATTGCAAATATTTCCTTTGTCACCGGGGGAACTGCCGTGTACTGCTTGTAGCCGCGGCACCGCCGGGTCCGGGGATGGCGGGGGTTTCTATCAACCCTAATGGATCCTTGAATCAGCCCTTTAAAGCCCACTTAGCAATACTCCTGCCGCGTCCCACATCGGTGAAATAGCATTACCATGATAGAGCGCGCGCCACGACCGACGGAGGCAGAAGCAGAAAGGCGGAAGAATACAAGCAAGGAGGCGTGAGGCGGTCCGGCGGCCTGTCTTTTAGCGGCGCGCTGAAGCTGAAGAAGACGAGATTGTGTCGCATAGAGCCGGACCTTTTCTGCTGATAACCCGGCTTTCAGGCCGATAGGGGAGGCAACCGCTGTCACATCGGTGGCGACGCCGAGGACGATACCTTGTCGCAGAGGCGGATCCAGAGGAGGCGGTGGTCTAGTGGTTAAGACACTCGTCACCAACGCGAGAGGTCGGGGGTTCGAGTCCCACTTGGGACAAAGAATGTTTCCTTCTCGTATGTGGCAACGTTCTTTCGGGCCGATCGTCGGGAGTTCTCTCCGTGTACTCCGGCTTCCTCCCCCTCTGCTTTGGAAATGTTCAGCCCACAAAATTTGAAAACTAAATGCAATTCCAAATTCCGAAACTTAAATAGCTGAACTGCCCCTTCGCACCTTCTTGATTGTAATGTGTTTATGTCCAGTGTGTGAGAGAATGCCTGTGATTCACGTGAGCGTGCGTGTTGGGTTCAGTTCGCGGCGCTTTCAGCCGATTCACGAAACTGGGTAAAGCGCCATTGCAATTATTATTAGTGCTATTGTTGTTGTTGTTGTTGTTGTTGTTGTTGTTGTTGTTGTTATTATTAACCGGGGTGATTGTTGTACAATAACTGCCGTTTGTAAACACGACAGTCCGTGGTAATTAGTTAGTTAGTTATTTAGGGCTTAACGCCGCGCAAGCTACAAAGACTATTTCGCGGCAAAGCGAGGTCCCTTTGTGCTAGGTCATTCAAAATAAAAGGGCATACAATAAGACAGGGTGTAAATATGTATGAAAAATCTACTGGGTCTAAATGAGAAGTTTCTTACAAGACGACAGTCCGGGGAAGAGACAGGCTGAAACAGCAGGTTTTCGAGGGCAGCCCAAAAAGCAGGGGACAAACGCCAGCTTACGTCCAAACACAAAGGTTAAGTTTCAGCTATGTGCTCGTTCCACAGGCTGTACGGAAAGACAAAAACACAGTGGTTTAAAAGAGGAGGAATTAACAACAACAACAACAATAATAATAATAATAATAAAATTCATTTGAATGTGACCCTGTCCCTCCAGGCGCCATTACAATATGAGGTAAAAAAAAATTGACAAGGTATCACATTGAACACACACACACACACACACACACACACACACACACACACACACACACGCACACATAATTGATTCTGATTAGTTCAGTTCATAAGAATTCATACAGTAGTAGACAGGTCGAGTGTTTTATTCTTGGCCCTCCTGGGGCATTAGAAAGAAAAGCAAAAGCACAAACGTCGACGCTAACAATGTATACCGACTGTGATCACCGAAGGACGTAAACGCCAAATGAGTGAGTGAGTGAGTGAGTGAGTGAGGGCTTAACGCCAAATGAGAGAGAGGGTGGCTGGGTGGGTGGGGTGGGGGATATGTGGGTGGGTGGGAGTTTAACGTCCTTTTCCACCACGTATGGGTGATATCAAAGACGGGGCAACGAAAAATAGGCCAGCACAAATATTTGGCCCCAGCCGGGATTCGAACTCACGACCCGAGCATTGAAAGTTCTACGCTCTACCTTTCGGCTATCCCGGCTCCCCGACAGAGAGAGAGAGAGAGAGAGAGAGGGGGGGGGGGTCATTATACACAAGACAATACGCTAGCCATGTAGTATTATCTAGAACATGATTAACCATCTCTGATAAACTTGTTATGATATTTATAAAAGGAGATGACGACAGTATGTACGGTTGTATGTATGCGTACATGTATAAATGTATCATAAGAATACTACTATTTCATAGTCAGTGTCATAGGTGCATCACGTTTTGTGGGGGTTTTGTGGGCCTTTTTTTTTTCCCCCCTATTGCAAGGCGCCCAGAGCTCCAGCAGGAGATTGGGCGCCAGACAAATCCTCAGTAGTAGTAGTAGTAGTAGTAGTAGTAGTAGCAGCAGTAGTAGCAGTAGTAGCAGTAAATCGTTTTCTCTCCTTCACAGATGTAGAGTAGCCTTCGAGCTACAGGCTCACTATGATACAGTTTCACCGTCGCTTGGTAAGACGATCCAAGCGCCATGACTTTGGGAGGCACGTCAGACCACACAGCTCCACCATAACTGATGATATCTAAGTGTCGCTAGAAAGATTTATATTTCGAGTAGACTTTGTCTGCATTGTTATCTTGACAACCCATCAACAGTGTAAACGAGCTTTAAGACTATAAATGCAAAACGCATTACAGTTGGTATATTGCCACACCGTAAAATCCAGCTTCAATAAATTCTCGCTTTTGAGTGCCACATACACGAAGAAGGAAAATCCTTATACTGAAACCTAACAACAGTGAACAAGGGCTCTTGGTCTAAAAAAGATTCGCGCTTCAAGTGACGAAAAGCTTGGGGACGGAAAAAAGAACCTAGTGGGAAACGCCACTTGAAGTGACTCGCGCAATTCATCATGGCTCGCTATCGAATTATGCTTTTAAAATATTGCAGGCACACCTTTTGAATAGAAGAAGTCTCAACCACCCCTGGGTATTGTCCGTGCGTGAATTTACGCATAGGGAGCACTTGAAGGCGGCCTTGTGTGAAGGTTTTATACCAGCGGGATGCCTCGCTGAGCCTAAACACTTCCCTTGTGGCTTTTTTTTTTCTCCACTGGTCCTAAACAAGATTGTGGGGGAGTCGTCACTGTGGTACTTAAATTCACTTTGTTTTTTTGTTTTGTTTTTTTTTTACTGGTCTTAAACAAGATTGTGTGTGTGTGGGGGGGGGGGCGGCACTGTGGTACTCAAATTCACCTTTTTTTTCCTTTTTTTTTCTTTTTTCACGTTTGCTCTCGCGTGAAGACATATACACAGAGAGTTCTCTTCCTGTTGCGGTGGGTGATGTAGTGGTCTCCCTTGTACAGTGGGCATCAATATATACTTACTATAAACCCTCTGTAGAAGGGAGAAAACTCTGTGGCTTATTTACTTTGTGGTGATGTGTTCATAAATGCCGTTTGCTGAATGATAAACGGCCCCCCTTTACCGAAATCCATTCAGTTTTTCCCACGCTACTCACATTATGAATATTTAAAAAAAAAAAAAAAACCCTTCTGCGCTACTGTTCGGAAACAACTCTAAAATGGAATGACAACCGTGTAACTCGGTGCAGGGTGGGGGTGGGTGGGTGTTTGGGAGTTTAACGTCCTTTTCCACCACGTAAGGGTGATATCAAAGAGAAAAAGGCCAGCACAAATATTTGGCCCCAGCCGGGATTCGAACTCACGACCCAAGCATTGAAAGTCCACCGCTCTGCCATTCGGCCACCCCGGTTCCCCTAAACTCGGTGCAACTGATCTGACAGGGTACAAAGATTTGAAAGCACTGGCCCGATTTTTTCAGCCAGAAAACGACTCTAAGACGTTAAGACCATGTTAAAACATGCGCAGAACCATATTTCAAACACATATAATTATTTACGTAAGAGCCATGTCGGCCTCTCTCTCTCTCTCTCTCTCTCTCTCTCACTTGTCCGCATCGTCGACACTTGGCTATCTGCCATCAACAAATCCCAACTAACTGGTGCGGTCTTTCTTGACCTGAAAAAAGCCTTTGACTTGGTGAACCACAGCATTTTGTTAAGAAATTGTCCCTATATATCCCTGATCCTAAGACAATCTCCTTATTTTCCTCATATCTCAAGGTAGAAGGCAGAAAGTCTATCTAAATGGTGCGTTTTCTGAGGAAGGTGTTGTTAAGCTCGGTGTGCCCCAGGGCTCTATCCCTTGGCCCGATTTTCTTTTGTTATTCATCAATGATATGCCCCTCTCCATCTCAAACCCTAATGTAAGCTTGTATATGTTTGCTGACGACTCCACGCTCCATGCGTCGGATGTGCATGAGTCCAAAAGTAAACGAAGTATTGCAGCACAGCCTCACTGAAATCTCCCAGTGGTGTAAAGCCAACCACATGGTAATTAGTACCACCAAAACCAAAAGCATGCTAATTACAACGCGCCAAAAACACCCAAACGCAAACTATCTCCCCTACGGTTGTCAGTTGGGTTCGAGTCTATCGAGCAGGTCTCGAACCACCGTCTCTAGGTGTCATAATTGACGCTCAACTAAAGTGGGAAACGCATGTTGATGGTCTCTGTAAATTATTGTCAAAAAATGTATTCTTGCTATCCAAACTAAGTCGCCTAGTTAGCCCTGACATCTGCAAGCTATTCTTTCATGCCCACGTGCAAAGTCATCTAGATTTTGCGTCCACTTTGTGGGACGAGTGCAGCGAAAATCAGTTCAAAAAGGTAAACTCCGTTCACCGGCGCGCTGTCAAACTCTTACACTCGGGTAATTATAGTACCGACCAAAAGTTTAAAATCCTCAAACTTCTACCTCTTAAACAGCATCTGAAGTTTAACAAATGCTTACTGATGCACAAAATTGTTTACTACAAAGCCCCAACATATCTCCATCAACTATTTAATTTCGAACATGATAAACAACATAACACAAGGAACAGTCTGCTCCCAGTGCCTCGTCCAAGGGTTGATATATATAAATGTAGCCTGTCTTTCTCAGGGGCATCCATGTGGAACTCTTTACCACTGAGTATCCAAAACGTTTCCAAATTCATAAACTTCAAACAAATTCTACACGATACGCTTATCTGACGATATATATAGAAATGTGTTACATACATGTTTTGCAATATTAGAGACGACTGTAAATTTCTTACTTGGCATACATCCAGTATCATCAGCACATGCCACGTATGTTTTGATTTGTTTATCGTGTGTATTTTTCTCTCCTGTATTTCCCTTAGATAGTTTATACTTTTTTTCTTTTTTTTTCATTGTTTGTTTGTTTGTTTGTTTTGATTTTTTTTTTCAATACCCTTTAATGTAGAATAGCAGGACAGCATGTAAGATAGGCAGCAATGCCTAAATGCTCTATCCTGAATAAAAAACGTTTCATCATCATCATCATCATCTCTCTCTCTCGGGGAGCCGGGATAGCCGAAAGGTAGAGCGTAGGACTTTCCATGCTCGGGTCGTGAGTTCGAATCCCGGCTGGGGCCAAATGTTTGTGCTGGCCTATTTCTCGTTGCCCCGTCTTTGATATCACCCATACGTGGAACAGGACGTTAAACTCCCGAACACCCACCCACCCACCAACTTGAGAGCAATCGACGTCAAAAACGTGTAAATATCTGAGTAGCAAAGGGAACGCTGCCCGCCATCTTGCCTAACTCCCCCATCGTACTTCTGACGTGCATGGGCGGAGTACTTTAGACGTCAGTATTCCGTGTCGTCATTTACCTGCATTGTGTACTGCGTTACAGACGCTTCGCAACAAATGACAGGCTTTCAATGAGGGGAAAATATATCGCACTGCCGTCCCCGGCACCTGCTGGCAAAGAGGTCCTAATGTCCCCGGTGTTCGGCTTTTGTGCCGCAAGATCGTGCGCCTGCCAGTAGATTAAGCCGCCTTTGTAAGCTTCCTTTCTGAAAGCTTTACAGACTTGTGACAGAACCTAGACGGAGCAGCACAACAGCGTGGACAAAAGACATAATGGCGGTTCTTTCACCGCGTATTCAGCCGCCGCTGCTCTCTGCCGAGCCCGTCAAATGCAGTCGTTGTTATTCGTTGACATCGCGGCCAAGGTATCTGGCTTGTGGCATTGTTCCACGTAAAGATTCAGCTTTTCATGGCTTTCGGGCCGGCTTTGTAGGGGAGCTGAAAGATCTCACGATGTCCTTTCTACTCGATGTACCAGTGGAATTAATTCACCGGCTTCAACCCACTTTGTGTACGCGGAATTTCCAGAGAAACCACAAACTGATCTAGATCTAGCTGTTGGCCAAAGCCTGACATTTGCAAGCCTCGTGCGATGACACAGAACGTAATCTTCTGCTTCTGTTCAGATGATAACACCCTCTCCATGGTCTTTAACTGGGATGAGCTTTGAGGTTTTAATGTCATTGACCACTGAAAAGGCGAGGTCACACTCCATAACCCCTAAATATGTTCAAATATTAGAAACCTTATCACGATTCCTAAACTGGATGAGGTTGGAGTTTCGATACTTTGACTTCCTTTGACCGAAGATTGTAGATACGCTACGCTACGCTTTGATCACCGAGAGTCAATTTCAAACGGGTGAATGTCCATAGTCCCACGTGTCAACAATCCTAAGATATACGATATCGATCTCATGGCGTAATATGCGTATGGTGTGGGAATCTCATGGTGTGGGAATTTCATGATGTGGGAATCTCATGGTGTGGGAATCTCATGGTGTGGGAATCTCATGGTGTGGGAATATCGTCGTGTAAGAACCATGGTGTAAGAATCTCATGGTGTAAGAACCATGGTGTGGGAATTTCATGATGTGGGAATCTCATGGTGTAAGAATCTCATGTGTGGGAATCTCATGGTGTAAGAATCTCATGGTGTGGGAATCTCATGGTGTAAGAATCTCATGGTGTGGGAATATCGTGGTGTAAGAACCATGGTGTAAGAATCTCATGGTGTGGGAATCTCATTGTGTGGGAATCTCATGGTGTGGGAATCTCATTGTCTGGGAATCTCATGGTGTAAGAATCTCATGGTGTGAGAACTTTAATGTGTAAGGGTCGGTGGGTGGACGGGTGGGTGGGTGAGGGCGTAATGTCGTTTTCCACCAGGTGCGTGTGACATCAAAGACGGGGCAACGTGAAAAGGGCCCCGGCCTGGATTCCAGCTCAGAACCTGAGCACTGGAAGTCCAACGCTCTACCGCTCGGCTATTCCGACAATTTCACTGTGTAAGAATGTCATGGTGTAGGAATCTCATGGTGTAAGAATCTCACGAAGAGAGAATCTCATGGTGTTAGTTAGTTAGTTAGTTAGTTAGTTAGCGCCGCGCAAGCTGATGGTGTAAGAATCTCATGGCGTGAGAATCTCATGGTGTAAGAATCTTATGGCGTGAGAATCTCATGGTTTGAAACTTATGATGTGGGAATCTCATGGTGTAAGAATCTCATGACAAATCTTATAGCGTAAGAATCTCATGTTGTGAGGATCTCATGGTGTAAGAATCTCATGGTGTAACAATCTCATGGTGTAACAATCTCATCATGTAAGAATCGTGCACGTTGTCTCACTGGATGTAACTGTCCGCTGCACAGTTTCAAATCTGAAGTGGGCCGGATTTTCCTCGGCCAGATTTTACCCCAGGAGACATGTCGCCCGGTATTTATGGCCGATATTACCTGACTTCTCCCGGCCAACACAATCAGCACTTCTCAAGCTGAGCCTCAGGAAGCTCCCTTCTTCAAAACCTCTTGTCCGCGAGGCAGCGAAAACACTGTAAAAGGGGGGATAAACCTTGAAGAGGGGAGATTACCCACTCGAACCGCCAACAGTGAAAACGTCCGTGCAGCCAACGAGCTCTGTTGGAGTGGATTGAGCTGTAAATCCGTGTCTCTGGATCGCACCCATTGTGTTTGAAAGCTACCTAGCACAAAAACGCCACTCGGGAAAAATGGGGCTTGTTTAGTGGGTCGGTCAGTAAAACAATTAGCAAGTGTTTGTGGCGTTGTGAATCGCGCTAGCTAGGAAGGAAATCGTGCCTATACGAGCTAGCGAGCGGGTTGTAAACGTCTTTGTTCACAACTTAACACTGTGGAAATGTATAGTTTCGGCGACAGTGTACGCCAAAGGCTATGTACGCGGCTCACCGACTTAACAAGTTGTCGCTAATACGAGCATCTTTCTCCTCTCTGACAAAGGTCGTCTTGTATCGTGCCGCCGAGTGCCTTTGACAGGTCACAGAACACAATGCAAATGAGGCAGGTTAGGGCGTAATAGTACCGGCATCATTAGTACTGTTGTCGATAGGTTACGTGTATATGTCGCTGGCGACGTGGCAGGCGACGCCGGTACCATGTCGCTAAAAGTAGGCGAGATCCTGAGGCAACTTTCGCGATAATCCCCCCCAAACCAGCGACGGTGTGATGTCAGTACGGTCACGGCTCACTTGCACGAGATTCCGAAATGTGGGTACTGGGTAGAGATCCGGCCCTTTGGCATCAGCTACTTAGACATTGTATCATGACAAAGATGAAGTTCTTAAAGTTTTAACACTGTCACCGCTCCCCCCCCCCCTCACCCCAAAGAAAAGCAACAACAACAGCAACAACAACAACAACTTACGTGGAAGTGTTCAGTATATTCCCGGTATCACAGCCGTTCAGGTATCCGCGTGTCGTTTGCGTCATTTCCGGCGACCAGTAACAGTGACAGCTCGGCTACCTGCCACAAATTGGACACGGGAATAAGTAGACGTTCATATGCGAAAACCACGAACACGATATGTTGTTGTTGTTGTTGTTGTTGTTGTTGTTGTTGTTATCGTCGTCGTCGTCTTTTAAACTGGTCGTTCCCAGGTAGCTGTTAGTCTGTCTGGATTGAATAGTGTTCAGCTGCACTGTTCAGTTAGGATAGCTGCCCATTTTCCCCCGAATGACCTCTTTCGAGCCGTCACCCAGTCATGCTAGTGTCGGGGGACGTTCAGCTCCAGCTAACCAGCCTCACTCTGTCGGTTTGGATTTTTTTTTCCCCCCCACGCGCAATAGAGTTAGCAATACGTCAAACACTGAGCAGATTCCACCGCTGTTTCGTCCGGCGCTCAATACAATCCGCGGGCGTGTTGGTACAGCACTCTCAGTGGATACAAACCGACAGACATGCGCGCGGGGGGGAACACCAGACTTAGCCCGGTAGTTGTCTCCCTTGGTCCGGCCTGGTTGTCCCCCTTGACGGAGCTCGTGCTCTCGTCAAGTCCGATATGATCCGGCCTCCCTCCCCCCCCCCCCCCCCCCTCACATCAACCCCCTCCCGCCCCAGATGATCCGGGATCAGTGGAAGGAAAGACCAGGTTTAAGGGGAAGTCATATTTTTCATTAGCTTGATGTGAAGCTTATATCTGGAAGCTGCGACTCGACGGTTAGGCAGTGTGTGCGAGACACAAGAGAAAAAAGCGTCCACGAATCAAATCCTCTTGTAGTTACACTAGCGGGGCAGCAGGAACCCAGGGAGAGGGCTCTTTGAGCCGAGGCGGGAGAAAAGAATACCAGTTGGCAGTCCTCCGCACGCGCAAAGCGGCAGTCGCATTCACCTACCGGCAAAGCTCGGATCAGGGATACAGTAGCGGTGTGTTGACCATATTTTTTCTCCTCTTTGATAACGTTTGTTTTCTTTCAGAAATCCTCCACTTTGGCTCAGAGCCTGGGGGATAAAAGAAGGGACGGCCCGCATCTGGTTTGATTGTGAAGGCGGGCCCCTCGGCTCGGCCAGGCGAGTGCCATTACAGTGATTGCGGCCTTAATGTTGGATTAGACCGACTAATTTGTCCGTGCTCAGAACCAGCCTTCTCCCGCTTTGAGCGCGGGCAAACATGATGTCACTCACGCGCGCGCGCGCACAATGGCCCCGGTTGAAAAGAATATGAAATAATGTTCAATATCCCTCGTTGGGGGGGAGGGCTGGGGATAATACCGCGAAGAGGAAAGACCTACAACCGAGTAATTAACTTAATTGAAGGCAGACTAGAATACTTGCTTTTTTCCTCCTTTGAATAGCTGGCTTACAGGACGCTGGAGCCCCCCAGTTGCACAACTTGACGAAAAGGGGACTGTCGGATTTCTATGGGTTCCTCGGGGCAATGATTGAAATGAAAATACTGGCCTATTCACCGCCTCTCCAGTTGAGGAGTTCTGCCCCTTGGCTACGTCCAGAACCGTGCTTTTCTTCCGCGCGCGCTCTGTTTGCTTTGTAAATTCTCCTCAAAAACATCAAGGGCTTTCATCAGTATGGGTTGACCTTACAGAGTGCTATGCGCTACTTGTGTCCATTCACGGCGCTAGCAGCGATGGACAAATTCAGAAATAATATTCCTAATGACAGCAGTTCCCTCCTCTCAATGGCCCGCTTCTTTCTCGAAAGGGGAGCTTATAAGAGCGATGTAAAGGGCTGGTTTGCTTCCCTTTCTTCACGCGTCTTTTGAGCAGTTGAAGATTTGCTTGCCTCCCATCCGGCGGTGAAAATTATTCTGGCACAAGAGAGTCTGTCAAATCGATTTCGTCTGCCGCTAGTGAATCCTGCCATTTGTGGGTGTGTGTGTAACGGAGTATAGCACCCCCAAAACCTTTTTATACCCCTCTCGCCCAGCCTTTCTTGGCTCTGTGTACACACACACACACACACACACACACACACACACACACACACACGGTATAGCCGGGCACACACACACACACACACACACACACACACACACCGGCACAGGCGCACGCACGCACGCACACACGCACACACAGTTACACGCTCACGCACACGTAAGGAGTCGCACCTCCCACACACACAAACTCAGTGACACGCGCACACGCACACACATACGCGCGCGCGCACACACACACACGCACACACACACACACACACACACACATAACCGTACAACGCCCCTCCTCCCTCCCCTTCCCCCCCCCCGCCCCCCACCTCCCCCACACTCACTTTCCTCTTTTTCATTTACTGGAATTCCCCAGCCTTTGGTGTTTGTAGTTTGCTGAGTCGGCCACTCTTTTTACTTCGGTAAAAGGTTTCATTTCAAAATTGGTGCTTTCAATCCTTTCCGCGGCATCATCCGTCCTCTGTTGTGAAAGTTGTCTGGTAGACTTTATCCACACCGACGGCACTAGTCAAAGAGTGCGATCATTGAGCCTTCGAGGATTTTTCGCTTATTCTATATTTGCAAGACGCTGGGATCGCGAAACTCTAATTATTGTCCCAGTTTCACTATGTAGGTTACGAGAGTTTGACTGGGCTGTGATTATTTGATTGAATGAAGGACTTGGTGGATGAGTGAACTGATGAAAGGAGTGAGAGAGTGAGTGAGTGAGTGGGTGAGTGAGCGGGTGAGTGAGCGGGTGAGCGAGTGAGTGAGTGAGTTGGTGTTTGGGTGGGTGGGTTAGTGGTTGGGTGAGTGAACGGGTGAGTGAGTGAGTGGGTTGGTGTGTGAGTAAGTGAATGGGTGAGAGAGCGAATAGGTGAGTGATGAGTGGACGTACACTGGTGAGTGATACAGGAGTGAGTGAGTGAGTGAATGTTTGATTGAGTGGTTGGTAGAGAATTATGACTTTCTCTGGCCTAACCTTACGCTTCCATACCTGTACTACATGTCGATACGACCAAGTCGCTAAAAATAGCCACCAATCAGCGGCGTCTATTTCGTGTTCAGTCCGCAACCAAATAACGCCGTCTGCTCAGTACGCGGTACACTTCTACGTAGGCAGAACAACATAATACGCCAACCCGAGTCACCACAATGGCTTTACATGCTATATGACTGATTCTGATGCACGGATTAAAGATCTAAGCTCCCAACAAAAAGCTTTCCGAAGTGTGAAAAAAATTTTACAGAGTCGACCGTGCAAGCACAGTCAGCTCTGTCACAGTTGCAGAGTTGTCAGCGCTTCGGGGACCCGTATAAAAACAGAGCACGAGTTTGCCGTGACATTATTTGGCTTTTGGTCAGTAAGCGAGACACATCGCTACAGTGTCTAGTGGATGTTGTGTGCCGCACGATCTTTCTCACTCAGTGTCAAAACGCAAACTGAGCTATGAAATCAGGTTGCCCTTGGCTTTTATTGGGGTTTCAGGGACGCTGACTGCAACTGTTGACAGAGTTGACTGTGCTTGCACGGTCGACTCTGTAAAAAATTTTCACACTTCGGAAAGCTTTTTGTTGGGAGCTTAGAGCTTTAAGCGCATTCGATGAAAAGTTTTCCACAGTGTTGCTGCATGCCTGACAATCGTGTTTAGACTTTACTGGAAGTAACAAGCGTCTATTTAAAAGGCGTCCTTGTTCTGCAATAGTTAATGCTACCAAACGTCTTTATTTTATACTCTTGCTGCTGCAAATGCGCAAGCGGTGTTGTTGTCGAGGCCGGCCGGTCGGACGGACCGCTCTGCACACCAGCAACAGGCTTGCCTAAAACATGAATCTCTGAGCTATCGCGGCTCCCCCACCAGCCGTGGCGCCGACCAGCGGGAGGCCTCCAATCAGGTTTGGTCCGCCGACCTCTCGCGCAAGGCTCGTCGGTAGGCCGACAAAAGTTCACAAAGCGCTGGAGTGCAACCTGTTTTGTTCCTGCGTCAACTCTTACCGGGGCCGCGTGTCAATGGCTTGCAAATGGGTTTGTCAAATTGCTCCTCGCAGTGTGACCACTCATAATACAGCCAGCACAATCCTTTCAGCTTCAGAGGCGACCTTTCAGTTTGGCGGCAGCCTTCGGTTTTCGCCACCTATAGAAAATAACGGGGGGTGCTCCCTGGTCGGTCTTTTGTCGTGACCGTGATAATGGTTTCATAAAACATGCTGCTGGTCTTCCCCCTGCCTCTCTCCCCCCCCACACCCCCCCCACACCTCCCCCCTCCCCCCCCCCCTTTTGCCCCGAACCCTCGTCACCCCCCACCCACTTCACTTTCTGTATAACTCCCTCCCTGTCTCCATCCTGGTCCATACTTTTCTTGTCCTTCTCTGCATGAACCAACGCCCGTAACACCCCCCCCCCTCCCCCCCCACACACACACCCTCCACACGTACGTGCATGATGTCCACCTCACCTGCCGCATACGGTGTTGCTTTGTGAGTTCACAACAAACATAAAATGGAGGGTTTGCACAAGAGAGAGAGAGAGAGAGAGAGAGAGAGAGAGAGAGGACTCGACATAGCATTAAACAAATGTGAAAATAAACATGAAAATATTCGTTTTAAGGCAGCCTGGCTGACCCTAACGTTTTCCCCGACCTTTTTTCATTTTAAAGAAAGGAAACTAATGAAACTCCAGCTCTTCCTACCCACCGCCCCCCCCCCCCCCCCAACTCCAACCTCTTCCCATTCCTTCAGCATCACTCATATGACAAATTACTTCAAGAATCCGGGGGTTCCAGAATCAGGCCAAACAAGAACTTTACCATATGAGAACATGTGCCAAACGCGAACACTACCGTTTGAGAACGCGCGCCAAACAGAAAGGGTTGCTAAAGATAACAAATCTCCCCCCCCCCCCCAAAAAAAAAAAAAATAATAATAATAATAATAATAATAAAATGATCACGCGATATTTTTCAACAATCTAGTCACAGCACTCTAATATTTTCAACACTCTGGTTACCTCTCGTGACTAAGGCCACAAACATTTAGAAAGGGAAGGCAGCTCTCTCTCTCTCTCTCTCTCTCTCTCTGTGCGGCTTTCACCTTGCGTGGATAAAAGCATTAAGTGAAAATTGGGAGGTAAACGAAAGCGCGCGCACGGCTTTTAACCCAATACCTGTCAATAGCAATTTTTGAATAGAAACACAATGTTCACAGTGCCTCGGGCTGCCCTGCGATCGCTCGACTGTGTACGAGGGGGAAAAAGGGATATGTTTTGATGTCGTGTCTGCGAAAGTACCCTGATAAAATTGAACTGTTGTGAACAATATGGGTTTATTAATAAGTAATGGGCGTCTTTTGTGAAGCCCGCTTCGGCACAGCGCGTCTCCAATTCGCGCGCCATTGTGCTCGCCGCCCTGATATTACCACGCATCGACGCTTCCATTGCTCGGCCGTCCGCGGCGCCGACAAACAGAACAAAAACTTATGAAGATCTGTCTTTGTGGGCACCTGAAAGCTTCCAGAATAACTCCTGCTGGGTGAATCCTGGCTTTTATCCGCGGCTTTGTCGCAGCCTTCAATGGCCGCGCTCAAATCACGCGTGATCTCGCGGGAGTTGGGACTAGCGACGAGAGTGTTGTATTTGCCGGTGGAAGCTGGCATCTATTCACGGACACGTTGTGTCATGTTTTGACTCAGGCACGCCATTATCTCGCGACAATCCAGCGCCCCCTTTCCCTTTTTAATGATGTTTGAATAATGAAACAGACTGACGCAAAAGGCCAAATGTCGACGCCGGGTAAAAGAGGCTTTGAGAAGAAAATTTGCGGCCGCGTTGTCACGGGCAGTGAAACTATTAACGCGACACAAAGGCCCCGAGATTAAAAGCTGCGCGTCGAGTGCGGGCCGCATCCCGACAATGGCCGACAAATTGGGACCTCTCTCCCTAGGTCCATTTGTTATAATTACCACAGTCAACACGGCAGGATATGACAGGAATCGCCTTGCTGTCATTACCACCAGCTCGCCGGCTAAATCTCGCCTTGTCTTCGACAATTTCGCCCTCTGTCTTGTTTGAGGAAGATCTGCTCACTCATTTCGCGCGCCTTGCTCGAGCTCTGCCGTGAGAGGCTGGGCAAACACGAGACGAGGTGAAGGCGAGGAGAGAGAGAGAGAGTTCAGACACCCATCCCTACTCTCCCCAACCGCCACAATTCCATCTCCATCCCGCCCTGTACCGCCCAAAGTCGGAGAGAGAGAGAGAGAGAGATTCAGCTACCCGTCCACAGGCTTCCAAGCACAGCAGCTCCATACCAGACGCCCACTACCGCCCCAAGTCACCTGACACCTCATCTACTTGACAAGAGAGAGAGAGAGAGGGGGGGGGGGCTTCAACCATTCCCAGAACATGAGCTTCATCCCGCCCATACCGCCCATAGTCACCGTATCACCCACCTTCGCGAAGACAGAGGGGTTTCAAGTTCAACCAACCATCCAGCCCAGCATCGCCTCATACCGCCCCACAACGCCCTATACCGCCTCATACCGCCCCACAACGCCCTGTACCGCCTCATACCGCCCCACACCGCCCTGTACCGCCTCATACCGCCCAAATCGTAGTATCACCCGATCTTGGCAAATTGAAACTTCACGCGGGAAGCTTTGGCGGGCTTACAACACTTTGAACGCGTTCCAGATCAGGAACCGACCCGTCAAGTCATACCTAAGGTTCTTCCAGTCGCGGTCGCGTTTCATCCGTGACGTAATATTTACACTTGTGACGCGCCAGTGTTACGTAAACTCAGTTCATCACGCGTTGCAGCTGCTGACATAATGTTTGTTGAGTTTCTGTCTGTGGTTGTACATGTATCAGAGACTGTACACCTTCATCTATTGACCTCATATGACCCTTAAACTCAAAACATCCACACACCCACGCACCCACAGAAATTCTGGTAGACCTCCATATGTTGGCTTCGTGTATTTTGAGCGGTGCCACAGACCCGTTGATTGTCTTAGAGTTTTGGGCGGTATCCTTTCTAATCTTGGGACTTTCTACAACCTTGACAGTAGAGGGCTGAAAATGTTACACCCTCAAAACACCCTCCATCCATCGACAGAAATTATTGTAGACCTCCATCCGTTGGCCTCGTGTATTTTCAATGGTGCTACAGACCTGCTTCTTGTCTTACAATCTTTATACGGTGTCCTCTCTGATCTTGAGATTTTGGCGACCTTCACATGGCTTGAAAACACCCACCAAACAATACACCCAACCAGGGCCCGTATGTAAAAGTCGAGGTTAATTTAACCCACGGCTACGGGCCTAACCCAGACTAGGACAAAAGAAACCAAGAAATAAAATTATAAAAAAAGGAGGCGAAGAAAGGAAGAAATAAATCCTTCTATAACGACTTAGGCATCTTGCTGAAATGGATCCGCTTTCTGATTTAAAAAAAAAAAAAAAAAAAAACAGAAAATTTAGTTAGTTTAGTTCGAGGTTAGACTCTATCCCGGGGCTAAAATCCCAAACTTCGACTTCTGCATGCAGACCATCATCCCTTGGCCTCGTGTTACGTGAGTAGTGCCACAGATCTTCCGTTGTCTTTGAGTACTTAGACAGGATTCTCTCTGATCTTGAAACTTTCCTAAGTGGTGAACAGGAAACGTTACTTATAGAAACACCCACACATGCACCAACCAAATGACAGCAGACCATCATCCGTCCATTCGTGTTCTGTGAGTGGTGCCACAGACCTGCTGCTTGTCTTGGAGTACTTAGACAACATCTTCTCTGATCTTGAGACTTTTGCGACCTTCACATGGCTGGAAAAACACCCGCCAAACAAAACACCCACCCACGCACCTACCAAATGACAGCAGACCATCATCCGTTGCCCTCGTGTTCATTGAGTGGTGCCACAGACCTGCTGCTTGTCTTAGAGTAGTTAAGACAGCATCCTCTCTGATCTTGAGACTTTCCTCGACCTTCACAGCAGAGGGCCGAAGACGGCATGAAGTGATGTAGCGAAAGCAGGAGAGGTTGTCTGAAAGCCAGCCCTCAGGTTAAGTCGCACCACCCAATGGTCTCATAATGACAGACCTCGCCACCTCAAAGCCGGGCCTTTGAGGAGGAAGAAAAGGGTGACAATGGCCACATAAAAGTCTCACACCATTACAGCCCAATTATGGATACAAATTGCCGCTCTTTCATTTCCGGGGCCGGCGAGACAGTCGGGGTGAGAAATAAGTCTCTCTCTCTCTCTCTCTCTCTCTCTCTCTCTCGCTCGCGGGAAGCTGGGGTGGCCGAATGGTAGAGCGTTGGACTTTCAATGCTCGGGTCGTGAGTTCGAATCCCGGCTGGGGCCAAATATTTGTGCTGGCCTTTTTCTCGTCGCCCCGTCTTTGATATCACCCGTATGTGGTGGAAAAGGACGTTAAACTCTCAAACACCCACCCACCCACCTCTCTCTCTCTCTCTCTCTCTCTCTCTCTCTCTCTCTCTCTCTCTCTCTCTCCTGTTCTGTGTGGGGGGGGGGGGGGGAATTTGCTTTTCTAAATTTTGGTCGTTAAAGTATTGACTAAACGGCAAGTGAGAAAACTGACATTTTTGTTAAAAGGTTTCCAGTTGTTAATACAAAATCATGGTCGTCCCGCCCCCCCCTCCCTCTCTCTCTTTCTCTCTCTCTCTCTGTGTGTTGTGTGTGTGTGTGTGTGTGTGTGTGTGTGTGTGTGTGTGTGTGTGTAAAGACATTTATCGGTACGTTAGATTTTACTGTAGTTTAGCAGCAGCATGGTTTTGAACAGGCCTGTTTTGACCAAAATCTGCTACCGTTGGAAAACAAAGGACTCTCTCTCTCTCTCTCTCTCTCTCTCTCACGGTGTGTGTGTGTGTGTGCGCAGTCACCGTTTCATCGACTTTTTCCTTTGAAATATCAGTGTTTGCGAAGTCCTGTGCCAACACATTCTGACAGATTGAGGAATCATTACTGCACCCATGACAAATTACTACATACAGACTAGGGCACAGTAGGTCTCAAAGACTAACTCATCTTCGAAAAACAAACCACCACCACCACCCACGCCTCCCCCCCCCCTCCCCCTCTCTCTTTTCCAAAACAACCAACCTCTCTCTCTCTCTCTCTCCCCTCCCCCCTCCCTCTCTCTCTCTCTCTCTCTCTCTCCCCTCCTCTCTCTCTCTCTCTCTCCCCCCCCCCTCCTCTCTCTGTCTCTCTCTCTCCCAACTCCTTTCTCTCTCTCCTTGTGTGTTTTGTTTCAGTAGGGCGTAGTAATGTAGTTGTAGCAAAGGCTGATTGAACATTTACCATTTTAATCCCTGTCAAATCATAAACCGTTGTAAAATAAATGTCGTTCGTTTGCTCTCTCTCTCTCTCTCTCTCTCTCTCTCAACACAGGGGAGACGGGGTGGCCGAATGGTAGAGCGTTGGACTTCTAATGCTCGGGTCGTGAGTTCGTATCCTTGCCGGGGCCAAATATTTGTGTTGGTTTTTTCATCGTTGCCCCGTCTTTGACATCACGCGTATGTGGTGGAAAAGGACGTTAAACCCCCAAACACCCACCCACCCTCCCTCAACACCCCCCCCCCCAAAAAAAAAAGACAACAAAAACAAACATACAACAAACAAAGAAAAAAAAAACCAAAAAAACAGCCACCAACAAACTCTCTCGCTCCCCCACCAAAACAACCAACCATCTCTCTCTCTCTCTCTCTCTCTCTCTGATGTCCTATCTGCGGGGCATAATCACATCGACTTTGAGAAAGCTTTTGACGATGTCTGGAACACTTGACAACAGCGGCTCTTGTGTGAAACCGCTAGTTATTCTTGAGACTCAAAGAGCTCTCTTCCTGCCGTTCCTCCAAATTGTCTCCTAGTCGTGTCCCTTGGCTTCTGGCCGTCTTTGCCTGCACTTTTGTCTGAAGCTGTCATATTCTCAACGTCATCGCCTGGCAAATTGTTCTTGTAAAGTTCTCGTATCTTGTGGTTCAAAGCGGACAGTGCTGGTCTTGTGGAAACAGCAGAAATGGATCCTTTGAATCATTTTGTCACTGCCAGTGTGTTGTACAGTCTTGTGGAAACGGCAGAAATGTATCCTTTGATTCATTTCATCACTGTATTGTACAGTCTTGCGGAAACAGCAAAAATGGACTCTTGGAATCGTTTTGTCAGCGCATTGGCTCTCAAACAGATGCCACAATCTTTTCCTTTCTTTCTATTTTTCCCTTTCTTCTTCTTCTTCTTTTTCTGCTTCTTCTTGTCCTTCTTTTTTCTTTTTTTCTTTTTTTTGGGGGGGGGTGGTGGTGGGGGGTTGTGGTGGTGTCTTTAATAACAGCAAAATGGACCTTTTGAATCATATAATCATTCGCCAGTGTATTGTAATATTGTAAAATCTTTTTAATTGGTCCTCTGGAAACATAAAAAACTGGACCATTAATCAATTCTTTTCAATCATATACGGATTTTTTTCCTTGCTAAAACACAAAATTAATTCCCGTGTCGTATGTGCGGGAAGTATCAAAACTATCAACAGAAAATTTGTCCACGGAGCCATAGACGGTATACGAGTACCGTCATAAAAATTGAACAGATAAGAAGAAGAAGAAGAAGAAAAAAACATTTTTGTCGTGTTGATAAGTCTCATGAAAACACTTGCGTTGAATTACTTCCAAACCGCAGCTGAAGCAGTTTGGTTCTCTGAAACTGCATCAGTAATCAGTGGCGGTCGATGGTCTAGTGGTTAAGAGACTTGTCACCAATGCGAGAGGTAGGGGTTCGAGTCCCACTCGGGGCAAAGAATTTTTCCATCTCGTATGTGGCACCGTTCATTTGGGCCGATCGTCGGGGGTTTTCTCCGGGTACCCCGGCTTCCTCCCCCTCTGAATTGGAAATGTTCAGCCCACCAAATTTGAAAAATAAATGCAATTCTAAATTCCGAAATTAAATAGCTGAGCTGACCCTTCGCACCACGTGATTGTGATGTGTTTATGTCCAGTGTGTGAGAGAATGCGTGTGATTCACGTGAGCGTGTGTGTTGGATTCAGTTCGCGGCGCTTTGAGCCGATTCATGAAATTGGGTAAAGCGCCTACATAATACTCATTATTATTATTATTATTATTATTATTATTAATTCAGTGAAGCGCGTTTTATTTTAAGCAACCGTTTGTTTGTTTGTCTGTTTTTCTCTTTTTCTGTGGATTTCTTTGACTTTTGACGCCTTTCATCGTTTAAGGACACGCGGACATGCTAATGCAAACAAGCCCTCATTTGTAAGAATTTCAATTTTTGGACCAGTAAACTCGGAAATATGCATACCGAGGATTACAATCCATCTTTCTCAAACAGTCAGACCGCTTGGAGTCTACAAGTTCAAAAGGGAAAGTGAAAGAAGCGATTAATTTAACAGCCAGGGCGCGGGCGTTGCAATAGGGAACATATTCGAAAGAAAAGCACCCAGAAACAAAATGGCGACCGACTTCCTAACACCAGGGGGAATAATTCACTCATCCATCGTGAAGGCAAGCCGAGACGAATGTCCGATTGATTCTGGTCCTGGCGGTCCCTCACCCGTGCCTTCCCGCCACCCTCGCGATTATTTGCAGCCTCTTGTTCCCTCTTGAGTAGGGGCATTTCATTTCATCACTGCTTAGCCGTGTTTAATCATATTTCCCGGTAAATAGAAATCTCAATCAGAAAGCACAATTTTGTCCCTGATTAGACAGTGGCGCGGGAAAAGATAACGTATTAATGCCCAGAAAGGTCACCGCCGCCGCGCGGGCCACATACGTAATATCGCGAGTCAACACGAAAGTTCGCGCGGGGTGAGTCGGGAGAAAAATTAGCGCTCCGTAAGGCCGTTTGTCCCGTGGCCTTAGTGTCGCGAGGCGGGCAGAAGTGAGCAGTGATTCCGAGTCCCGTGTGCTCTTTAAGCCGCCATTGAGCACAAATCACGACATAATAGCCTCGGCACCTTTGCGCTCCTCGAACAAATATGTCGAGAAGGGAGGATGGATGGGGCTACGATTGGTCTGGGTCGTGCACACTGCTCTGGGGAACCGGCGAGATGGGAAGGGGTGTGTAAACACGGACCTCGTCCTCCTCAACAGCCTGCCTCTCCTGCCTGCCATTGAATTCCGATGCAAGATTACAATCCAAAAAGCCTTCGGCTTGATGACGACTGGCGAAATAGCAGGCATTGGCAGCCCGCCTGAAAGACATATTGCTTAGAAAGCAAAGATTACCGCCACACATGACAATCGCAGGCAGAAGGGTCCGGTGCAGCGCGATTCATCCGACAAACCGTGCGGGCAACACATCAAAGTTTTCTCCCCTGACTCAGATCCGCTCCCGCTTTTTGCTGACACTGGGGCTCCGTTTGGGAGAATGCCTTATCTTGTATCCCAACCATAGAGGTTGTCCTCGCGGTGAATCGGGATCTTTCTGCGGGAGGAAAATTGGCCGTGGTTACATTGTCCGCGCTTCTATTCTGCCCTCCAATCGCGTCAGTCGTACCTTTTGTGAGCCGTGTCTATTCTTTCCTGCGGATATATGTTCTTCATAGAATCGTTCTCTGAAGATTTTACGGCCATCGTTGACCATGTCATATTGCGAGTGAGACCTTGCCTGCGGCTGTTTCCAAAGCAAACTCCGGCCTCAGAGAGCTCACAATAGGACCTCAAAAATAGGAGCTACCCCCCAATTTCCTCAACTCCGCAGAAAAGAGAAGAAAGACCATCGCCCAAAAAGACGTTTCATCACAGATCCTACACCGTCTCTTCCTCTTTTCCCCCCTTTTCTCAACTGTCCACAAAACAAGAGTCTTCCAGCGGGGAGACGTTGAATGGACGCCACAATTCACGCGTACAGTGAGAGACATCATCAAACTTTTAATCAAACAACATGTGAAGGGCGAAGCGCGAAGTTTATCTATTTCGCAGACTGCCTCCTCTTGATTGCTGTAGCAGGGGGCTGTGATTGGGGCCCACTGCTCGCTTTTCAACGGCCGTGTGTGGCAATCGCGGGCCATGGCCGGGCGGTATTAGGTCCGGTTTTGACGATCCCTCGCCACACAAGAGGGCTATTTGGGACAGAATTGAGACGAGCAATGTCGTGGTGAAAAAGCATTGATATGGCGGTAATGCTTGCGCTTGTCACTGGGCTGGAAGATGTATGCCCAAAGCCGTGAGGAACCATTCTGGGAGAGTAAGGAGGAGGGGGCGGGGGGGGGGGACGATTGACACATTGGTTCCAGATCGTCTTGCAGGGCTATTTGCGATACAGATTTGTTACTGAAGGGCGTGACTTTCGTTCCGTCAATGATGACATCTACATTTAGCTGGAATAAGGGCTTAAGCGCCACGGATTTAGAAGGCTGTTAGGCTCTTTTTCCAGAGGACTTGTGTTACCCGTCCTACAAAATTGTTTTTATGCAGCTTTTTAGCACTGCGTCTTACCATGAAGGAGGGGAAGGGGTGGGGGTACATTTCACACTGCTGACGTCAGACCCATTTGATGTTATGTGTCAGCCGCGAATTAGTCTTTGTGGCTTGCGCGGCTTTCAGCCCTAAAAACTCACTCACCCTGATGTTATGTGCTATGTGTATTTGAATTTGTGCAGGTTAATTAGATTTTAATAGCATATCATTTGTTTTTAGCTCATTAATGTTATTGCTTTAGTCGCCCATCATAACTGCCCGGAAGGCATGAATAGGGTATTTTTCAATAAATTGTGGCACAGATAAACTGAACTCTGTAGAATCTGCCATCGTTACCTAGAATTTGCCTTTGGGTTATGCGAGCTCATATTATTCAAACAAAAAACAAAAAAAAGATTTATACATGGAGCAGCATACAGGGCCCGTATGCAGAACTCGATGTTCATTTAACCCACGGCTACGGGCCTAACCCAGACTAGGACAAAAGAAACCAAGAAACAAAATTAAATTTTAAAAAAATGAAGCGAAGAAAGAAAGACAAAAATCCTTCTATGGCGGCTTAGGCACTATGGTGGAATGGACCCGCTTCCTGATTTAAAACAAAAAGCAACAGAAAATTTAACCTTAGAGCTAGTTTAGTTCGAGGTTAGACTCTAACCCGGGGCTAAACTCCCTAACCCTGACTTTTACATGCGGGCCCTGGTCGACTGTCTCGGAAACATGGGGAAATTCAACACCTTGAACTGGAATCCCACATTTGATATTTGTAAACAATTGGTCCCAGACGGTAAAGTTTTTGTTGCTGTTTTAAAAGTCGAAATCGAATCCTTCACAATGTAATTCTTGTCATTGTAAATCTTTGTGCTTGATGGAATCTCAAAGTAGAAGCAAAACATAGTCAGCCTGACTGACAGAATGCAGACGATCAGTATCTGAACATATAATCAGCTGAGTGAAACAAAACACCCAAAGTTGTAATTTGCGTGTGTGAAACTTTCTTCTGCTGCTGCTTCTTTTTTCAATTCCAATTGCATTTTGGACATGCTGAAAGAAGGGGAGATCACTCAGCGCGCCTGCCTATACTTACGTCCCTTGGCGAGCATGCGCATCTATAGGATTCCTTCACCACCAGACGACTGACTCTGAAAATGGCGACGCCAGTACAGTGCTTGCAGGAAATAGGATATTATCGAACTGAAGATCCCTCTATTTCCAGGAGTCAAGTAATTAAATCGGGTTAGGGTAAAAGGCTTTTACGTTCTGCTTTTCTTCTTACTCCTGATCAGAACCCCGACATGGTCCTTTGTCCGGTTTCTTTGAGCAAGGGATAAGTCCCTCGGCTGCCTTGTATGGGAGGCTGGCTGGCGGATCTCAAAGAGCGTGCCATCCTCTAGCATAAAGCTTCATTAATCTTTTGTCCGGCGCTGATGAAATATCAGCAAAAGCAGCACGCAAACAAGGCTTCAATAGCCCGGCAAGAAAGACCGACACAATAGCGGAGAAAGAGGTTGCGGGCATTCCAAAGCTGGTGTCATTATGAGCGCTGCTTCAGGGGGGAGGCCCCAGCCATGGCCACAAAAGAGGGTGCTTTTAAACTCATCAATACACGAGCTCGATTATTATAATTCTCGGAATCTTGGTAATGAAGCGTCTTTCAGGCGAGGCTAGTCATCCAGCTTGCTGACACAATAGCAGCTCGCTGGAGCGCCTTTGCAAAGGAGTTGCTGGAAAAAGCGATGAAATTAGAGGAGGTCATGGGATCGGAAAAGGTCGACTCAGGCCAAGACACGGCCCTGATTGCTCGGGACGAGGACTGTGGGAAGAGGAGGCTCCATTCTGCGGCACCATTCACGGCTAGAAGAAAAGGATGCGCGTGGTAATATCCCAGCTGAAGAAAGTATTGTTAGGGTCCTGTCCGTTTGGCTAGAGTCATAGCCAAAGGGGGGAATATGAGGATGCTCTTCAGACGGTCGTCCAGATGAAGAAAATACTGTTTAGGTCTCGTCCTTTGGGACAGGCAGCCATTGCCCGGGAAGGAGAGGAGAGGAAGGGCGCTCTGCGTAAGTCTGCTTTGTGCCTCGAATGAAGAACCTACAGTTTGAGCTGTTTGAGGAAACGGGTTCTTTCAACTCCTTACACCCTAGTACTGGTGACCGTTTCGTTTGGTTTTTTTTTGTTTTTGTTTTGTTGTTGTTGTTGTCGTCGTTGCTGCTGCTGCTGCTGCTGCTGCTGGGTTTTGTTGCTGTTTTGTTTTGTGTATTGTTGGTTTTTTGTTTTTGTTTTTTTATTTTTTTGTATATACAAATACTTACCATTCAGACACAAAGACAAACAGGACATGCTTGAACTAACAAACCTGAACAGGAAGCATGGCATGCGACCCTGTCCCAAACCACATGGACCTCCACAGCATCATCTTACCATCATTCTCATCTCTATCATCATGCATAATAAAAGTTGCCCCAGCTTCCAAGCCCTCCCTTGATTCCACCCATGACCCGGGAGGAACACCACTGGAGCTGGCAAAAAAAACAAAAAAAAAAACACCAACAACAAAAGACCTCAACTGAACAAATATGAACAAACACAGCAATCAAATGGAGCCATGATACAGATATAGATAACAGGGTTCCCAAGCGAGGGTGAGGTTTGAAGGTGAGGTTTGTGAGTTTAACGTCCTTGTCCACCACATACGGGTGATATCAAAGACGGGGCAACGATGAAAAAGCCAGCACAAATATTTGGCCCCAGCATGGATACGAACTCACGACCCGAGCATTAGAAGTTCAACGCTCTACCATTCGGCCACCCCGGCTCCCCTACCTTTTGGTTTAAAACAACAAAACACTCAGACCCACAGCAGACACCCAACGTTTGTAGAGAGGGTATCCAACAATGGGGAAAAAAGTTTTGCCCCCAACAATATATTGAAGTAGCAGGGCCCCAAAGTTGTATTTATTTCGAAATGCATTATTTTGCACAGTTTTGAAAAGTTACTCACCCTTGAAAGACAAGTCTCGTTCTCGTTCTCGTTCTACTTCTCGCATTTTCACAGTCTTGAAGAGTTACTCACCCTTGAAAGACAAGTCTCGTTCTCGTTCTACTTCTCGCATTTTCACAGTCTTGAAGAGTTACTCACCCTTGAGAGACAAGTCTCGTTCTCGTTCTCGTTCTAGTTCTCGCATTTTCACAGTTTTGAACAGTTACTCGCCCTTGAAAGACAAGTCTCGTTCTCGTTCTACTTCTCGCATTTTCACAGTTTTAAAGAGTTACTCGCCCTTGAAAGACAAGTCTCGTTCTCGTTCCAGTTCTCGCAGTTTCTCGTTCAAGGGGAACAAGTAACTTAGCCCAAACCGAATGCAACTAAGCCGTCCTTATTCATGGCATGGGAAACATCGTTTCAGCTCCATACAAAATGACAATACTTGGAAATAAGCTCATACAATATACAACACAAGCCGTGGTAATTACCAATGCAGATTCACCACAAACAATTTCACAAAGCTCGACAGCATTTCCATTCTTGTCTTTTCTGACTTTGTTTCTTTTCTTTCTGTCATTCCTTTCGCAAGAAATTGCAGGCTGCATCGCTCAGCCGCTGTGGGTCCGTCTTCACAATGTCGCATTGTCGTATATGCACGCAGGGCATTCGCGTGCTAATAGCCATAATACACATTTCTCCTTCAAATGCAGGCTTGGTCCTCCTATTTGCCGGGGGAGCCGGGCCGGGTGGACGAATGGTAGAGCGTTGGACTTCTAATGCTCGGGTCGTGAGTTCGTAACCCGGCTAGGGCCAAATATTTGTGCTGGCTATTTCATCGTTGCCCCGTCTTTGATATCACCCGTATGTGGTGGAAAAGGACGTTAAACCCCCAAAACACCCACCCACCCAGCCTCGTATTTGCGGGTTTGGTAGCCAGGGACGGCAGATATGGTATGGTAGACTTCTCCTCGGCGCACATATTCATCTCATCGTGAATGCTTATGGCGCCGCAGGTATGGAGGCCGAAGCAGTGAAAGCCTGCAGCCGCTAAGCGCTACTTTATGTGCATCTTGCTGTTCACGCTGGTGCGTGCGACAGTATTTCTGTTTTCCACGCCACCGGCCACAGCCTACTCTTCTTCGAAAGATGGACATGGGATTTTTAGCGAGCACACTTGATATTTGTGCGTGCGTGCGTGCGTGCGTGCGTGCGTGCGTGTGTACACGAAGGCGGGACAGGCACTGTAAACGTGATTGAACGTGATTGTGACTCGATTTGGAAAAGAAAAACCCATTCAAATTCCTGCCGAACGGGGATTCGAACTGGGCGGCTCAGAATCCGAAGTCGGGTACCTGAACCACTGGACCAAATCCCCTTGTCAGATATTGGCGTTATCGGAGCTATGGTGAAAGTCGAGAACTGTACAGACTCTCAACACTGCCCGTTTCCTTTGCCGGGCTGAATCAAAATCAGAATCCAGCCAAAACGTTAAGCAACCTTTCACAAAACAATGCCGCATTTTTTGCACGTGCTAATCCGCTCGGACTTTGCAGTTCAATACAGTCTTAGCTGACCCACTTCGCTTGCCGTGTGAATGGCAAAGCGTTGGACTTCTAATGCTCGGGTCGTGAGTTCGTATCCCGGCTGGGGCCAAATATTTGTGCTGGCTTTTTCGTCGTTGCCCCGTCTTTGATATCACCCGTATGTGATGGAAAAGGACGTTGAATCCCCCCAAATCCCACCCCCACCCACCCCGCTTGCCGTGTGTATATTTTTACGGTGCAAGAGAAGTGCAACAATTTGCACCAGGGAAATCTCGAACAGCTGGTCCGCAATGGTGATTCAGACCAGGCAAGGTTATACCCATTACTGAAAGTAGTGAAAAACCGACGGAAGTGACTGACTGTATTTGAATGTGAAAGACAAGGATCTGTTTTTCATGACAAAGAAGCGAAAGTGGGCAGCAGTTTTGTTTCTTTTCTTTTCTTATCTTTTGTTTTTATTCTGCACACCTTCAGTTTCAAAACTTTTTTTTTAAGTGAAACACAAGAAGTCAGTCCCATTTCGCAATGGGAGCGTTGGACTTCTAATGCTCGGGTCGTGAGTTCGTATCCCGGCTGGGGTCAAATATTTGTGCTGGTGCCCCGTCTTTGATATCACCCGTATGTGGTGGAAAAAGGACGTTAAACTCCCAAACACCCACCCACCCAGCCTCGTATTTGCGGGTTTGGTAGCCAGGGACGGCAGATATGGTATGGTATGGTATGGTATGGTATGGTATGGTATGGTATGGTATGGTATGGTATGGTATGGTATGGTATGTGGGATGAAGTACGGTGTTTTGATCTGACAGTTAGGCTGTTTGTGATATTCACTCAGTACGTCAGAGGGGCGCTAAAGGTTGACACCAAGTACAAATGAATTGATTTTATGAGTTTGATTATAATTTATGAGTGTTATTGAAAAAATTGTTGTGGATTTCAAAGCAGAGTTGCTTAACCTTTTGGCTCGAATTTATTTGCCCACTGTTTGCAGCTTTGTGATTTTCTTGTTTTGTCTGAGCAAACACTGCATTTTCCCCTTGAGGGATGAATAAAGTTTATCTTATCTGAAATGTAGTCGACATGTCAATCTGTCTGGATTGAAGAGTGTGCCGCTGGACTGTTCAGTTACGGTAGTTGTCACACACACACACACACACACACACACACACACACACACACACACACACACACACACACACACACACACACACACACGCACGCACGCACGCACGCACGCACGCACGCACGCACGCACACACACACACACACACACACTCCGTTGAGACTTCGTCGAGACTTCGTGTGTTTTAGTCAGTGTTCAATACGCCGTGCTCCGCTATACGTGGTAACTTCACGAGATAACAGAAATTCGATAACAGCGGACGAGTTGAACTCCCACACGTAGTGCCCCGCCCGCCTCCCCCCCCCCCCCCCCCCCCCCACCTCCCAGCAGACGAACCATAAGGAAAACATCCCACTAACCTTTCCCGCTACATGAGCCAAAGCACAAAAGCCTAAAGAAACATTACTAGTGCTTTAAACCCCTCAGCCCCTTTCGCCGTCTGCTGCAAAAAACGAAACAAAAAGAAAATGGCCATGGTATAGGGGCAAAAGAATCATTTGCATTCAACGCATGCTGTTGCAGACACAGAAAGAAAAAAAAAGTCTGAAAAGGTTTTGCAAACTTTAGCGTTGTCCTCTGTGTATTTGTGTCAACCATGGAGACAGACATATCTCTAGAACCAGAGACCTTTTTAACAAAACTGTGCCTCCGCTCTGCTGATCTGACGTCACTGAGCGTATTAAGATATTTTCCCCCAGTCTCATATTTGAAGACCCAAACTATATCTGATTTCAGACAAGGCTAATCTAGTATCTTTACAATCCTAAGAACAAAGAATCTTGAATATATAAAAAAGACTACAGACGTACATATACGGTTTCTGTACGTAAATAATAATAATATATTACACTTGTAGAGCGCGGAGTTCTGCATAGAAAAGCACTCAATGCGCTTTTTGCTCACGCACACACACAACATTCACACGCACACATTTATACACATCAATACAGGCGTTGGAGTTTAAACTGACTTGAAGATTAAAGGCTAGTTTGAAAAGATGTGTTTTGAGTTGTGCTTTAAACTGTAGTCACATGCTTTCTGTAGATTATGTCTAACCATTAAAGTCTCAATATGCATGTGAGGGTGAGCGGTGGTCTAATAGGTAGCGCGTCGGATTTAGCCGCTGCGCTACTGAACGGCCGTCTGCAATGTCACATGGCGATGAAACGTGGGTTCGAGCCCAGGTCGAGCTTGTGGTATGTGATACCGGTTTTTCCTGGCTGCCGGGCTGCTCATCGGGGGTTTCTCTCTGGGTTATCCGGCTTTCCTCCCCCAGCAAAATTGAAAAAATAAAAATAAAAAAATAGGTATTGGGTGGCGCTGCACCGCGGCGACGCGCTTCCCCCGGGGCAAGCAGCCCGAATTTCCCGAAAGGGACAATAAAGTAGTTTTTTTATAATATAAATAAAAAAAGGAAGAATGACAACAGTGTGCGGACAACTTTTCATTGAATGTGCTTACTAGCAATCTATGCATCACGTTGGCACTAATGTAGCATTTGAAACCATTGCCGGCAGTGACTCTGGCCGGCTAGTCTACCAAATCTAACTTTGACCCGGGAATCTCTGCAATAGAATTCTTTTCAGAGTTCCACCAGGTCGTTATGGGCATTCAGTTCATGGAAAAGTAAGTTCGGACATTCAACTTGTTGAATTGACGTAATTAATTAAGAAATTGTAATTAATTAGGCGTATGTGTTGTTCTAGAAGTGTACGCGTACTGAGCAGATGACGTTGTTTGGTTGAGAACTGATGAGGACCAGCTAGACTGACGACGCTGATTGGTGGCTATTTTTAGAAGAGTTTTCGAGTCCCAGTATAGAGACCTGACAAAGCGCGGTCCACTGGTCCTCCAGGTTGGGGGTTAGGCATCGGGCTAACAACCCGGTCCCGTAAAAAATAGCCTTGTTACAGAAACGCCAACAAGAATTTTAAGGGATCTTTCGGCCCTGGGAGAGGATGGATCTCCAGCTGGAGATAGTACAGCTGGGGCCAGCTTTGAGTCATCGTTGGGATGATGACGTGGTGAAGCTGGTCAGTGGACTCGGAGGAGAAACTTGTGTAACAGTTTCCCTGTTCGACGACCATTGGCGCTTCATGAAGAACTGGTTGCTGTGCGGGGGTCACATGACTGTCCTTGTCTAAAGGTCAGCTCAAGGACGTTGAGCTTAAGGTTCCTGTAACCGGTGTTTTGTGTGAACACTGACTGGCATTTTCTCACAAACAACATGCACTCATTAACTAGTAACTTGGACGTGGAGTGACCTGTCCTACACTGAGGTCAAAGTCAAGGTCACGGTCAAGGTCAGTCGTCACAACTGAAAGCGTTGAATGCCTTTTTTTAACTCATTTATTTTTAAACATGATAAGATCTGATAGGATCACTGGCCACGATTAGTCCACGATGAAGACCACGATTTGAATCCGGCGTGCCGCGAATCGCGAGAGTGGGAATATAGCATAAAAAGATTTTTTTTTTTTCCTTGTGTGGAAGTATCATGCTTGGGCATCTGAGGGTTAAGCCCATCTTCAAGATTTTCCGTAGAGGGTTGGACTGCGAACCATGCAGGAAACAAAGCAGAACTGCAATTATTTATCCTCGAACGTAAAAGTAACATGATACACGACCAGGTGCAAGTCAGTAATACAAAATACAGGTGATGGTTGTCTGTTGTAATTTGTCTTCAGAAACACAACATCCGTAATGGGAGACTCTCCGGCGTGCACTAGCATTAGCAATGCCGGGACAATGTGGCATTTCAGATTTTACACGAACACAAAATGGTCACCGTCTTTAAAGATCTAACCTCCCAACAAAAAGCTTTCCGAAGTGTGAAAACATTTCAGTTTTACAGAGTCGATCGTGCAAGCACAGTCAACCCTATCACAGTTGCAGAGTTTTCAGCGTCCCTGAAACCCCAGTAAAACCCAAGGGCAGCCTGATTTCACAGCTCAGTTTGTGTTTTGACACTGAGCGAGAAAGATCGTGCAGCACTCAACATCCGCTAGACACTGTAGTGATGTGTCTCGCTCACTGACAGAACCCAAACATGATAATGTCACGGCAAACTCGTGCTCTGGTTTTATAAGCGTCCCCGAAGCGCCGAAAACTCTGCAACTGTGACAGAGTTGATTGTGCTTGCACGGTCGACTCTGTACATTTTTTTCACACTTCGGAAAGCTTTTTGTTGGGAGCTTAGATCTTTAAGGAGAGGTGACAACCTGTGTTTCGTCGCAAGAAATTGCAATCTCCCGATCTCTCGGGCGTTTTGTTAAAATGGCGGACTTTTTCAGACCTCGTAAATGACAATTGTAAATTAAGAAAGCTCTCTTTACTGCCGCCTCACCGACGGATTGTAATTCTGTTTTGATTGTACTCTTTCTTCGTGAACCACGCTGATTGATTGATTGATTGATTGATTGATTGATTGATTGATTGATTGATTGATTGATTGATTGATTGATTGATAATTCGTCAATCTTGCGGATCTGGCTTTCCTTTGGTCACAGTAATAACATCAACAGTAGAACAGTTTGAGAGAAAGAGAGAGAGAGTGAGGGAGCTATGCAAGGGAAGCAACCAATCATACGTTCATTTGCGAAGACCTACGGGCTTATTTCCCTTGATAAATTGGTTAGCTTGATTTTTCGCCACGATAGTTATTGAGTTAATACATTTGTGCATTTTGTGTGAGGACCCAGTGATAGAGCTGGTTATGTATTAAGATCAAATTTGCTCAAAACAAACGATGATGTGAAAGGAAACAATATTTCATCACTTTTCCCAAAAGCCACGTCAGACAACATCCCTGATTGGTTTGCCTTCTATGACGTCACAGTATGGCGGCATAGTACCAAAACAATTTGACATGTGCGGAGTTTTTCAACGATTCTCGTCCGTGAAGGCAATTTGCGGTTGTAACAGGCTATCTTGAGATTAACAAACGTGAGTATTAGGTTGCTGTACTTCAGACATTGCTCGTTGTATACCATAATGTCACTCATGGCATGTTGACAAAACTGCCCTGATCTTTGCGTTTCGGTTTACTGTTTCGAAAGTTATGACAACTGACATGCACACTTATCAGCTGCAATCGTGGTTGAAGTCAGTAAAGCAGCATGTGATCTGGCAGTGAAAGTTTACTGTTGGAAATACAGCACTTACGTCAGGTGTGAGGTCACACTCACGAACACACACACACACACACACACACACACACACACACAATCTCTCTCTCTCTCTCTTATACTCCAAGCAGCATCTGATCTGGGTCCTACTAATTACCGAAAACAACCGAAAACGACCGAAAAACAACCGAAAACAACTCTTAATACGGGTAGAACGCAGTTAAAACATAGAAATAACAACACATAACCATGATTAAAGGTGAAAAAAGAGGCCTTAAACTAGTTAAAAGGAAAAAAAGTACTTATTCACTCCAAGAGAACAGGACGAAATAAACGTGTCTCCCAAGGGAAGCGACTCCGTCTGGTCCAGACTGGTTATTTTCTGCATTGTCATCTTTTTTCTTTTTAGCTTTTTTAAGGCCTCTTTTTCACCTTAAATCATGTTTGTGTGTTGTTGTTATGTTTATGTATTGTTATTTCTATGTTTTAACCGCGTTCTACCCGTATTAAGAGTTGTTTTCGGTTGTTTTCGGTCGTTTTCGGTTGTTTTCGGTAATTAGTAGGACCGTCTGATCTAGGAGTGAAACTGTTAAAAATGCAGCACATTTATGCCCGACGTGAGATCTCCCCCCCCCCCCCCTCTCTCTTTCTCTCTCTCTCTCTCTCTCTCGCACACACACACACACAGAAGCACAGTGTGTGCATGTTCCAGTTACTGATGCCCACAACTAATTCACAAGGAAGAATGTCTGCCCTTTTTTGCAGGTTGATCAAGATGTTCCGTGGTCGACAGCGTGGTGGGGGCAACCTAGGTGTGCTCCTGCTTGGCGCACAAATGATGAACATGGGACTGGAGAACATCCCACCAGTCACACTCGCCCTAGTCGCAGGCCAAGTTGCCATCTTTCTTAATCTGCTACCACAGTATTTCCCGTCAGCACATAATGTGTGCATGAGTTCCTATCTTGTGTGGCATCGTGGTGACTGGCGGCGTCTGCTGCTGGCAGTGTTTTATCATGCTGACGACATGCACCTCTACTTCAATATGGCGTCGTTGCTCTGGAAAGGACGCAGTCTCGAAAGGCGGTTTGGAAGCCCGTACTTTTTTTGGCTGGTAAGTTGGATACACATTACTTTGACAGACTAGCATAGTAACCGATTCATATACAGTTCAAGTTTAATTATTAAGTGAAACTTTTTCCTGGTGAGTTTGAAATCAGCTTTTATCCAAACTGTCAAATGAGGAAGTGAATTTTTATTTTTATTTTAATTCCAACAAAAAAGTTGCCTGTGATGATAATCTTAGTTCCGGTTTGCTTCGATACATGATTGTATAGTAGAAAGTTAACAAGCAAAATGTACCCAGGGATTTTTGCTGTTTTTTTTTTTTTTTTTTAATATATTATTAGTTTGGGGCTTTTTGCTTTTGTTCTGTTACGTTGTTATTTTAAATCATATTTGCTGATTGCTTTTAGATTTCTTTTATTAATAGTTACCTAGCTGTTTGTCCGTTTTCATGACCAAGTAATGTTTCATTTTTGTTAGGATTTCTTTATAATTGTGATTTTGTCTCTATTGTTGGTGTAGGTGAGTGTGTTCACAGCACTGACCAGCATGGGTTATGTTGCTATTAACCTCTTGCTGGAGGAAAAACTTCACGACCATTCCTACGCAACCCAGTGTGCAGTGGGATTTTCAGGTAATGTGTATTTTATGTTCCGGGCTTAAAATCGCCTCCGTGTGGAGGATTTCCTCCTTTGGCAAAAAATGTTCCTCAAACACACACACACACTCCTCTGGAGTATTTAAAATCATGCCCAAAATGCACCACATTGCACAGATTTTAACATAACTTAAAAACATTTTCTGGGGGCATGCTTGTAGCATAGCAGCCAGACACATGCTTGTGGCTTGTGGCATTTCATCATATATCAGATGCTACAAACTTTTCCTCCGTATGGATCATGGGCCATTTTAAGCCCTGTTGGATTATTCTGAAAATTTGTTACTGAAAACTCAATACTGCAGTACTGATCTGTACAATTTATTGGCTTGTACACGGCTTGTACACTGTACATGTACATGTAGTTGTACCCTTTCCAACATTGAACTTTTGGGAAGATAGAATCGCAATTTTTTTTTTTTTTTCTGGGCTGAACATTTGCAAAGCACAAAGGGAGGAAGCCACAGAACTCTCAGCGAACCACATAGGTGATAATACTAACGGGGAAAAAAATCTGACGCCCAAAGCGGAACACAAAACACAGGCTTTTCACCCCGGTGGCAGGAGTTGTTACCCCTGCCTCGTCTGGAGGTGCATGTATGTGGACTTTTGGGTGTTATTTTTTCAGGTGTCATATTTGCTCTGAAGGTGGTGACAACTCACTACACACCTCCTGGGCTTCACTACGCTCTCGGCTTCATCCCCGTGCCTTCTCGCTACATTTACTGGGTGGAGCTTGGCCTTATACAGCTTGTCACACCTAATGCATCTTTCACCGGTAAGTGAGAGCCGGTCAGTTAGCACCGTTTTCTGTAGCCTGGTTTGTTCATTGGTGGTGTCCCAAGCATATTAGCGGTTGTAGCCCATGTGTGTGTGTGTTAGTGTGTGTGTGTGTGTGTGTGTGTGTGTGTTACATGTAATGGGACAGCTATTCTAGCTAAACAATTAAGGACATTATTCAGTTCAGACAGGCTGCTGATGAGGCTGCTTTTCTTTTTCTTTCTTTGTGTTTGTGTGTGTTCTTGTTGTTAACTGTAGTGAATGAGTGCCTGGGTGAAGCACGTGTGCATGTTGGGGTAAAATCATGACATGTTCTGTCAAGTAGATGCAAAATGTACCTCCTTTTTCATTCATTCTTTTTCTTTTTTTCTTTTTTCATTTTTTTTTTTTTTTTTTTTTAAATTTTTCATGCATGTGATCACAGGTCATCTCGCTGGAATCCTTGTTGGACTACTCTACATCAAAGGTCCCTTAAAACCCATCATGGACACCATCTTAAGGCCGGCATCAAGTAAGATAATATTACAAAGTGTGAACCAGAAAGCTTGACTGGATGTGGTTCAGGGCTGGAGGGTACTAGCAATGAGTGGTGTCCAGTGTTGAGAAAGGATGCTCAGTGTTCCTTGCAGCTTTCAAAACTGAGGGTCACTTTGACCATCTCAAATTCAGAGGGTAATTTTGTAAAATCAGTGAAGTACAGCCTCAAAATCTCTGCATCAGATTCTGAAATTACTGCTTAAACGACGCACATGTGTGCGTATAAGGAAAACTGATGCGGTTGCCTCTAGGGGCAAGAGTGATGACATAAAAATGATTATGACTGGTAGTTCCCAAGCCTGATTAACACCGGGATATTTAAGGGATATTTCAAAGGGATATTTATGACAGGAAGCATTGAGTGTGGCCCTGTCATACAGTCCCAAAGCACATGGACCTTCATAGCATCAATATACCAATATCCTCATCCTTATCTCCATGCATTCTAAAACATGTCCCAACTTCCAAGCCTTCTGTGGATTCCACCCTTGACCTAGGAGGAATACCATTGGAGCTGGCAAAGAGTTAGGGCAAAAAAACAAACAAAAAAGGTCCGACTGCGGGCATTTGTTTCCATGCTGATAATGTCCTTGTTTGAATGGCACAGGTCGTCGCTTTACACAGGGTGGTCAGAGATCAGGTCGCAGATATGGGTTTTTCTCAAGTGGAACAACTGGGGATGGTGACTACACTGCTGCCCAAGGTGGAAACGGGTACTATCCCAACTCAGGGGCTGGTTATGATGAATACACTGGTGGCTTGTCAGAAGAGGAGCAGCTGCAGAGGGCGATGGAAAACAGCAGGCGACAAAATCCAGGTGCGTGAAATACTGTAGCATTCAGCTCCCTCGCCCCACCCATCTGGAACTCGCTGCCTTCTGCCCTGCGTGATGTCCCCACACTGTCAGCCTTTAAATCACAGCTCAAAACATACCTGTTCCGTCAGGCCTTTCCATAGATAACTGGGACCCTCTGTCCATGTTCATGTGTGTGTGGGTGTGTGTGTGGGTGTGTGCGCTCTGAGTCTGTCCTCCAGAAACAAGCGCCTTATAAATATTATTATTATTATTGTAATGTGTACTATTGTTATCTTGGCTGTGAAAAGTGTAGGCAAGCCATCATAATCTTTTTTTGAAACTTTCCTTAACCCTAATGATGGTAGTCGTGACATTTGTTGCACATTATGTAAAGGAGTGACCGTGTTGCATGCCTGCTTGTAGCAGACACGCTGGGTAAATTTCTTGGCCAAAGGGAGAGTAGTCGGTCAGACATTAGAATTTCCTGAATGGGGTTATTTCCCTTACACCATATCGGGTCAGCATTGTTTGAGGTAGAGACGGTGCACAGACAACAGTTGTAGTTTATTAAAGGGAATTGTATTTTTCACATTCTAAACTGAGTAAGGTGGGTTGGGGGAACTTCGGCACCCTTGCGGTTCGGGGGAAATTCGTCACCCCAAGTTTCTTCTATAATTCAATGCACTTACTAAGCTTTCATCCCTCCAAATAGGCTCTCCCAAGTAACTACAGTATACGCCGGTTATAAGAAACTCGAGGGGGGTGAATTTTTTGGTTTCTTATATCCGAGTTTTCTTATATCTGAAAGTCGGATATAAGAAAGTATTTTGAAAAATATTTCTTATAACCGAGTTCAGTGAAAAAAAGGTTTAAAAACATTTTTTCTCAGTTCGTGTATGTTTTGCATTAAATTAAGAAATATCTGGTTTCTCTTAAAGACCTGCACAGAATATGTGTAGAGTTAATAATTATACACCAGTAAACTTGTGTCCTTCAATGTCAGATTTTTTTGTTTGAACATGAAAATACTGTTTTTGCTTCCCAACTGTAGCGCTGGCGGTCATGTGGTAAGAAAAAACAAAACAAAAAGAAAAACACAAACAAACAACCAAACCAACCAACCAACCAACCAAAAAAGAACTAAGGGGAGAGAGAGAGAGAGAATTCCCTTGTATTTATAGGATATATTAAAAGTGCATTATGTATCAACTTTTGATCTATAAAACACTCGTCCCATTAGAGTATGATATGCGATGCTTTCCGTGTCTAATTTGGCTGAAAAAAGCTGCAAATTAGCTTTTTTTTCTGTTGGGAGCGGGAAGGGGGATGGAGGAAAGATGGACCACGTATATTGTCAAAGGAAGGAATTGATCAACAGTTAGTCTAATACTGATAGTTTTATTCTCCTTAACGCGAGCCCTGTAGACAGAGACATACATACAGAGAGAGAGAGAGAGAGCTCCCAATCAGGCAAAAAAAACCAAAATAATAATAAAAACAACACATAACAATAGAACAACAAAAATGCATCTCGTATTTTTTCTTCTTGCCAACATTCAATTTTGCACGGAACACAATGGTAAAGAACCAATTCAAGAAAAGAAAATCATGCGCCATCATGTGCCTGTCCTAAGTGACGTCAGACCTGACCTGTTTTCTTAGAATGAGTGAAATTTTCTTGGAAATGTACTTTCGGTTTCTTACAATAAGTGAAATTTTCTTGGAAATGTACTTTCGGTTTCTTATATCCGAGTTTTTGTATCAAGCGGGACAAGAAATGTGCTTTCCTAAAACCGAGTTTTCTTATAAGCGAGTTTCTTGTATCCGAGTTTTTGTAATACATAATAAAGAAGAGTTTGGCCGGGGGAAAAAAATTCGTTGGCAATAACCGAG
Organism: Batillaria attramentaria; assembly: GCA_018292915.2. Classification (NCBI taxonomy): domain Eukaryota; kingdom Metazoa; phylum Mollusca; class Gastropoda; family Batillariidae; genus Batillaria; species Batillaria attramentaria. The sequence goes on from JACVVK020000231.1 coordinate 347,938, forward strand.
TTTTCTTATATCCGAGTTGCTTATATCCGGCGTCCACTGTACAAGATTCCAAACGATAGATGGAACGACCAGTGAAAATACTTGGTACAGCCAGACGCGTCAAATGATCGCATTCTGACTTGACTGCTTTTCTCGTCTGCTTCATAACTTCACGTGTCTTTTGCCGGTAAAGTCCCAACTATCTTTGTATAGTCTTATTTTTATGTTTTTGAATGAAATCAAATATATTAAGGGTCTTAAACATAAACATGACTTTATTTTAAAGTTTAAATGTTTCTTTAGCGATGGCACACATCAAAACACTGCATAAACACGAAATTACTGAGGGTGACGAAGTTCCCCCGACCAAAAATGTACATGGGGGAAATCCGTCACCATCAACAGGGGAAATTCGTTTTAAGAGTAAGCTAAGAAGTTGAAATATTCTAACACTAAAATAGCCTTCCAGGATGGTTCTACCATAGACACACTCACATTCCCAGACTGGTCGATTTGCTTAGCTTAATGAATACACACAAAAATAACCTGTTGTTTTAAGCTCAGTTTTGCCTGAAACAGTCTTCTTCATTCAGAGAGAGAGAGTTGTTTAATCACACATGTTAGATAAAAATAAAGAAGAAATCTGACCTACAGTTTGTAGCACATCACATTTAAGGCACTGAAACCATGAAAACAAATACTCTCAAGCCTAGTGACGAAGTTCCCCAGGTGGTGCCGAAGTTCCCCTGAAGGGGGTGACGAAGTTCCCCCGAAGGTGTCGAAGTTCCCCCAAACACACTCACTTGTTCTCAGAACGATTTTCAATGCACATTTATGAGGTTAAAGTCGCAGTTTCATTGAAAGCAGGTCTGCGATTGGTTAAAGTATCCGTTGGCATTAAGCATGTTTCTCTCACGTGAACACGAAAAGGCGGGCAGCATGTTAAGTCAACACGCTAGTGGACGCATGCACGCAGTGCCGAAGTTCCCCCAACCCACCTTAATGAAGTCTGTCCATCAGTCGATGCTCAGAAGTGTTTTTCCCCAATGTGAACAAACAAATAAAGCAAAGAAAGTAAATAAAACTTTATGTGCAAACGAAGGTGGTGGACTATAATACATTTCCCTTTCTCTCAAGTGATGTGTTTGGGATGTATTTTTTTTCAGGTCTGTATCCTGACCTTGACGAGCTGCGACAGAGACGAGCAGCACGGTATCAGTAGGATATCCCACATATTTCGCTGACATCTGAAGCACTGTGTGATTTTATTTTGTGATTTTCCCATGTTGGGAATGTGACCACACCCACTCTTCTCTCATGGAAGAGTTTCTTGTGGATTTGAATGCAGCATATAGACACAACTGTTTCATCAAAGGGATCAAGTGTATGGCTGATTTCTAAGAGACCCTTTGCAAATGAGGCATGCGGTTTTGTGTGTGAGAGAGAAAGAGAGTTTGTGTGCATGTGTGTGTGCGCGCATGGGAGCTGAAAGTTACGCCCCATTTCATGTCGGGCTGAGGATAATTTGCAGTATGGTTTATTTGTGTAAATCGGTGGCTTTGATGCAAAGAAAACATTGTTGATGCACAATATTTGGTTGCGTTTGTCAGTGCATTTTTGTTGTTTTCCCCATTCTTCCTTCTGTTTCCCAGTGCAGTCACTTTCTCATACTACATGTAGCAGTTAATTTCAAGTCTTTCAGCTTTCCTGACACATAGTACATGTATTGCATTGAATATTTGAATGAAATAAATGTATTTATGAAGTTACTGCAACTATTTTATAATGCACTTCAGCATCCTGTCTAATTTGTTATCATGTATTTGTGTTGTGATTTTGTACATGTTAGCTAAACCTTTTGTACACTCATGTATGGTCAACGTGAATCCCATTTCGTGACAAGGCAGCCGTCATATTGGAGGATGACTTGTATTAATTCTTTATGGGCAATCTCTCTCTTTTTCTCTCTCTCTCTGCACACACACAAACACACACATGCACACAAGAATGCACTGGGTCATAGGAAGTATGTTTATTGTTTATGAAGACTAACTTTGGAACAAACAGTTATTGATGGCAGCAAGTCGCGCAAGACAACATATGAGCTCTTTTTTCATTGCATTTTCTCCATGACCGGTCTGTCAAGGTAGGACAAAGTATGTACATGTGCAAGCATACACATTTGTAAAAGCATATGTACAATTTGATGACAATGGACCCGTTAAAGAAAGTTAACAAAGCATTTTTCACAGCCATTCCATCAAAGTTTCTTTAAAGACACAAACTTCATGAAAAATTAATTTTGAAATGCACTCATGCTGACTTGCTGTAGGCAATCACTCATGTCCAAGACCACACACAGAAAAACACACATACACAAACAATATGCATGCAGAGGTACACACAGACACATCAATCCACGGCACAAAGTTTTGTGCACGATACAATCACATTTCAAAGCAAGCTCAAGCACTGTCTCTGAAACTGCTCTACCAGGAACGGATGCCAACTAAACACAGGTACAAAATATGCCATGTACTAAGCTGCATGATATTGTTCCATAACCTTGGTTTCATTTTCTGATACATATCCTCCCAAGGAGGAAAGGGTGTGCATTGCGAGCAGACCTGCAGCTGAACACGGAAGACAAATTAAGTTTACTCCTCCACACCTGTCTAAAGTGTTTCTGCGTTTCAAACTGATGCAGAAACCGGAGAATCCAAGCTTTAGCATTATACAATGTTAACAAAGAGGATGGCCACAAAAACACCAATAGTCTACATCGTTTGACAGAAATAGGAGAAACCTGAGCAGAGATCACATTATGCAAATTGACAGATTTTACAGCTGCTGCAAGAGCAGCTCAAGTAGAGATACCTACCAATGGCAAAGCCGCTTATCACACTCTTCGGAAACAAGACACGGTTCTTGTTTTTATCAATTTTTTATCAAAACAAGACATGGTTATTGTTTTATCAAAATCATGTCAACCTACTGGGTACCTACTGCACATTCCAGATTAACGGCCTGCTCCCAACAGCTCAACTGAAAACGTGACCTGCTCAGCTCTAACATTTTAATAAAAGAAAAAAAGGTAGTCACACAACACTAAGTCCACATGCTAAAATACCTCAAGCGTGTCCCCCCCCCCCCCCCCCCCCCCCCCCCCCCCCCCGATGATCAGACTAGGCCACAGATTAGTGCAGTATCAAGGAAAAACTGAAACACACTTCTCGCCGAGCCACTGCTGATGCATTTCTGACGTTCACTTCACATAGGTTTATCATGAAGTAATAACACAAATACTGGAATATCGTGCTGGACCAGATTATTTTCAATTTGGCAGTGCACTGAAGCACATTATATTGAAGATGAATGTATTTTCACACACACAAAAAAAGAACCTTTTGGGTGAGCTATGAAAGAACGACTTGTGTCATGGCAGAAAAGCACCAGTAATGCAAAACAAAATCAATATATATACAGCAAAATTACTCTTTCGCTTGCTTTCATGTCAGTGCCAGTATGTTTACCCGAGCAATAATAAACATTTGAAGGTGCAGTGTTGCAGTCTGCTGCCACAAGAAAGCACACAAATATTAAAAACAAAAAGAAACCAGCACAGGGAAGTTAGTTTAGTGATGACAGATTAAACAAACAGAACACCTGCATTCGATTGGTGCATGATGAAGGTTGCATTTCACATTTGATGCTGTGAAAGATTCGCAAGGTGTTTACAACACAGGAATGTTACTCCAGAAGTCAGTGAGGTAAGATACAAATATGAAATGTCATGTTTCCAGCTTCGCTCATGACTTTGGTGATATACATGTATAAAGATATGGAAGACAAAGCTTCCTCTGACTACACAAATTGTCCACTAAATTCATGATGATATTAATGCCTCAACATGTTCTCGTCACAAAAGTCACGTCTGCTGATCATCCATTCACATTTCGTAGATGTGACAGCAGTGCTTTACCCACTAATCCAACCACCACACTCCTGATATATCGCAACTGTATGAAACTTGAAAGACTGAAGACCTCGACCATGTGCTTACAGGGAGGACCAAAAGCACTCACCCGTCGCCAAATGCAAGAAGATTTCATGCTGGGCAAACCAATTTCATGTTTCTTGTAGCCCAAGTACTTACTTATTTAGGCCCCTGGCTCCAAGTGGAGCAAAGGCCATTGACAACCCTTCGCCATCGCACTCTATTCTGGGCTATTCTTGCCCCTCCAGTCCAGTTGGTCCCCTGCTTATATAGCTCTGCCTCAGCGTTCCGCCTCCAGCTGTTGCGAGGCCAGCCTCTCTTCCTTTTCCCCTGCGGGTTCCATGTCAAGGCTTGGCGTGTGGTGCTGGATGCTGGCTTCCTGAGGGTGTGTCCAATCCAGCCCCACTTCCTCCGCAGGATCTGCTTGGCCACTGGTTCCTGCCCCGCTCACTCCCACAGCTCTTCGTTCCGGATCTTCTCTGGCCAATGGATGTTGAAGATGCGCCTCAGACAGGTGTTGAGAAATGTCTGGATTTGTAGCCCAAATGGCACATGAATTTTGCAAGACAGCATCGACAAAATCCGGTACAGAGACCGGCACTCACCACACGAAGCCTCGCAGGAACGGTGCCCACATCGTCTGCTTGTTTCTCTCGCAGTTCATGGCTCCTAGTCTTCACACGGCTGGCAGCCCAATGGCTGCTGGTCACTTCTGGTCCTCCCTGTGCACAACATCATCGCAAACTTTCCACTCTCTATTATCCTTCCACAAAACAGCATCCCAAGCATGACGTCACAATAGGCTGCACCAAAACTTGGCAGAATACATGTAGTTGTTTGGCAATCGACACAAGCGCAGTTTGTTTCCGCAACCGAAGGTGAATGTATGTGGCACAATACGGCGAGAAGAGCTATCGCAGCCACCTGGTCTCAGCTGCTGAAATCGGAGACTTCAAAAGACAGGGTCAAAGCGCGATGACAGCAATGACGGATGATTTCAGAGTGGGGAAGGTGAGCGGAATGGTCAAATGATCTCGAATTCCTCCTCATCTACACTGCTGCCTGCTGCCTCGGCTGCCATTGCGTCCAAACCTGCAACACGAAGCAATGTCGAAAGTTATGAAAATATTATGCATAATGAACGTCTGTTAGTGTTAGCAAAACTAATAACTGCAAAACCTCGAACGTTTCTGCTGTTTTTGTCCAACAATCCAGATTAAATTTACATCATGAAATATTTGCATAATTCCAGTGTGAGAATAGTGCGAGAGAAGTGTAAAATTCATGTCATCCTATGTTTTTCTCAAAATTCGATTACACCAAAAATCCAGTTACACCAAAATTTCATGCAGTCAAAATGTCCTCCTCAGCGTGTGTGTGTGTGTGTGTGTGTGAGCTGTATTTGCATAAAAACCTGGAAAATGTATCTTTAACAGTGACTCCTGTGATCTTTAACAGGTGTGAACTCGGCCTCCAAACTAAAAACACTCAAGTCTGGAAGGTATTTGCCTGCTTGTGACGGCTGCTAAAAAACTTGGAACTCACACAATCAGCTGTTCCTTCCCAGCTGCAAACAATTCCAACATGCTATTGCTAGAGCAAATCCATAGACCTACCTGATGACTGCTGGGCAGTAAGCGAAGTGGAGTATCCAAATGGGAAATGTGCTGTCCGGTCTTTGTAGACCTCAAACATGGTGTTCTTGTTGCTCTTGCCAAACGCTCGCAGCGACTTGCACAAGCTGTCAAATTCTTTCTCCGTATCACAGTAAAAGCCCTGCACAGCACAACCACTGACATAAAACCTAGGAACATACATGTCATTGGTCCTTGTGTCTCTTCCCTCTTCAAAGGGATCCAGAGGTTTCTAGATCAGAAGTGGTAGAAAGTCTGTTGAGACTCTTGTTGCGCGAGCGAAGCCTCAGCCAGTAGTATACCATAGACCAGCCTGCACAGCAGGGGCATGCAAACAAGCAGCGGCTTATGAATATGATCGATCCTCAATGTGCATGACAGGGCCTTTGTGAACCAATCCAAGACATTGTAACACTAACAGGTTCAAAGACACTGGGGAGACTACTGAGAGATCGACGTGGAGATTATGTGAGCTTTACTAGGCGCAGAGAATTACCTTGAAATGACCTGGGCCCATATGTAAACGTCGAGGTTAATTTAACCCACAGCTACGGTCCTAACCCAGACTAGGGCAAAAGAAACCCAAAAGCAAAATTAAATAACAAAGGAAACGAAGAAAGGAAGAAAAAAATCCTTCCATAACGGCTCAGGCACCTTCCTGGAATAGGCCCGCTTCCTGATTTAAAACAAAAAACAACAACCTTACAGCTACTTTAGTTCGAGGTTAGACTCTAACCCGGGGCTAAAATCCCTAACCTCGACTTCTACATGCGGAGCCTGACCTGTACAAATTTACAATGGCAAACCTTCAATGGGTCTACTCTCATCATACAAGATGTCTACATAACATGCACAGCGAAAGTTAACTCTACACATTCTACACATTCCACTGGTGTCAAAATGAGAGGTAAAAATGCTGCGACACAAACCTCATCTACCTACAAAGCTTATGTGTAAACATCAGGAAATTTCCGGTAATGATCTTACAAAAATGTTCAAGGACGGCAAGACTTTCCTTGGCCCTTTGCAACAATTCTGGTGAAAACGTGCAGTTACCAACTGGTTAGTACCGGCAGTTCTTGAATGAGGCAAGCTGGTGCTGTGTGCACAGTGCCCAAGGCAGCAACCAAGACAGTGAAAACTCCCAACAAAAAAGAATGGCACAAGAAAAAGAAATGAAAAAAAAAACCTCCCTTACCACAGCAACGGAAGGGTCAAGCCGAGTCATTCGCATGCGACCAGGGAAAGGGCAGTGGTAAGTCTCATCCACTGCCACACGTTCATATGGGTCGTCAAGGTCACCGGCAGGCTGCGTCGTGTGTGGGTCCAAATACACCAGCTCGTCACCTGACAACAGACACTGCACGTGAACATGTGATCATGTGTACTCTTGAAGAAATCACGAACTGAAGGGCCTTCTCTTTATACAACATCGCATGCAACATGCCTTTCATCGGGGAGGGGGGGGGGGGGGGGGGGGGGGGGGGGGGGGGTTAAAACACATCAAAATTTTAGTCTTACCAACAAAACCAATGAACCAATGCGCATGGTTAGGTTTCCCTCCAATTATGCCAACCGACTGACTCAAACTCAGGCAATTCTGAAAGAGAAAGAAGAAGTTGTGGGGTTATTTATTGGACCAGAGCCAATTAACACAACTGACATTACCAAAGTGCCAGCAACAAGAGCGAAACAAAACAAAAACAAGAATACACAATTATCAATAAGGACAGCCCCAGAACCCACTCTAAGATGCTACAGCAAAAAAAAAAAAAAAAAAAGTGTGTGCCAAGTACATTGGATGCTTCCCCCTCTTACTACCTGATCACACAGTGTATGACAGCTTATCTGCTAGAATGCATTCATCCTGAACAAATTTGACATCGACAAAGACCTCAACACAGTGACCAAGGCATGCAGGTTTTAATGAAAATACAAAACCTGTTCACGGAACACACCTTCAAAGCTTTGAAGTAAATAGGGTTGATGTCTGTCAGCCCTAACCGCAAGGGCACGATAAGCAACAATGGTTTCCATTGGCCCCGATTCTGACCGGTATCACCCTCAGACTGGTCCCCTCGTGGCGGGCTCTCCGACCTTTGACCTTGCGTCCAGGCATCATTGACAAAGCGTGAAAACCGCTGCTCCCCCATAGCACTTCCCGAGACTTCACAGCCGTCTCCGTTCACAGCAGCTGAGGACGACTGTTGTTTTGACTGGCAGCTTCGGCAAGCATCACCTACGGGAAAAGACCAAACTACCAATAAATAAATGTATATATCTCATACAAAATAAACGTAACACTTTTATTTTTGGCACTGTTCACAACAGTGAAAAAGATATGAAATATTTTGTAAGTCACTAGACACCTAGAAAGGGTATGGCAAGTGAATCCACAGACGTCATAGTTCCTGACCATGTCATCTTCCACATCATGAGATGTGTCATGACAAGGGAAGCACCCAACCACCCCCAAAGTTTCAGCCTCCCCAATGAGCCCACAGCACTCCTGCTCTAGGCAGAAGCCAATCCTTGGCAAGTAAAACTCACACCTTTTTTTTTCACTCCGTCGCCTTATGCATGACTCCCAAGTGTAATGTTAACACATTCACAACTTCCCGCTACATTTAAAATGAATGCTAATTCCTCTTTTTATGGCAATCAAGCTCATGGAAAGGCCAAATGCCCGTCTAAAAATCAAATCAAACATTGTGCAACAGGAAACACCCACGTATGTCATCTTCTATCACAGAGTTGTCGAGGGCGACATGTATGGCAAGGTTGCTCCACTCGTCATACCCAGCTATTCGCCTGGAAAGAAATTTTGATATATGTATGATAATACATGTAACATTCACTGAAAACCAGGCCTACAAATATAGAACTACACCATCACAAATAATAAATTTATCGAATCCTTAAGCAGGTTTATATACTTCGCTGAAATAAAACTCAAAAATAAATTTTACGTTAAAAAGTTTCCACGCCATAGTTGACTATTGCGACCACCCCTCGTAAACCATGTCTGTGTGGGGGTCTTGGCAGACTTTTGGGTTGTCTATGAATATTATGATGTGAGCAAGAAAGCTCCCTCTCTGCTTCACCTCTTACCTATGTGGTCAAAACAGCAATCACTCACTTCAAAACTTGTGCGATGGTGTTTGGTCCGAACCAGTTCCCCACTGCCTTGCCCTCAGACTCTCCCATGGACGCTGGACAAAAGCATAAAAATTTACTTGTAAGGAAAAACAAAATTCTGTGTTAACAAAGAAGGAAATGATTGCTGCAGAGTTTCAAATGGTTAGAATGATGAGTGCCTGTGTGTGCACCCCCCCCCCCCACACACACAGACACACACTCTCACACACACACCCCCACACATACACACACACACACACCCACACGTACACACACACACACATGTACACACACTCACGCACATTCTCACACACCGACCTATTTGATGAATGGAGTAGACACACGCATTTTTGTAATATCTAAGCATTTATACAGCTTTTAAAATACTTCAAACACACAGAGCTAATCAATAAAAAAAATAAATAAAAGTGAAAAGTACTGCGAATTCCTTATTTGCATGCACACACACACACACACACGTGTACACATGTGTACACACACTCATGCACACTCTCACACACTGACCTATTTGATGAATGGAGTAGACACAAGCCTTCTTGTCCTGGAACATCCTAAGCAGCTTCATGTACTTTTCATTATGACACCCTTGTCGCCACCTCCAATCTACAAACAGAGATAACAGAAAGCTTTAGAATATAAAAAAAAAGATACAGTGTAATATAGATCTAGGTATTTATACAGCTTTTAAAATACTACAAACACACAGAGCTAATCAACAACAAAAATAAAAGTGCAAAGTACTGCGAATTCCTCATGTAGGCCCCCCCTCCCCCCCCCCCCCCCCCCCCCCCCCCCCCCCCCATGTTTTATACTCAGTATAATTTATAGCTTAGGGTCTGGTGCACAGAAGGCTGGTCGCATATTACCATATAGGCAAAAATTGAAATCTTTTCGCCGATGTTCTTTCCGCTTTGCTACCCCTATAATGTGGAACTCACTGCTCGCTAGCGCGAGACAGCAACCTGCTTTGGCTTCTTTCAAATCAGAGCTAAAAACCTACCTGCTCCAACTGACATTTTGCTGATTGCTGTAGTATTTGCTGTGTAAGGATGTGTTTTATGTTCGTGTGAATGTTGTGTGAATGCACACTGAGTTGTCTGCCAAGAATTGCGCTTTAGAAATGCGATTTATTATTATTATATACACTTACCATAGAAAGGTTTTATGACTTCTTCCACTACCATAATATCAGGGTTGCACATTTTCCACAGCTTCTATAGGACAAAGTGTCCTGGAAACAGCAAAGTGATAGGACACAGTGTCCTGGCCACTTAGTGGCAATAAAAATTTTAATAGGACAAATGTCCGCTTGGGGTGGGAAAAAATAGGACATTTGAAATTTTTATAGGTCAATGTCCTGGGACCGACTTAAATGTGCAACCCTGCCATAATAAAACACATGCATATGCACACCCAACTACCCATCGAAGACACGGACACACAAATCTGGTCACTGTTACTGGTGTTCACAAACAGAAACGTACCACGTCCAAGGTGTCGAAGAACTAGTGCCTGAGCCAGTATCATCTGTCCACATCGCAGCATACAACCCCAGCCCGTGTCCGTTGTAAGACCACTGCTTCCTGCACGGACAGAATTATTCACCATGACAGGCACTCAAGCATGACTGGGCTGTCCTTACTCCTAGGAGACGTAACCAGTTTTTCGAACTCCAGTCCCCATAAAACATCTAGCACATGTACACATGTACTAGTACATCTCGTATTTTGTCAAGACTGTCAGAACTGATGTTAGCCATTTTTCTTACTTCATTCGTTACTGAACATGCCTTTGTATACAAAATACCAAAATACCAGAATTACCAGTTGAAAATGGCACAATGAAAAGGGAAAAAATTACACTCCAAGAGCATGGCTGCTGAAAAAAAAAAAAAATCAAATCACCAAAGACTTACCAATGGAAGGGAAATTCTTTCTGTATGTGAACCATATTCTTGACAGTATATCATCCTTAAGCTCTTCCATTTCTGAAAGCAGACAATAAACAATTCATTCATTCTCTCTCTCTCTCTCTTATTTATATCCCAGCACAGCCTGTCTCGGTGGCTGCACGTGTGCACCTTCAAGTGCGTGTTCAGTTATGGGCTTTGAGCCTGCTGAATAAAACATTCTCTCTCTCTCTCTCTCTCTCTCTGCAGTTGTGAGTGTGCACTCTGCCCCCCTTCAGCAGTGTTCTCTGTGATTCGAAAAAACAAGGACCCTTGGGACCCTCCCTCCATATTTTTAGGGCCCTTTTGTCAATTTTAAGGGGGCATGGTCTTTTCATATACAAAGTCTGAAAGTCAACACCCAAACCATTTGTTGTTGTTGTTTACAAAAGCATTCACGAAGGAGAGATGTATGTGAATTGTAGCATGCCAGCCATAGCGGATCAGCAAGGCAGGGAACCCGCACGCTCATCAAATAGCGCATTATGAGAGACCAAAAACGTGCGTCCCCTGTGACGCGCTGCTCTCAGATTTATACGTCAATTTAAGAGTTTTGTTTGTAAAAATACACCTGTGCGTAACAAGGAACACTGCTTCAGTCACAGACCAAAAGCCTCAACTGCCTAATAAAACTAAAAAGCACACTCTCTCTCAACAACAGCAAAACCAAAACCATATAGAAAGACAACAAAGGTTAGCTATAACCACCATTACATGTTGCTGTTACTAATAACAACCCCTTCTCTAGGTACCATGGAGCCAAGTTTCATAGCATACCATGTAATGTGCTGTACATCCTTCCCAAGATATGAACCGGTTCAGCTGTGCGTGGAAAATCATCGTGCGGGTGAGGTCCACTCTCGTAAGTCAGAGTGCTGACGTTGGCTGCGCAAGGAAGAAAGTTTTCTGTAAGTACAGTGTGCATTAGTCAATAGATATCAGAGGTCAGTTTTGGTGGGACTGTATACTGCACATCAATAATTATGTGTGCATACAATCACGCTGAACTAAAGGGTGCTTTCTTCTCCCAGTTCTTTCATTTCTAATTTCTATATATATACACCTTGATCCTGCCCTCCTAAGTCCTATCCATATTTCCTTCTTATATATATATAGGTCTGGTTCTGCATCTCTCATTCCACAGGAGACAACATGACTTATTATTATGAGCAATAGTGCTTTGTGTGCATTTAGTACTTTTCTGTAACAACATATATCATCTTGCACGCGCACACACACACACACACACACACACACACACACACACACACACACACACACACGTGCGCGCGCTGATGTGACTGTGTGTGTGTTGTTCATGTTGTTGTTGCATTTTCATATATATCACAAAGTTTTCATTGACACTGTTGTGAAAGAACGAGGCAAAACAAACAAAACAATGTTGGGATGATGGACTGGACATGAGTCATAGACAGAACAGCCTCAACAGGGAGGAGAACGCAGGCGAACTAGGAAGTAAATGTTCAAACAAAGCTGCACTCTGAAATATACTTCTGTCTGCCGTAGGCTGCTATTCCGTTTATTCACACAAATGTATCCTTGCCTTTCCACATCACTCTGTTGTTATTATGTAGTTTCCAAAATAGACAAGAGTCATGTGATGAAATCCATTCCTGTTGTCGAAAGTAGGCGGCTGGAATGCAAAAACAGATCTATTTCTGTGCTTTCAGATTCCGCTAAGATGCCAGTGACGTATCCGACGGATTGTGCACAATGTGGACCCTGTTTTAATTATGCTCCAAAGCTGAAGGGTACGCAGGAAAGAGTTACAAAAACAAAAACTTGTAACGGACAGACTTACCATCAAAATCCATTTCCGTACAAACCATAACATCGGGTCTGCGCATGCCCACAACATGCAATTGCTACATACGAAATATAATCTGATTGGTTCTGTTTTCTGGAAGAAATACATTTTAGCCAGTCAAAATAATCGTCTTATATGGTGTAGGGACGAGGGGAATTCCAAGCGTGACCTTCACCTTGAGATAGGAAAACACCTGGGTCAGTGGCCATCCATCGGCGGAGGCCGCACGTTTAGCGGGAAGGACGGTTGCAGTAACAGGTGCGTGCCTAGGTCATTATTATGAGATCGATTTGTTTCTCGGTTAAAAAAAACTGTAACACCTTCACAAGCATCCGGATATGTAAGTGTGATGTATGTGCAAAAGATTTTCCCGGTTCCATCTCAGAGTGCTATTTTGCTACCATCACCACTAGTGTTTGTATACTACAAACTGTACTAGACTGTGTTTCCTAACCTGACGTGCATTGTCTTGTCTCTTGCAGTTGTGGTCTTTGGCTGATTGAAGACTGACGGCTGATCAATAATCACACAATGAGCAGAGGTACAGTGTTGTGCAAGTGATCCCCAGTAACTTAATTTTAACTGTTTTACCAACAGGTGGACAAAAAATACACTGATATGCAGAAACAACACATTTAATACTGAAATACTTGTCCAAAAACAGGCACCATAAAAAAATACATTGTATATCTGCATCAGAACAGGTGTGTGTGTGTGTGTGTGTGTGTGTGTGTGTGTAGCGCTATGAGTTAATTGCTTTGCTGTAGGAATAAGCACTAGATTAGTACTATTTATTATTTTTTTTATTATTATTACATTTTCAACCTAAATATCACAGTTCCGAGAATGAAAAAAAAAAAAAAGCCCTTCCTGCCTCTGATATTTTTTTGTCTTCATCAGAACATCAAAATGTGGTCAAAACTGGCCTGTGAATGATCCACTCCATCTTGCCCCCTCCCCCCCCCCCACCACACACACACACACACACACATTCCAAACTACGCCATCAGACATTCAGTTTCATATATATATCTTTACCCGATAAGATTGTCATCCCTATATGTTTGCCTCCCTCCCCACTCAGTCCAAAGTATCTTATTGTGAATGACGCCCACCCATCCTACCCGGCTTCCACCACGTTGCTCCCTGCTCCTTGCTCCAAAGTCAAATAATTATTTCTATACCCTGGTTGTAGGACGATTACCTTCTGTCAATGTGTACAGCACTACCAATGCACGACATGATCAAGCCGCTAGCTTGGCTGCTGGGTCGCTGGCGAGCGGACAGAGGAGGGAAAGCGCAGTATCCCACCATGACAGACATGAAGTATGGGGAGGAAGTGGAATTCTTCCATGTCGGTCAGCCCAACATTCAGTTCAGGTGACTGGGTTTGACTGCCAGTCAACTAGGATTTATATGTGACCCGTTCTCACGAAAGGGACCATAAGTCGAAAATTATGACTTGTGAGATATGTATATCACTGCAATCTGCTGGTTATGCAGTTTAATTCAATATAAGAATGAAAGCTGTACTACTAAAATTGACAGAGATATCAGCAGTTGAAGTTGGCTACTCACAAGGCGGCCATACTGACCCCCGGCACTCTTTTCGCCTTTAGATGCGTTCGGCCTAGCACGACTTACGGTCCCTTGCGTGAGAACGGGTCACATATGCTTTAAAAAAAAATATTTAAAAAGTGCAGGTTATGCAGATCAGTTCACATACAGTACTACCATGTGCTTCAAGATGTAAGGTGATTGCAGAGTCAAGCTGTTGCTGCCACATGAGTGCATGGTTTCTTTCTCAGGTCCAGATCTGTATAGATTTGCTTCAATTATAGGTACAGTTACATACATGAATGTGAATGAAACCTTGGTTAGGATGAGGGTGCTCTGCGGTGTGTATTGAAAGAACAGATGGTCAGGTTTCAATCCCCATGATAACATATATAATGTACACGCTCCTCTCCCCTCCTCCCCCATCCCCCTCTTTGTTAACCCTTTCAATGCCACACACGTTTTGGGTAACTGGCTGACAGCATCCATTTAAACGCAAAACTTGCTCTGCATTTTGAGAGCGCTTCAGTCACTCAAACCACCTGATTTTGTAGGAAGTTTGACAATAAGGGTACAGTTGCGATTCGAGAATGTTTGTGATGCTGGCAGTGAAAGGGTTAACAGTTAACAGCAGTTTCTGAACTGGTGTGATAAAGTTACTTTTGTAAGTGTGGGGGGGGGGGGGGGGGGGGTTCCTTGATTTTGACTGATACAAACTCTTGACTTTCACTTCCCATGTTGTTTTGTATGCAAGTTATTTGCTCTTTTAGATTGCATTTTAAAATTTTATTTTATTTTTAGTTGCTATTCCTGGAATGCAGAGAACCAGAAAAATCTGCACAGGGAAACTGGTTTCATCCGTGTCCAACCTGGAACCAACAGACTGGCCTTCATTAGTGCACACAATGTTGGTACGTGTGTCAACACAGCTCATAGCAGTCAAAATAAAATATGCCCATGAGAGTGTTTTTAACGATCATTTGCATCTCTGTAGTCAGGATAGTCGAGCTGGTTGATTATAGGACATTCACTGCTTGGGGTGTGAGTTCGAATCCTGCTGGGAAACTTTATGCTGACTTTCACAAAATGCCACTGAATATTCCTGGCCCATAGGTCAAAGGTGTGTGTTCACCTACCGGTATACTTGTACATACCAGTTGAAATTTTCGTTAAATTTCCAACTTCACTGCTCATTTCTTTATCAAAGCTAACAAGCACAGGTGAGATCAGCTACCACGGTTCATGGGAATGAACGTTATTTTCAAATATGTTTTGATGTTTGTTTCTGCAGTTCCGTAGGAAGGATTTTTTTTGTTTGTGTGTCTTAGGTGTGGCTGAAATACAAGAAGGGGAGTTCACTAAAAACCAGCTGAAAGTAGAGACCACAGGACTTACTCGACTTACATTTGGGAAGGAACCAGCAACGAAAAAGGTGAACAGACATGTACATTATTTTGAAGTAGTTCAACAACACAGGTTGGGAACGTGTGTTTGTGTTAAAGTATGACAAAACATCAGTTTGTGTGATTCTCATGACGTGATTCTCAAAGATGTGTCATCTGTATAGCTATAAGGCGACTGTCTAGAGACCATTCTCTCCCAATCCCTTGATTCCCCTGATACAGGTTTGACTGTATGTGCTGATAACATGTCTTTCAGCTGCTGAGAGTGATCAGTCGCAAGGGAGATGAGCTTGAACAGGTGATCTCCATGGAGACAACAAAAACACCGATGACAGAACATCTTCGGATCACATACAAGAAAGTGTAGTATAAAAAATAAAAAATAAAAAAGAAGATTGGGCCGTGTTAGGTTTGCCCTAAGTGCTTTAACCTTTGCCGAACATTGTGGGTGAAACTGCACCAACACTTCCATTCAAATGTCTGTAGCTCAGTCAGTGTTCACACTACATGCACAAAACTTTGTGACTTCGTCAGTACGGTTAATGGGAAAGTGCTCACCAAAACTTGTGTAATTTGGTGGTAAACAAAGTATATAAACAACAAAAATGTTGCAGTATTCGCTGTGATGTGCGTTTGGACCCACGATGTATGGCGCACAAGTTTTTAGGTGATGTACGGCAAAGGTTAATTACAGTTGATAGGCAGCAAGGTACAGTAATAAATATTGTGACCTCATGTGCAGTGTGCCATGACATTGTGTGCCGTGGGTTGTGGGTTTGTATAGGTACATATACTCACCTCAAATAATTAGGCAGACTTCTTTTCTTTTCTTTTTTCTGTCGATCTGCTTGTCGCATGCTGTATTCATTGCTCATTTAGTACTTCATAGATTCCATTGCTTGTTGGTTTGCTGGTAATCGTGGTTGGTTGCTATGTGGAAATCTGTTTTTGAAATGTTTCCGACATATCTCCGCTCATCTTTTTACATTCCTGTACATTGCAAAGCATGGTGAAACAAATATTGCTTATCTTACGGTGGGAAATTATCCTTGCTTTTTCAGTTTACAGTGGTGTTTTGTAAGTTGGAAAACAAGGAAAAAACTTGTACATGGGTGTGTGTGTGTGTTCATCTGAAAAATAATACTTATACATGTAATAACAAATAAACAGACCCTTTGGTACACACGACAGCACAAAGACTTTGTCAATGTCAAATGAAAAGCAGATAAGAAAGCAAGAGCTACTTTGTTTATTTACACCAAAGACTGTTTTGATATTTGTTTACATGTAATATACAGCATACATAACATACTTTACAGTACATGCTACAAGTATTTTCCAGCAAATTACAGTTGACAGCTTAGTATATTTGGTATATTTAGTATACAACATAGTACATGTATAAGAAAATGGCTGTAAATTGACAAAAATGTGAAGAGAGTACAGATTACCGATAGGCAGTTCTTGGTACACTGTATCAATTTATTATAGAGCAAACTTGCAAACAAATACTTACGTGCATGAACAAAAACAACAGCATTTATAACTGTTCTGAGAAATCTACTCGATCAGCCAACTCCACCCGTACATAAAAACAAGAAAATCCAATGGTAATGAAGAACAATTCCACAAGCAGAGAGAAGAAGACAAAGTCTGAAAGGAGAGGAAAAAGAAAAGGCTGAAAATGAAGAAAGAGGAAAGATCCAGAAACATCTGGTGAGAGAAAGACAAGGGCTTACATTATGCAGATATGGGTCATACACTGTGGGCACCTTTGTCAGGGGAGTCGGAGTGGTCGAATGGTAGAGCGTTGGACTTCTAATGCTCGGGTCGTGAGTTCGAACCCCGCTGGGGCCAAACATTTGTGCTGGCTTTATCATCGTTGCCCCGTCTTTGATATCACCCTATGTGGTGGAAAAGGACGTTAAACCCCCAAACACCCACCCACCCCACCCGCACCTGTGTCAAACCTAATGTATATCATTACTATGTAGATATGGTATGTGATTATCGCTGCACTGAGTCATTATTGTGCCCCAAACCTGAACCCATTGTCTGCAGCACATAGTGCACGTACCACTGTTCTATCCAACTAGCTTGGATTCTCACTGCTTACTGGGGATTTGGCAGATGGATTTACAGGGTGGAGGTGGGTGTTTGGGGGTTTAACGTCCTTTTCCACCACATACGGGTGATATCAAAGACGGGGCAAAGATGAAAAAGCCAGCACAAATATTGGGCCCCAGCCGGGATACGAACTCAAGACCTGAGAACTGGAAGTCCAACGCTCTACCATTCGGCCACCCCGGCTCCCCAGATGGATTTACGGAGTGCTTGGAAGAAAACAAGAGGGGTGATACCATCATACCATGATACCATCGTATGAAAACGCCTCAAGTTTTTAGCGGTCATTGCAGTGAATTTCAGTCCTCTTTCAAAATGGGCCTTGCTCAGTGGTGACTGATTTTCATCCATGTTAATTAAAACACATGCGAGCTCTTATTACATAATTATGTAAGATAACGCTGAGGCACCAGGTTGCAGTACAGATATCCCGCTACACTGGGCATTTGCATACATCTATATTTAGGTTACTACTGGGATTGCAAGGACGCCAACTCCGTGATATACTGTTCATAATGGACATGATCATCCCCGTCTCTGCGGCCACCAGCAGTCAGTCGGCGGCCTGTCAGCTATGTTAAAACACAGATACGGCATACTAGTACTGTAAACAAAGAATCTACGTGACCTAGAAAAAGTGCACTGTCACACGCGTATTGCCGGTGAAGATTACTGACAAAGCGCCATATCGTATTGAGAATATCCCGAATCCGTCAGCTCTTCCACTTGCAACTGTCAACGGCCGGCCTTGAGTGATCTCGGCTATGAACAGAGGTACGTACGGTTCTCCTAAATAACTACTAGCTCATGAAAGTTATTCCGAAAAGACACCTAATGTTCATACCGTACAAACGGCCGATACACTGACAAAGTTGGTTATTATTAAAGTTGGTTGGTTACCGCCCGCATCAGAGACATACCAACGTAGTGTCTAGTACATCAGTCAGTGAGTGTATCAGTCGGTCTCTACTATAGTAGTTGCATTTACGACTTCAGTTCTTCAGAAACTAAGCAGCTCAGTTTTGTCCTATAGTATTATCTTCCCATCAATGTAGTACTATGTATTTCACGATCATGGCATGTCAGTGCACCACTATCATTACAATTTTGATTACAGTGGCTATGCACGAAGTGATCAAGCCCTTGTCTTGGCTGCTTGGCCGTTGGAGGGCAGAAGCTGGGGGACGGGGGGTGTACCCTACGATAACAAGCTTTGAGTATGGAGAGGAGCTGTATTTCTTCCACGTCGGCCAGCCAAACGTCCAAGTCAGGTCAGAATATACCCCTCATGTTAGGCTGTGATAACACACCGCCCCACACAGTAGACAATACACTGGACAAATCTTATGGAAACATTTCTCAAGCCTGTGTGAAATCCACCCGCAACTACCCCCCCCCCCCCCACCCTGCATTGCTCACACCAGTGCCGGCAAAACCAACGGCACTCTATACGGCCAGCACTGATAATAATAATAATAATACAATGTAATAATATTTATAGGGGTAAGGGCGCCTATCCCCGGGGAACGAGCTCTATAGGCACCTCACATTCTAAAACCAGACATGTGCATGGCGTAGTTACAAGGATGTTTTCAGTGACTGCTCGAACTGGTCCGTAATTTTCGACGATACAGCACCTAGCTAAATGTTCTTTCGGGGTCCGCTGACTCCGAGTCGTTTCCGTAACGATGTTTATGAAACAGCCGGACAGGGGCCACACTGAAACTGAATGTTTTGACCCACTCATTGATTTGTTTCTCGGTATGCAGTTTCTACTCATGGTACGCTGAGAGCAAAGAGCCGCTTCACCGGGAGATTGGCTTCATACGGATTCAGCCCGGTTCCAATAAAATCGCTCTCGTTACTGCACACAATATAGGTGGGCATTTAGGCAGCTGTGTGTGTGTGTGTGTGTGTGTGTGTGTGTGTGTCGGAGTGTGTGTGTCGGAGTGTGTGTGTGTGTGTGTGTGTGTGTGTGTGTTCAACTAAGCCTACAAATCCATCCTCCGCCCATCCCCGGGGTTCCGGCCACTCAGTGACTGAACAACCCTTAGAAGGGTTGCTGTATTTGCGCCGGCTGGATGCATAATTAACTTGTGTTAATGGTTAATTGTGTGCATGCAGGTTACGCAGAAGTTCAGGAAGGTGAAGTAACAGAGAACGAGTTGAGGGCCGAGACGGTTGGTATCAACAGAATGAGCTTTGGAAAGGACCCATCAGCCAAAAAGGTACGTCAGTCCAACTGGTCACTTGTTCAGTTTACGTCGTGAAACCGGCGCACCTCAGTCTAACCGCCAAGCCACCACTGTCCCGATTTAACAACGGCTCTTTATGTCAGAATAAACTGATAACGTATGTGAGTTTGTCCTATATCACCTGTCGTCCGGATTTCCTATTAGCAACTGAACCATGTACTAGTACCCCCTCCCCCACCTCTCTCTCTCTCTCTCGGCTCTCCGTCTAACAGCTTCCAGCTAACCAGCAAAAATCTGATAAAACCTAGCTAGTTAAAACATATACGTGGCTTTAAGAACAGGGACTTTACCTGAAAAACATCGCCTGCGTGGAGGCAAAGCGAAAATTAAGGGGATTGCTCTTTGGGCCCCCGTCTCATTGGGCCCCCCGTCTCATTGCCCCCCCCCCCCCCCCCCACACACACACACACGTTTTGTGGCAAAATAAATAAGAAAACGTGTCATTGGGCCCCCGTCTCTTTGGGCCCCCCGTCTGATTGGGCCCCCATCTCACCTTGCTGGGCCCCCACACTTTTATTTTTTTTAGCAAAATAAATAAGAAAACGTGTCATTGGGCCCCCGTCTATTTGGGCCCCCAGCATAATAAACAAGCCTGAAACGGCAATGCAAATCAAAGGTACAACCCCTCCCCGTTAATTTAACGTGACAGGATGCTAGTTAGATCTGGTTAGACCGTTTCAAGAAGGCAGTCTGGGCGCCGGTACTCGTACGCGATCGGGGATAGCCTATGCCGCTCTAAGAATAGATTTACTGATTTACTTCGGACTTTAGGCACGTGATCGTGCCTGAAGTTCAAACGCGGGTCAATTCGACTCCCGCTATTTTCCGCGGGCTTTTCCTCTGGCGCTTGAAAATCATGGCGACGTACGAGGACGGGGAAAGAAAGGGAAAAGCGGTTTTGATTTATGAAGGATACAGATACGCGTATCACAAAGAGCTTGCAGGTGCCCATTACCGATGGAAATGTTGGAAACGCCGCAAACTGACATGTTTTGCGCGGCGACCCTGCGCACTTTGGGCAGGTTTCAGCGGAGATGACGGGGGCCCAATGAGACGGGGGCCCAATGAGACAGAGGCTCAAAGACATCATCCCAAAATTAATGTGGCTATAGTCTGCAGGCTAGATCATAGGACTGGAGCAATATTATTAGCCGTTCAAGGCTGACGGCATCAGTTACAGAGGACTTTACTGGTTTTAGAAAAGTAATCGGCATGCGTCCTAGTACCGTCATAACTTATCAATAAAGATACGACAGCTTGTTGAGCAAAACCCTTTTCGTTTTCCCAGCGACATCTGAAGGGAAGCGCGTGTGCCTGTGTCAGTGTGAGCCTTCACCTCGGCTTCAACTCGGGGATTTTTTTTTTTTTTCAGCAGAGTGTGTGTGTGTGTGTGTGTGTGTGTGTGTGTGTGTGTGTGTGTGTGTGTGTGTGTGTGTGTGTGTGATCTACTTTTCACACCGGCCGATTTCACCGATCATATTAAGCCAGTCAGTACCACGCCCTCTCAATAGCCGCCTCCCGCTCCTGACTTTTTTTCTGTTTATTTCAGCTTGCGAGGGTCATCCGCAGGAAAGGGGACGAACTGGAACAAGTTGTATCTATGGAGACGGTCAAAACTCCTATGACCGAGCATCTCCGCATTACCTATAAGAAAGTGGACTGACTGCACATGATTACAAGACCGATAAATTAGAACTTTATCCTCTACATATAAATTACTATGCTAAACAGCGTAGCAGATCTGTAGCAAAAACCTTAGAAACTGAAAAAGAACCGAGAACACAGTAATCTTCTCTATGAAACGCAGATCCAGACCTACACACACAAATCAAACACTGTATGTTATATACCGGTGTTTTTTTCTGAATAAAGTATTAAGCTGTATGTCTTAAATATGTATTTGTGAGGATTTTTTTCTCACCGTTGGTTACTTGATGATGTTAAATGCGTACACCCAGCATGAACGACACAATGGTCTGACTGACCGGCTCAAGGAATTACAGGAATGCTGCTGAAGAACAGTGGATGCAGTATCAAGGTGCTTACAAGTGCAGCTGAAACCGTCAAGTTGGGTTCATTAATCAACCAAAACGTCGCGGTTGACTCAGGAAAACATGTACATGTACTGCTAATTTGGTCTGTCGCAACTCTGGCGAAATCAGTTAAGAGAAGAGCAGTTACCTGTGCGACGAACTCCATCAGACCACCAGCTTCATCTCAGTGCTTCAAGGCTTTAAGTGGGATTACTTGAATCAAGATAAACAAAGAACCAACACCTCTGATGTTCTGTAGGACAGTCACCGATGTGGTCGACATTCCGTCTGAACCATTCATTATTCCCCGCTCTGCCAGAATAAGGTATAACCTGCTATAAGTATTCAAATTCTGACATCCCCACTAAGACTGGACTGCTGTTTCTTCCTGAGGACTATCCCTACACAGGTCTTCTAACCGGCCACAGCAGCCATATTCTCACATTTTGCATGGAATCTCAGTGAAGCATGGATCACAGATTTATTTTTCATATGAATATTCTCAATGATGAGGAGGAGGAAGATGATTGAAGGGAACGCTGGGGTTAGCCTACGATGCAGTACTGATTCAGAAGAATGCCATTTATGCAATTATTCAGCAACTTTTTTTCTGGAATCTCGAGGGTTTTTTAAAAAATAAATTTAACCTGTCACACGTCATCTTTCACCTTTATTTGCTTCCTTACACACACACACACACACACACACACACACACACACACCCTGACAAAATTGTTTGGACTATCAGAAAAATATCTGGGCTCCAAGTTTCCGTATTGCTGGTAGCCCAAATGCGCAGTTGTTACAATATATTTGAGACATTTGTGATATGCAGCCCCAATCCATTAACCAAATATATCGCAGCGTCCTTGGTTGAGTGACACAATACTTCTTCATTCCTGCCAGCTAAATTGCTAAGCCTCATAATTATTGACACGCCCAAGCCAGTGGCTTGGGTGTGTCAATAATTATGAGGCTTAGCAATTTAGCTGGCAGGGACACAACCGTGAGGCTGACTGGCTTCAAGCCAGTCAGCCTCACGGTTGTGTCCCTGGAGCTGGTAGCTGGTAGTTTAAAACTTTGCAAGTCAAGAAGCAACCTGCGGTGCAGTGAAACTGGGATAATTATCATTCAGATAAAGATCTTTGGTGGAAAGTTCTAGTTCAGTCAAAAATTCAACTCATGGTATTGTGTTTTTATTGTCAATGCAATGTATTTACCTACTGAATAGAACAAAAGAATGAGAGACTGACAGAAAAAGGCAAAGAGAAATGAATGGACACAGTCTATCTGTGGTTGTGCAACCAAACATGCCTGGCCCATTTCCATTGTGCCAGGAATATGTGTTTTTGTTGTCAATGCTACATGGACCACTTACAATTAAAAAGCTGAACACATATATAAACTATAGTTACACAATTTAGAAAAAGGCAATACGCTCCAGCATTTTATATATTAAATGCATATTGTGTTCATGTACATGTAGGAAAAAAAGTGAGCATATAAAATATCGTAAAATGATGATTACAAAACCAAGTAATATCATTGAAGCAATTATTAAGTATATGCAGTGTAAAGTCTCCAAGACCATTTAACGATCAGTCTAATGTAATGTGGTGTGTATATATATAGTGTACAAAAATGCACAACAATGTAAAAATGCAGAGGTAAAGGCAGATGTCTACAAAAATAAGAGTATATTAGCATTTCTTGCTGTGCTCCTCATAAATCATACAAATTGTACAAAAGTAAGTAGTAAATCATGCTATCTGACTTCAGTACAGAGAAATGTAAACAAAACAAAGAAAATCCCCAGTAATTCTTTAGCTCTCACCAGTTCACACAAAATGAAATTAGTACCATGTCGGCACTAAGATTCAAGAATGCCTCCGAATGCTTGAAGAACTCCAGGATATCTTCTGAACTCAGGTTCTGAATTTATGTATAATCCAGGAATCCATTCTCCAGAGTTCTTTGAGGACTGCCAGTGCAATTTGTGTGCCATACAACTGAGCCAACAAAACTATGCGATCAGATAGACTGCTGAAAATCAGCCTGATAACCACGAACTGGTGAGTGTGGAGTCATCACATAAAGAAAAACAATAACAACAAACAGAAAACGAAATAACCAAAATAAAACAAAACTGTTAATAAATGAGGAACTTTTTGTTCAAAACCATGCACTGAGTCAACCAGAGGAATAAATGCCTGTCATGACTGGATAGATCAGACTCAAAAGAATCTGCAACTTGACATTTTCATTCACCACTTCAGTCTTTGAGATGTCTCATCCCATCCAGGTAAAGCATGGACTCTGCAACAAAAACGACGATACTTCAGGGTGCCAGTGTGGTGATCATGACTTAATGTGCGCAAACAGTACTAGGGTTGGGCTAAGTTTCAAGTATATCTCTACCAGTCAAACTTTTCCTTTGAAACCTTCACCTTTCCTTCAGAAGGAAGCTGACCAGCAAGTGAAACACACCACATCGGCCATACCCCTAATGATCCTTTTTTATTCTTTTTTGGGGGTTGAGAGTATTGTTGCTATTGTTATTTTTCCTGACTTTTATTTTTATTTTTTTTGGCCATAGAATCTCTCTCTCTCTCTCTCTTTTTTTTTTTTTTTTTTTTTTTTGGGGGGGGGGGTCATTGTCATCATCTTTAGGTATTAACAAATGAACACATATCACAGTACAAAGTGAAGAGGAGATCATGTCCGTGTAAGGGAACCTTTGATGAACAAATCAAAAGATTAGGGATCAGCCTTACCCGCGTATGTGCGAGGAAGAACAGATGGTAGGTCTGGCACTGTACTGTCAAATGCAAAGTAGAAGTCATTGGTTGTGTCTCGCTCCCCAGTCAGAAAATCAAGAACTTCAGCATGCACTTTGACTTGCAGTAAAGGACCTTCTGTGTAAACAATCTGAAAATGCCAACATTTAAAATGAAATACATGTAAATTACCAAACCATAAAATTAAACTTAATAATAGCTACACCAACACAGTAAACTATCCCTGCTGCTAATCAAGTTATACAGGACTGAGATTTCCAAACATTACAAAGGCGTAATGGACACGCCAGTGTTGGTCCAAACACATGTAGTCATCATAATGTGCCTTTTTCAATCCTCATCACATCTGTACATCCTCTGTCTTCCAGAACAAACAATATAAAGCACACATACAGTAAAAGGTGTCTAACAGTTTATCCAACTCTGAGGATAAATTTCAATGGAATACCAATCCATGGTGGCGAAGATGGACATATATACTAGTGAACTTGGTGAGTGTACCGACAGTTCATGAGGGATGTAAAATATGCCAAAGTGTGCACAATTCCTATATAGGTTATGAAAACAATTTTAACCTATGTAAGTTTCCACATGCACAACCTACCTCAGATGAAAAGAAAAGGAGAGAACCAATTTCCACAGGCTTCCGGAAGACAATGTCATCAACAACTTTGAGGACAGGCCTTGTTTTACTGAAATATACATTAACAGTGTCCTACTGTATACACCAAATAGTGATTAGAAAAGATAGCTGGTACAAGAAGCGACATACATTTCGGGAAGTAAAATAAAACATGTTACACCTGTGCATTAATACTTTTTGTCTTCTCTCAGCAAAGAAAAAGCATGCGACAAACACAAATCAGCAATTCTATCAAAGTTAAAGCATACATCTAACGAGTATGTGCAGGCTAAAAAAGACAAAATGGTTTCCATAAATATCTCACCAGTAGAGAGCTGCATTTGCCCATGCAAGTTCATACGCCTTGCGCATCAGGTACCCACCAAATATCTTGCTGTACAAATTCCTTTGCTGAAATGAGAAAAAAATCCACATTACCCTAGAAGTAAAAGATAAGAAATGTTCTGAAGGTATCATGTGACAGATGTACAGAAATTTCCATTCCCAATATTACTGCAGTTCAGTTTAATTTCTGTACTGGTACCAGCATGTCTTGTGTGGCATTTTGTCAAAAAGTAAGATTATGAGCCCTCAAGCAATACTAATCTTAACAGTAAAATATCATCAGTATTTCTATCTGAAATCTCAGTCTTCACATTCATAATAATCTAAAAGCCATAGAACTAAAGCAAACACAAAAATATCAGTCTGCAACTTGCAACTGTAAAATGACAATGTGAGCAACGGTACACATAATTAAGACTTGGAGAAATAGCTAATGAATTTCTGAATCAGACCTACCTCTGGATGACAAATGCCAAGGGTTTTCAGCTTTGTGTCCTCCATCCAGACACTGTTTTCTGGCTTCAGGCGGATGCTGAAAGTACCTGATCTGAAAAGCAAATTGTGAAGTAAATACAGTGTCACTATACTACTGTTTTCATTCAGTTTTTAATAACCCTTGTCTGATATGACTAGCTACAGGCCACCAGTTTGATGCCTGAATGTGGACAATTAATCGACACCAGTTCTCAACACTGCTAGCAGCATGAAGTCATTTGCAACAGCCAAAATGTCTAAAGCATGAATCCCAGTGCTGGTGTCTTATCTGACAGCATTAGCCTATTCCATACACCAAGCGTTAGATGAAGGTAAGAGTTACCAACACGCTACACGATCAGGTGCGGAATTTGCTTCATACAGAGAAATGAGAATGCTATTCCTTACTTTTGATCAATGGTGTTCAGGAATATGTTGTGAATAATTTCACGCTCTGCCTCATTGGGAGGCGTCTTCAGCAGTGACTTCTGCGATTCTTCCAGCCGTGAAACTTTGTTCCCTGCAACAAAAACATCATACTTTGTTTTGAAATTAACCTTAACACATTTTTCTGACATGCTTTTGTTCACTTTCTATTCACAAGAAAACCACAGAGAGGGTGGATCAGCTGGGTGATGGGGTTAAACAGAGTGAAGGCAAGAATTGCTAGGGACTTAGCTTTAACTGTCAAATTTCAATTAACACATCCAAAAATCATGAAAAAATTCTTGGTTTCCCTCCCTCAATTTTTTTTTTTTTTTAAGTTCTCTGCTTGTTTGGTGCCCCCCCCCCCCCCCCCCGCCCCCCCCCCCCCCCCCCCCCTTTCAAAATGTGGTCACAAATCCACTATATGGGTGAGCGGATGCTGAGATGCACTGGAGCGACAAGGACATGACAAAGCAAAGCACACATGATTACTTTCTCCAAGAGTGAACAGTTCCCACTCATGCTGCCCCTCTATGTGTAGTGGGTTGACTGCAGCAGCTCTGCAACATGTCCACCAAACAAAATCTTTATCACGGATGGTCCTATACACTCAGTTCTGTGTAAAATTGACAAATTCAAATCAACACACATCCACATCAGCTGGCGCTGCACCATACACATGTACAACATAATTTTAAAGAAATGTGTTATGGTATTAAAATGTATACACACTTTTTTGTGACAGGGTTGCGAGCAACCATGACAAATCTGGCGGTCAGCATCTTCTGCATTCTCTCGTCCACCTCCTGGACAGACCAGAATAAAAGAATGAGCCAACCACTCCTGAAACCTCATCAAACTGTTCTTTTTGCTGTCAGGGTGTCAAACACATCACATCACAGTGTCTACTACGTATCACTGCTTTCCTGCACATTAATTAATACCTGTTCCACTGTCATGGTGACCTCCATGGATGACTTCCCAACCCATGTGACCTGTCCACACATTTTCAAGTCCTGGTATGGTGACAATGTTGTGTCATGCAGATCTGCAAACCACAACGCACAGCGTGAAAACACCAAAGTTTTCTAAGCATTTCTATTTGGTGGCTTGAAATAGCTGAAACAGCAAGTAACTGGCCTGTCTAACTGCATGGCTACTGTACTTAAAGCTGCCTTTAAAACTGTTGTATCAAAGGCTTAGAACAAGCCACCCAAGAAGCTGTAGCACTGTTTGCTAAAGAAGTGATATTCCATTTGGGTCAAAAGCTATGCAGCTCCACAACAAAAAGGAAACAATTAATGCAGTCATTTACTGACTGTGTTAACAACATGACATGCAACAAACATACCTATGCGGTCAACCAGCGCTGTAACCGTTGAAAGGGGTGACTTCTGTTTTTCACCCATACTGGGATCCTGGTTGTGTGTGTAGCAAATAAGTCCTGCACAGTATTGAGTTTGCTAGTATTTCATTTATGCCCATGTATACATTCCCATCTTTACAGTGAAAAACAAAAACAAATACATTACATCCTTCTTGGAATATTACAAGTTTGGAGTAAAGGATTCTTTGACAACAGCTGACTAGCTGACAACTGATATAACCAGCTTCGAAGGTAGGTATTTGTGGCAAACAATATGGAAAGGCTCTAAAACTAACAAACAATATCCTTCAAACCCAAATACAATTTTGTTGTTTTTTATTCCAGATTTTGCACCACAGCAAATAGTTGTGGAAACCAATTATTTCAAAGGCCCATAGCTTCAGCCCTATACACAACGTGCAGAAGATGATGCTGACAGTTCCCAGCTCTCATTGCAACAAAATACACTGGCTGCATGTACTATTAGCCGTTAGCTGATGATGTCAAACAGAGGAAATTTTCACATATTTGTAAGAGCACTGCCTTACCTGCAAATGTGTCCAGGTCTTCCATAATGCGCCCAAAGCGGAGTCCCTTCATAAAGGTGATATATTTCTCTCGCACCTGGTAGTCCTGACCGAGGGGGATGATCACCTCCTGATAGCTGTCTTGCATGCGCCTCATAGGTAGATCTTTCTGGTCTGCACGAATGGGCAGGATATCTTCAGACTCTTGTACAGGTGTTTCACCTATCCTAAAAAAAAAAATAAAAAAAAAGTTACACAACAGTTTTACACCCTGTACTGGTAATCTACCATCGTATAAAGAATCACCAGTTCCGCATGATCAATAATCTTGACTTACTTAAAGCGGGATCAAGTTCTCTCAGACAGGCTCCTAAATTTTTCATGGAGATGTGCGCAGGTACAGACACGCAAGATAAAACGTTGTTTGCTGTAGTGCAGCTGATGACTTTGTTTCTCACTGTCCATTCAGTGACCACTGTAGCCTAACTTCTGTGTCACTGTAAAAATACCAATTGTACCAACGATAAACAGGGTTTCGTATCCATGGGAGCTATAGAAGGACAAATGTCCTGGCTGACCACTGAAGTACAGGACATTAGTCCTGAAAATTGTCCACTATGGTGCAAAACATGGAAGGATTATGTGCCCACCTTTGTAAAGTAAATGGATATTTAAAAAATGAACTGGTCTAAGACCGATGGCCAACACAGATAAGCCGTGGATAAAGTTTATTATGGCTGTTCAGGCCAAACACTGCAACAGAACTATCATACCCGTATGTCTTGGGAGTGCCCACCATCTCCATTAGCAGCTTGCGTGCTTCAACAAGAGCAAAAACAAAATATGTGAATACATGAAACAAGACTGATGATGCAAACCTTAACAGACGACGTGATAGTAGAAGCTCTCTTTAGGTTAAATCAAAACTAGCATTCTAGATTCTGGTTGCACCAACTGGCTGATACCAGCAACATGAAACAGAGTGTCAGAAGAGATACAGCTTTTTAAAAATACAGTTAAGATCTGTTGTTAGATGATTTAATTCTAGCAGAACACTTTTCCCCCTTTTACCACTACTAAATGATTCTCTTCCTTCTTTTATGTGTGTGTGCTTACGTGGTTTTGTTGGTTTCGTTGTTTGTTCACTTGTTTTGTTTCATTTTCCCCAGCTTTACTCCCCCATCCTCTCCCCTCACACCCTCCATCAGCAAGTGACCATACCTTGCTGAATAGTTATTGGAGTGACAGACTTCGCAGACAGGCACAAGTGTCGACGACAGTGGATACCCATCATCTTCTGTACTTGAAAGGTAAGTCCATGAGCCATGGAGATACCTATACTCAATCTTGACACCGCCATTTCCACTTGATCAGTGTCTCATAACCTGCCCAAATCAAAACATGTATTCTCGGATGTTCAATTAACAATTCACAAAGTAGTTTATGCTTAAACAATTTCTAAGGCACTACAAATGCAAATTCAATTTAACACTGACATGCAAAAAAGGTAAACATGCAACAACTGAAACATCGCCTTGTCTCTATAGATACCGTAAAGACATGTCCATAGATCCATACCCCGGACTAGCTTCACATAACCCCACTGCCCCCCCCCCCACCCCCTTCCATCAAAACACCCTCCATGGAGAAACAGGGACTTGGCCACTACACACCGCCACCTTCTCTCATTCTTGGACAGTGATCGTGCTGGAATTTTGAAAGCCGGTACCTCGATTGAAGCTGCCTTTATCAGAAAATCAAACCAGCATCAGCAAACACTGACTGCTTGAAATGGCTCCTGAAGATTTCAAGTAAAATAGCGAAGTTTGCATGGGCTTCTGAGAGTTAAAACATTCAGTAACTGAATGCAACCGCAGAGGTTACTGGGAAATGTTAAAAATTTGGTTGTCATAAGATAACAAAAGACTATGCCATTTATTTCCTTGAAAATTCAGTTTTCGTACATCTTTTTTCTTCAATTTACCACAGAGTGCCAAGCTAGGCGGTCTCGATCCACTTCACTGCAGTTTCATGGTAACACTTGCGAGTATCCTTGCGGAAATCTCACTGAATATTCCTCTAAAGTACCAGACAAACTTAAGTGCAGAAGTCCCTCAAACTAAAGATGTGAAATCTGTCAAGACAAAAGACTGCCCGTCAGTCCGCATCGAGTGTGTTTTCTTTCCGACACGGAATCCGCAAGCAGACGAGAAAGTTTGGAAGAGAGTGCGCATGTCAAAAGAAGCGTCTTATTACCCAAATATATACAAAAGAATTGTCTGATAATAGCGGGGCCCAAACAAGACTGTGAGTGTTTTGTCAGTTCAAGCTCTTTTGTTTTCAGTGTCAAGTTATGTTCAGGAGTCTGAAAAGACACTGAAATCAGTTTCAAACGGAAAATGGCAAACATTTCGGTTTCGCCGGTGTATCTGCCATACACACTGACCCGGCCACCCACTGACCCCCCTTAAAAAAAAAATAATAATAATGTTTTTGTTTTTGTTTTGTTTTTTAAGCTGCATAGTGCATTTTCCAAGCCTCAGTCACGGTAGCTTCAAATTTCTGTCGGTGCAGACTGCTGAGGGCCTGCCGGCAAATAATTCTACAATCACTGACTGCTGAGGACCGACATTCCACTAGTCGGGGCCATGCAGGGCCGAGTGGGGAGTGGGGCTTGGGAGGGGGAGGGGGGAGAGAGAAAGAGAAAAAGGTGGGATGATGAAACAAATACTCCTACCTCAAAATCAATCGACAACAGCGGACCGGTCGCTCTGTCAAAGCCGTTGCAGTCGGTCTCGGTCAGGCGTTATGCGGGCGACTTACTGGCTCCCACTGTGTGCAAGCCGCATAAGCCCGTACCACTTGTATCACTGAGTCAAGCTGTACTGAGACTGCCGGCTCTCCTAAGCATCTGAGTGTGAGACTAAACTGAGTGACGTGAATAAAACACAATTATATATACGTTTGCTTTTAATATAAGATTCTTGGAACTGAGCAAACCTTCACTTGAAACGCTGACGGTCATGGCTGTACTAAAGTCTAGCAGGTGACTGACGTGACAGGGCACATTCCAGGAAGATGCCGTATCCCCATACTGTCACAACTTGACACGCTCACGCTCACCACTGAATTGTTTTTCAAGTTCCACCTGGGTGATTAATCATGCGTACCCGGACATTGCACGCGTTTTTTTGTGTGTGTGTGAATTTACATAACTTGATTTAAAGTTATGTACATGCCGGTGTCAGTCCGGCCAACCAACACGGCAGTGCAGTTTTAATCATGTGCCTTACGCCGTAGCGCCGGCGGCTACTAATATAGCCCTACTGACGCGCGCGCGCGCACACACACACACACACACACACACACACACACACAGAATTGACTCGAATTTTCACTGAGTTGTAGCAGGACATACACCCGCCGAGTTCCTGGTACTTACTCTACGGAGTGTGATGCAAGCTGACAAAAAAGCCGGTCACGTTTGAGGGATGTTGTCAGTGTATGTCGGCGACCTGTCGCATACTGTAGATGAGACGATCTGTATAAAAGCTTCGCCGTCTGAAATACATTCGGTGTGACTGATGCAATGTTCCGGATGAGTGAGTCGCGGTCTCAGGCTCTCATTTACTAGCACCGGCGGTATGACTGATGATCACATTCAGTTGTGTGTGCGCGCGCGCGGGCGGCGTGCGTGCGAGTGTCTGTATCTGTATCGATGTGTGTGTGTGTGTGTGTGTGTGTGTGTGTGTGTGTGTGTGCCGGTGTGTGTGCATCCGCCAGTACGTGTGTCAATGTGTGTGTTTGTGTGTAGTGTATGCTCACACGTGTGTGTGTGGGGGGGGGGGGGAGACGAAAAGGGGATGAAAATAGAGAGAGAGAGAGAGAGAAAGAGAGACTGGCGGACTCGGACATGCAGACAGACAGATAAAAATAAAGTAAAGACATACGTGTATATTTAATTTCACTGTACTCATAGCATGCTTTCTTGCCATAGCGAAGATGATATGGGAAATGCCAAACAAAGTATCAGCACACAGAACTCGACTGGAAACGGGACTGGAACTGAGGTCGACATGAATTCTCAGCCCCCCCCCCCCCCCCCCCCCCGTGGGGCGCTAAAATCATATATATGAAAAATACCCCCCTCCCCCCCCCCCCCGAAGTGGGGTCTCTCTAATGCCATCATGTAGGTGGGAGGTAATGATGGTATTGTAGGGTAAGAGTTGTGTCCTTTGGATGCTGGTGGTGCCCGGTGGGATGGGGTGTGAGGGGTGAAGTGACCGGGGGGGGGGGGGGGGTTAAAAAAAAAAGGAAATTGGTAAAAATGAGGACTTAACGTATGTGAGCTGGATTGTTTGGTAGTTCCGTATTGTTGTCATCTGGCATCTGACGTTGACACCGCACACACACATACACATATCGTGGCACGACCGAGGACGTACAGGGTTGGACTTACCTTAGGGAGGTAGGGCGTTAAGGGGTGACGAAGAGGATGATGAAGGACGACGGAGGCGGTGGTGACGAGGAGAAGAGGAGGAGAAAAGTCACGCCGTCGGCTTGTACCTGTGGATGGATTTGATTTAAACAGGCTTTTATTCCGCTGGCCAGTTTACACAAAACAAGTATTCAGGCGGTGGCAAAAGGCCAGAAGTCTATAAACAGGCTTTTATTCCGCTGGCCAGTTTACACAAAACAAGTATTCAGGCGGTGGCAAAAGGCCAGAAGCCTATATATAGCCTCCACCTGTGAACATTCACAAGTTAGTACGGCGAATACTGTGACAGCATACAGCATGATAATAACAATGAAAAGACAGGAGAGGGAGGGAGAGGGGAAGAGGGAGTAAGAAGAAAGTGAGAAGAAGAGAGAGGGAGGGGAAAGGAAGGGTGGCGAGAGGGGGAATTGGTTCGGTTGGCGCAGGATGGATGGATTTAACCCACAGCTTCCTTTGGGACGTGTTGGGGGCTGAAACCAGACCACATGCAGAGGCTCAGCTATAAGCTTACACACCTGTACCAAAACTGGCAGGGTAGCTTTTTAGGAAGCAGGTGGTGGTGGTGCTATTGCCGTTACTGCGGAGAAATCAATAACGCTGTCCACCTCCCACAAACAAGGACGCACAGGGTTGGACTTTGAGGAGGTTAAAAAAAAATTGGTGGTGGTGATAATGGCGACGAGGATGAAGATGAAGGTAAAGCGGAGGCAGGGCCAACTCCAATTCGACCCAAAGTTGTCATCTCGGCCGAGTTTACACTAGGGCCGAGATGACATGTGTGGGTCGAATATAGGGTTGGCCGAGTTTGCAATCGGCAGAGTGGTCTTTCCTACCTGTCATCATGGCCAATAGCAAACTCGGCCAACCGTAAAATCGGCCCAAAGTTGTCATCTCGGCCTAGTTTTCACTGGGCCGAGATGAAATGTTTGGGTCGAATTTAGAATTGGCCGAGTTTGTAATCGGCCGAGTGAACTGTCCAACCTGTCATCTCGGCCCATAGCAAACTCGGCCAACCGTAAAGTCGACCCAAACATATCATCTCGGACCAGAGCAATCTCGGTCGAGATGACAACTTTGGGTCGATTTTACGGTTGGTCGAATTTGCAATAGGCCGAGTAGACTGTCCAACTTGTCATCTCGGCCCATAGCAAACTCGGCCAACCGTAAAGTCGACCCAAACATGTCATCTCGGCCCAGAGCAATCTCGGCCGAGATGACAATTTTGGGTCGATTTTACGGTTGGCCGAATTTGCAATAGGCCGAGTAGACTGTCCAACCTGTCATCTCGGCCCATAGCAAACTCGGCCTACCGTAGAGTCGACCCAAACATATCATCTCGGCCCAGAGCAAATTCGGCCGAGATGACAACTTTGGGTCGACTTTGCGGTTGGCCGAATTTGCCATAGGCCGAGTAGACTGTCCAACCTGTCATCTCGGCCCATAGCAAACTCGGCCTACCGTAAAGTCGACCCAAACATGTCATCTCGGCCCAGAGCAAATTCGGCCGAGATGACAACTTTGGGTCGACTTTGCGGTTGGCCGAATTTGCAATAGGCCGAGTAGACTGTCCAACCTGTTATCTCGGCCCATAGCAAACTCGGCCAGCCGTAAAGTCGACCCAAACATATCTCGGCCCAGAGCAAATTCGGCCGAGATGACAACTTTGGGTCGACTTTGCGGTTGGCCGAATTTGCAATAGGCCGAGTAGACTGTCCAACCTGTCATCTCGGCCCATAGCAAACTCGGCCTACCGTAAAGTCGACCCAAACATGTCATCTCGGCCCAGAGCAAATTCGGCCGAGATGACAACTTTGGGTCGACTTCGCGTTTGGCCGAATTTGCCATAGGCCGAGTAGACTGTCCAACCTGTCATCTCGGCCCATAGCAAACTCGGCATATATATACAACAACAACAAACAACCACAACAGATCTGCAAAATCACTCAAATGTTTGCAGCGCTGTGCTTCAAGTCACAAAATGCTGGCAGCTGTTTTGCTGGTCAGAAAAGTCACCGGGATGTTCGAGTTCTTGCAAAGCCATGATTAGCACGTATTTCATCCATTCCACTTCCTAGTTAGACAATCCGCATTGCGTGTACCGTTTGTAGCCCACTCCGTGCGCGCATGTCAGTGTAGCAAAATTATCATCTCCACGAGTCAGTTTACATTGAAGCGCATTTCACTTCTTGACCGGCGTGTTTTAGTCCAAAGGCGGAACTGAGTCTGTGAAATCCATATCGTTGTTACATGTAATGGCCAGAAACTTTGGTAATTTCAGTCTTGATTGCTACATACCAGTTCCCCTAACTGAGAAGGCGCTAACCATTTATAGCGAGTCCGTCCAAATAATGCGGAGACATGCGCAAACATGGGAAATTACTCACATAATGAAACAGAAGAGGTGTTTTGGTATTTGTACACAGTCTGTTCGTGTGGTAAATCCATAATCTACCTTGAATTAACAACATCAGGTGGAACACAGCTACTGGCGCTTCACTCAGCTATTGATGACCACAGTAAGTTTTCACGGCTTTCACGAGTACTGCGCGTCACTGAGCCGCATTCTTGCTCAGTGAAAATCGAGTAAGACCAACGGTGTGTGTGTGTATGCGCGCAAGCTGACAAACGTGTCGCGTTTGGGGAAGATGTAATCTCACATTTTGAGAAGACATGTCTCAAATATGGCCTACATTTTATAGTGACAGTTGCGTGGCTGATGCAAGAGCTTGTTCCAGATGTTGAAGTACAAGTTTTGCTTTCACTGTGGGTGCATGCGTGTGTGTGTTTGTGTGTGTGTGTGGTGGGGGAGGGGGGGATCGAAACAATATTGGAAACACACCAACAAAAAAAATCATTCCAAAAGGAAAAGCGGTTTACTATGTCATTGCTAAACACTTATAAATCACTGTGATGTATAAAAATGCATACGAGAAGCCTGCACAAGCAAAACAATGCAAAAAGCAACACCAGCAAAAACGAAAAGGACCAGAAAAATGCAGAAAAGTGAACACACAGATTAAAAAAAAAAATTTGACCAGATTTCATGCATTCTCTTAGAAGCATGCCACACATACAAGTACGCGCACACTCCATCAATCTCTGATTTCACTAGCAGATAATTGTATACTTTGTTACATGTGCTAAGAAGAAAAACAGCAAAAACACAAGATTTTAAATGGAAGTCAGGCAGAGAAGGGGGCAGGCAGTGAGGATGTGAGAAAGAATGCATTGCACAAGCAAGAGTGAGAGGAGAACATCTTCAGTAGCTGAAGCAGTATAAGCGCTTAAGAATTTTTGTGTGTTTCGCCAACATGCTCGCCAAGATCAAATACTGAAAAACTTTACACTGTACGTCTCAACATTCAATCTGAATCTGAAGATTCTGAACACCAGTTGAGTGCAAAAAAACAAAAAAAACCCAAAAAAACTCAAATACATGGTAATCAACAAAAGCAAAAATAGACTACATGTATTTATTATCACAGTTACAAATAAATGGACAACAAAATTTTGACACTGAGCATTCAAGTTAAATAACAACAACAAAAAACAAACAGAAATTTGTCCTTTTTCTTTTTAAATACAAGATCTTTCGATTGATTTAAAATTTCAATAAAATGATGGTGCCACAAAAAAAGTAGGGAACGATATGGCCTAGATATGGAACCTTTAACATACTTTCTGGGATAGTTACTTCAAATGCAGCATAACCTTTCTTCCATTCTGAAAAACGAAGCTTCATAAAAGGTTTGCAGTCTCAACAAAAAAGCAACAAATGGTGTGTTGAAAAAAAATCTGATTGTGCAGTCAAGTATGTCACAGTTACAGAGTTTTGCAGCATCCCTCAAACCCCTATAAAAGCCAAGGGGAGCCTGATCTCACAGCTCAGTTTGCGTTTTGACATTGAGCGGGAAACATCACAGTGGCTAGTCTTCTTGTGCAGTACATAAGATCCACTAGATGCTGTAGTGATGCATCGCAGTCACTGACCAAAGTACAATGAAGTCACTGCAAACTTACGCTCTGGTTTTACAGGGGTCTCCGAAGCGCTGACAACTCTGCAACGGTGACAGAGTCGCCCGCATTATGCAGTCGCAGGAGTCAGTTTTAAAAAACACAACTTTTGCAGCTTTTATTCATTGTTAAGATTGCAGACCTTTAACTCTTTCATACTGTGAGCAGGATGACATTCTGCAGCGGTAAGCAGGAACTGTTCTGCAGCACAACCCTAGGCACCTAGGGTCTCAGCATTTTGCAGTTGTCAAGACTGCATGAGCCTAACCGCCATTTCATCCCAATGTGAAAAAGTTAAAAGCAAGATCCATGGTCAGTGTCTTAACTGTTTCAGCACCACAGATATCTTGGTCACATAATGGCAAAACTGCTTTACATGTGACAATAACATCTCTTGTTACGACAGCAATAACAACAAAGCAGTGATACTGCCAAAGTGATCACTGTTGCCTGAACTTTACAAACTCCTGAAGCGACTTCCACTATTATTCTGCAAAACTGGTAGCAATGTGATGGTCAGTACAGTCACAGCTCGTAACTCTTTAAACACTGGCAGTTTTCTCCCTTGAAATTTCCTGGGAACTAGGCATTTGCAAGGGTTCATTAAAAAAAAAATGGTAAAAATGTCACAAATACTCTTCTCACAGTAAAGACCACATATCTGGTCCCACCCCGCACAACATCCCAAACATCCGGGAATGAATAGTCAGTTTGTGCATTTGAAATTTGCGGAGCATTGGTCATGTGGTTTGTTTGACCCTGGACCACATATACAGTCCTTTGGGCTCAAACGTGCAGGGCCAGATTAGATAGGCGGGACTCAGTGTTAAAAGAGAGAATGCGATTTCAAAATGTATGTACCGGGTTGCTCATAATCAGATGCACAGGATATCACTTTTACGCATCATGTTGCATTAATCATACAATAGGAACCATTTCGGTAAAGCATGTACATGTAATAATAAAATCGTAAGTCATCAAACACAGATCAAGTTCATGTACAACTATACTGTGTTTGGTACAGTAATTCAGTCCCAGCAATTTTCAGCGATAACTTTTTACGGAGCCACTTTCATATACCTATCAAAGAGAAAAGGTTGATTCTGGCCTAGTGACCTAATATATTTCATGATGGTTGGGGCTCTCAATTTCTCTGTTTCTTCTCAGCGAAAGTGAAACAAGGCATACGTTTTTTGTAACCCTTACAGGTCCTTTTCAAAGAATGTAACAATTCCAAAATATTGCTCTGACATCATTCACTGACATCACTGTTTCTTGCTTTCTTATGAAGCTTTTAAAAGTACATGTGATAACCTTTGATGCCATCATTGAGGCTATACATGTATTTGAGGTACATGTATATTTTAAGCTAATTTTGACACTCAACATTTTTACAGCTTGCATTTTCACTGAAAATTTCTCTTATGCCCAGGAGGAACGGCAAAACCTAGAACCACGCAATAAATTACGTCTCTAGGCCCAGACAAACTCTTTCTCTTTGATACTGGTAGGCATAAGAAAATGGCTCCTTACAAGGTTATCGTCAAAAATTTTTGGCAACTGAATTACCAAATGCACAATACAGGTACAAGTTATCAGGACCAATACTGTAAAAACAATTATGACTATGTCAATACCATGATACTGCAAAATTTACATATAACGCTACAGCCACTAATCACACTCATGGCGAACAACATGTCTTTGTCCGTCATCATTTTCTGTGCAAATCCATCTAAAAATGCAACCACACTCTAATACTCATTCAAATATGGATAAATTAATCACAAGTCATTCACATAAAATACAGTCGAACCTGCCAAGGCGGTCACCTGTATAAGCCAAACCACTGTCTAACCTGGTCACCCCAGAGGATCCCCTGACACACTAGCTATTGACATGACACCCTGGATAACCCGGTCACCCTGTCTAAGGTGGTCAGTTTGACCCAGTCCCTTGGGTGACCGCCTTACACAGGTTTGACTGTATATGATTTACGAACACACATTGCACAATGGTTTGTTTAACTTGTCAAAGTGGCAGTAAACAATCTAATGCAGCTGTAAAAATTGTATGTACAGCGTACAACACAAGGCCAGTGTCAACAGCACTGTTTGCAGTCTCGAGAAAGTTCAGCGGCTTGCTCTGCCTTTCAGATGTCTCATACCGTCAAGGTACAGCATGGCCTCTGGAAAACAACGGATAGAAGACATGCATCTACAGTCAGACAATAGACAAAAAGATACAGAAATAATACTAGGACTTCACATCTTACAATTTAGTCTACAAAACATGGTCTTATTCTTCTAGATCTGTAAAACAAATTTTAAAAAGTAAACTAAAATCTGTGAGTTCAGTGCATTCTGGCATGATTTGAAGTGTTTCAGAGGACAGAGCAGAGACGATTTTCCAGTTTTTCACTGGAACCTGTTATTAACTGGACAATAAAGTATTGTTTTAGTCTGAATTTGAATCTGACCCTGGCTGACAAAATCTCACCTGAATATGTGCGAGGAGCGACTCGTGGCAATTCTGGCTTGGTGCTGTCAAAGGTGAAGTAGAAGCTGTTGGTAGTTTTCCGAGATCCTGTCTGGATGTCCTGCACCATTGCATGAACTCTCACCACCATCATGGAACCTTCCGTGTAAACAACCTAAATGTGAAAAATTTAAAACGTGAAAAATTTGAAGAATGAAAAGGTGAATGTAGGTGTGCGTGGGATGTGAAGTACATATACAATGCGTGAGAATGTAGGTACATTGTAACTTGATGCAGCCCGTGCATTTTGGCTCAAACATGTATCTTAGCAATAACGGCCTGGAGAGGGATATGATTTAGCACACATCTTCTGCAGTTATAATCCCAGGTTTCGGTGCCCTTAAAATGTGCCCCTTTAACCCTTTTCTGCCTAACACAGCCACAGTGCAGTGTCCTCCTGCTGCCTAGGGCTGCCGTGAGGAAAACACAGAATTTTGGGTAGTGTTATTTGAACGGGCATAACTTTTTTATTTGTGGAGCAATTTTCATGAAACTTGGTTTTTGAATAGGTAAGACCCTACTGAAGCTTACTGTAATTTCTTGTTGCGGTTACCGTGGTTATGACTTGGCGGCGAACTTCTTCCTTATTTCGAGTTCTGGCACTACCACGATCGGCATGGCTCGGGCCAGCCACATGGAAGGCTTCTACTTCACTTTCAGCCGAAGATTCGTCACTTTCATGCACAAAATCAACATTATCGGAGTCTGACTCTAGGTCGCTAGCACTATCGCTATCGAGCGCAAGTTCGTGTAAAACTTCGGCGCGCGTTAGGAGTCGCTTTCGTGCCATTTGTCGTTCAAAATTCGAGTGAAAACCACCATCAAAGACTCAAACGCAGGAAGTGGTCTCATAGGAAGGGAAACAACACCATAAACCTGGTTCTGAATGCTTAAAAGCTGGATCAGGACACGATTTGGACCGCTAGCTGTCATTACGAGTATACTCGTAGCCCGGAGCTGGTTGCTGTACGGCTGTTACGAGTATACTCGTAGCCCGTCAGGAAAGGGTTAAAGAACTCACTTGTGAGGAAAACAGCATGAGGGCCCCGACTTCAACAGGTCGCTGGAACAAGACGTCATCCATGACACACAGCACAGGCATGGTTTTGCTGCATGAACGAACATAACTTGTTAGCACGTGTGTGGGTCTCGAAAAGGGAAATAAACTGAATTTAAGCAAGATGCCATCAATGACGCAACAAGAGAGCAGTTTGGTCGAGCAACACCAAAGTAAAGAAATTCTGAAAACTGACAGAGAGATACCAAGGATAAAGAGATCAGTGCTCTAGTTTAATGCATAATTATCATTAATTCAACAGGCGTATGGACACAAACTGACCATGGGGTCATGTGCAGTGTTTATTTGGAAACCCTGTTTGGTGAGTGTGCCAGTTTGTAATTATTTTTGTTGTCATGAAAAAGTGTGATTTTAGTGATTTTTGCATTTTGTAGGCCAAAGTGCATGCCAGGGGGCCGGCTACAAGAGGCAAGCTACCAGTCAAGCTGGGACTTTTTGTGCTGGACAGTGGCAAAAGTGACGCCAGCGGATTTAGATGAAGCTGTGCATCAGACAGCAAGTGATTTTTTGTTGGGCTGAGTCTTGAACTGTGAAGGTACATACTCAACAAACAGCCATGTATGCTCACCAGCACATTGTTGCATTGGACCAAGCAAGCTCATATGCTTTCCTCATCAGAAACCCTCCAAACACTTTTCCATAGATGTTTCTTTGCTGTGTAAAAAAAAAAAAAAAAAAGCAAAGCAAATACACCTTTGTTTCTGGCTGTGGTAATTATGCCCCTGGATAAGAGGGTTTTTTTTTCCTACTTTATTATCCCTTTCGGGAAATTCGGGCTGCTTCCCCCGGGGGAAGCGCGTCGCCGCGGTGCAGCGCCACCCAATATCTATCCTATATTTTTTACAATTTTGCTGGGGGAGGAAAGCCGGATAACCCGGAGAGAAACCCCCGATGAGCAGCCCGGTAGCCAGGAAAAACCGGTATCACATATCACAAGCTCGACCTGGGCTCAAACCCGCACTTCATCGCCATGACATTGGTGACGGCCATTCAGTAGCACAGCGGCTAAATCCAACACGCTACCTATTAGACCACCGCTCTGAAAATGAATACTCCATTAGCAGAGAAAAATAAGACAAAAATAGTAACACATTAATTACCTTAGTATTTTTCAATTTTCCAACTCTTTGTTTCTTTGTTATCAAAGCACTGTAGAGGGTAGCATATGGTGTTAACTTCTTACTGATACAGTCAAATACTGACATAGCTTCAGTTCAAATGTTTGTGACACATGGTCTGAGTGACAAATGAGTATTTGAATAGAAGTGTTGGCGATAGTAACTGCTCTCCTGTAACGTTAACAAAACAAACAGAATGTACTCTCTACCTCTGGGTGACATACACCAATTGTCTTCAACTTGGTGTCTTCCATCCAGACTGTGTTTTCAGGTTTCACTCGAATGGAAAATGTTCCTGAACTGAAAAAAAGAAAAAGTGATTCCTGTAAGTACATGGTATGGTATGGTATGGTATGGTATGGTATGCTATGCTATGTTATGCTATGCTGTGAAACTTTCACTTACATGCGCTTTGGACCTGTAAGGGTTTGTTTTTTGGGTTTTGTTTTAGGGGCTGGCACTATGTAATTACTATTTTTCATTATTATTATCATTATTCAAACAAACCATCATATGTAGTTTGCATTATAAATGCTTTTTGTCCAACATACATCTGACAGATCAGTAACACATGAAATTAAACTGCTGCCTACAAGAGATGAATGTACATGTAGTTCCTCTAGAAGACCCAAACAACAGTTCCCATGGGCTACCAGAAAGGTCTGCTGATATACAGCATGTGTATGAACTATAGTTTTAAAAGCTATATCTCCCGTTTCTTTTAGTCTCCCCCTCCCAACACCCTCTTTTCTATTTTGTTTTTTTTTTCTAGTGGGATCTGCAGATCTGGTCGCATTTCCATACAAGCATAGTTCCCTTCCCTGCATTTAATCTCAATTCAGAAAAAGACAATCTATAGAAATACATGTAATGTATTGAACAAGGGCTACTTTCAGATATGCTATGTGTACAATGTTTCAACTGCACAAACAGAGTGTCATATTGTACTCACTCTGGGTCAATTGTCTCAAGAAAGAGATTGTGGATTATGAGGCGTTCTTCTTCGCTTGGAGCTGTCTTCAGTAAAGATTTGCTTGTCTTTTCCTGGCGAGACACCTTGTTCTCTGTGGCAGAGAATCACGTCGACTGAGGAATACACTCTGATGAGAATGCACGTGCGTTGATAGCTCACATCATTGTACAGCTTAACAAGGTGTTCCCCACAGATTCCAAGTCTACTTAAACATTATGCAGCTCGAATTATTGTCCGCTTTAGACCTACTTTCCCTTTGGCTTTGATGAAAATAGACAATACTTTCTGAGAATGCAGCAGGCATCCCACATTATTCTCTTCTTTTTTTTTCTTCTTTTTTTTGTGCTGCCCCAACTCTTTTGCCGGTTCCTCCCAGGTAATGGGTGAAATCCACGGAGGGCTCGGAAGCTGGGTCAATTTCTATTATGCATGATGATGGAGATGATGATGATGGTAAGATGATGCTATGGAGGTCCATGTGGTTTGGCACCGCGGGACAGGGCCGCATTCCACGTTTCCTGTCACAGATATCCCGGCATTAACCAGGCCCGGGAACTATGGCACCTGTGGTGCTGGCTGTGTAATCATCCACATCATAAGACGTGTCATACCAAGGGAAGCACCCCATGAGTCGCACCCGTGAAGTGGGTGAATCTTGGCTGTGTGGCAACAGCCTCCCCATTGGGCCCATAGCACACCCGCTCTGGGTAGGAGCCGACCTAGGTAGGAAAAATCCCGCTTGCCTCGGTTGGGACTCGAACCCGGGTCTCCCGCTCCATGGTCCGAAGTGCTAAC
The DNA here is from genome assembly GCA_018292915.2 of Batillaria attramentaria. Lineage (NCBI taxonomy): Eukaryota > Metazoa > Mollusca > Gastropoda > Batillariidae > Batillaria > Batillaria attramentaria. The sequence continues at coordinate 391,427 of JACVVK020000231.1, forward strand.
CACTACACTACGGGGGCCGGTTCACATTATTCTTGGCTTTGGCTTCAGGCACAGGTAGTTGGAAAGATGGATGTTTAGGCAGTTCTTTTGTAGCTGCTTTTTTTCCGACCGGTACTGTCATTTGTTTTGTCAACCAACCCGCCTTTGTTTATTGATTGCAAACTTCACTGCATACCACAAATAGCAGTTTCAACCTCTTCATACACATGCCGTGCTACTGCTGGTTTTAACTTTATTTTTGATTTCATTATCATCAGGATCATTCATACTGTGAACGGCTGGCATCATAATTATCACAGTTCCATCCTGTACCAAGAGATTCACAGCAGGTTAGTTATGTGTTATTGGTTATTTGTATTTTTCATTGTGGCTCTGAGGAGCCAGGGTAGCTGAATGGAAGAGAGCTGGACCTTCAATGCTTGGATTGTAAGTTCAAATCCTGGCTAGGGCCAAATATTTGTGCTGGTCGGACCTCCATAGCATCATCTTACCATCATCCTCATCTCCATCATCATGCATAACAAAAATTGCCCCAGCTTCCGAGCCCTCCATGGATTCCACCCATTTCCAGGGAGGAACACCACTGGAGCCGGCAAAGAGTTGTGGCAGAAAAAAAAAAAAGAAAAAAATAGTGCTGGCCTATTTCTCATTGCCCTGTATTTGACAGTACCCACACGTGGTGGAAAAGGACGTTAAACTCCCCAAAACCCACACCCACCCTCAATGTGGCTCTACGCAATTATACTACTGTCTTACTTAATTGAAACAGAGAGTTACAGTGGTTGCTGTTTGTTTGATTTGTACTTACTTTCTCCAAGCTTGAACAGATCCAGTTCAACTTTGCCATCCGGCTTTAATGGATTCACCACGCCTGCACTAAAAACAACAAGAAGAAAATATTCTTCCCATGTATGAGGAAATCGCATAAATGAAGCTCTGAGCACTACAGAATTTGTCGGCCTAATCTTTCAAACGCACCAAGAAGTTCATCGAGTCTAAGAAACAGAGAAGCAAATAATTCACACACACACACACACACACACACACACACACACACAGAATGAAAATCTGGGGAGAAACATTATCAACAAGTCACTGAAAAGTGGGGCGGGGCGGTCGGTGGTCTAGTAGTTAAGAGACTTGTCACCAATGCGAGAGGTCAGGGGTTCGAGCCCCACTCGGGGCAAAGAATTTTTCCTTCTCGTATGTGGCACCGTTCATTCGGGCCGATCGTCGGGGGTTCTCTCCGGGTACTCCGGCTTCCTCCCCCTCTGCTTTGGAAATGTTCAGCCCATCAAGTTTGAAAAATAAATGCATATCTAAATTCCGAAATTTAAATAGCTGAGCTGACCCTTCGCACCACGTGATTGTAATACGTTTATGTCCTGTGTGTGAGAGAATGCGTGTGATTCACGTGAGCGTGCGTGTTGGGTTTAGCTCGCGGCGCTTTGAGCCAAAATATTTGGGATAAAGCGCCTATATTAATGCGATTATTATTATTATTATTATTAAGTAATGTCTGCAACGAGTGAATGGTTGTACATGTACACGTAACTGCATCCATACACTTCACTGTTTTACGTGCCACCATGGCACTCAACACCCAGTACATGTACAAATGTTTTGATTCCCAGACAATATTTCACATTTTGCACACTGCAAAGCTAAATTTGACTTTGAGCCCTATACATGCATCAACGAACATTCATGCGCCCTTGCAAGCAGTCACGCGTGTGTGCGCCCGCACACACACACAGACCATTTCCAGTGCGAAGAGACTTCAACTCACCCTCCTGTAAGCGGATTTCGTGCCACCATTAGGAACCTTGCGGTCAGCATCTTCACTGGGTGGCCATCAAAGTCCTGGACACACACACACACAACCAAGTTAACGCTGCTGTCATGTTCGCAGTAGATATATCTGCAGATATGTTTCTCCCTTTCTCAGGATGTGAGCATGCATAAGTTAAGTTGCAATGGTGCACAAAATCAAGTCTACATCCAACATTTTTCAGATTTGTTTCAGATAAAATTAGCACTGTGCTTGTACCTTTAATTCAGTCTTTTTGCACTACATGCATGATAAAGCTGATGATAATGTGCATTAGTATACGCAGGGTTCGTACAGGATTTTGAGAACAAAATTCAAAGACTTTTTAAAGACTTTTCAAAATAAAAATTCAAACAATAGCCAGTCACGTGTCACCGCATGCGCTTTGTGACCAACCAGAGCCGACTCGCGAGCGGAGCGAAAGGAAAGGCACAGTGACACTGCCAGAGACGCGCAAAAAGTGAGCTGGCCCCGAAAACTGTGCTTACTCCTCAGCTGTGTCATGTCCGCTATGCCCTTGCCATCTTTTAGTTTAGATTTCTTAGTTTAGTTGCATAGTATTAGACTTGGACATCACACATTACTTTAGGATCTGTGTTTAATATGTATGGATTTATATGTCTAGATAAATTAATGTGTGTGTGTGTGTGTGTGTGTGTGTGTGTGTGTGTGTGTGTGTGTGTGTGTGTGTGTGTGTGTGTGTGAGCCAGAAGAAAATTTTCTGCCATCGACAGACAATAAAGTTATATTGAATTGAATTGAATTGAATTGAAAATACGGTCGTGGGAAAATACAAAAATTTCATTTCGCGATTTTTCAAAGACTTTCAAAGACATTTTTTCAAAACATCAAAATTTAAAGACTTTCAAAGACTTGAAAAAGGGTCTCCAAAATTTCAAGACTTTCAAAGACATTCAATGCCTGTACAAACCCTGATAGGTGCTTTACCCAATTTTGTTGTTGTTGAAAGCTCCAGAAACTGAACCCAATACACAGGCTCGTGTGATTTACGTGCATTCAATCACATATTAAACATAACACAGTACAACTACCGTTACGCGGTGAATGTTCGAAGAGCCCGTCGTCTTACCGAGGTATACAGTGACTCAGGCCTACACTCTTCACGTAGCGAGTCCTTATATTGACTGCTGAAGATGTCCCATTCACTCACAAAAAGACTCGTGAGCGCGTGGAACAGTTACAGCTGTGTGGAGTTTATGACAGCACGTCTCTAGTGTCACACTGCACTCTCAAGCTTCGCACATTTAAGCTTCTCTCGTGCGCACCCAAAGAGTTTCTCTCCCTTCAGGTTCGAGAAACTAGCATGAAGGTGCAGCGTCTCCTGCATGTCCTAGGTTTATTTTGCCCCATAGACCAGTTTGCATCCTTTGTCCAAAGTTACATTTTTTTTTTTCATGTAGTGCAGGCACACTCAGCCGCGAATTAGTCTTTGTGGCCTGCGCGGCTTTAACCCTTTCAGCCCTGAAGGAATCTCAATAGCGATAACGCTCTCTGCCTGGGAGTTTTTCAGGTGTGCTAGATCTAAAGCTGGGCTCTTGCACATAGAAAACCCTATTTCTCAAGAAGTATTGGATCCATCCTATAGGGGAATCTTCCACTGTGCAGAGCGTATGAGAGTCGGTCACATGCACGCATATTATTGTTAGGGTCTGCGAGACCGTAGGTGATACGGTGGCAGGGCTGAAAGTGTTAAGCCCTAAAAACTCACTCACTCACCCTTCTCTCGCTCCAGTCCACGACGCTTCCCCAGCTCATAACAACTACATGGATCAGCCAAGCTGTTCAGGTTTCGAAATTTAGAACAGCATTTATTTTTCAAACTGAGACCTATACGTTGGCTTCATGAACCCTTACCTGTTCCACAACCATTGTGATTTCCATGGAGGATCTGCCCACCCACGTCACCTGAACTGAGACCTATATGCTGGTTTCATGAACCCTTACCTGTTCCACAACCATTGTGATTTCCATGGAGGATCTGCCCACCCACGTCACCTGAACTGAGACCTATACGTTGGTTTCATGAACCCTTACCTGTTCCACAACCATTGTGATTTCCATGGAGGATCTGCCCACCCAAGTCACCTGAATTGAGACCTATACGTTGGTTTCATGAACCCTTACCTGTTCCACGACCATTGTGATTTCCATGGAGGATCTGCCCACCCACGTCACCTGAACTGAGACCTATACGTTGGTTTCATGAACCCTTACCTGTTCCACCACCATTGTGATTTCCATGGAGGATCTGCCCACCCACGTCACCTGTCCACACAGCCTGACGTCATGGTTCGCTGAGAGTCTGTAGGCATTTTCATGCAGATCTGAAAGCAGTCACTTTAGGGTGAGAATGGCAGATGCCAGTCAAATGCATGCCTTTGCAGCCACGGTTGTAATTCCTGATCCAAATCTTTCTCTGAACAAATTAGGAAAAGTGTACTTAGCTAATAATAATAATAATAAGTATTGCATAAGCGCTTTACCCAGTTTCATGAAGCGAACTGAACCCAACACGCGCGCTCACGTGAATCGCACGCATTCTCTCACACACTGGACATAAACACATTACAATCACACGGTGCAAAGGGTCAGCTCAGCTATTTCAATTTCAGAATTTAGATTTGCATTTATTTTACAAATTTGGTGGGCTGAACATTTCCAAAGCAGAGGGTTAGGAAGCCAGAGTACCCGGAGAGAACCCCTGACGATCGGCCCGAATGAACAGTGCCACATACGAAAAGGAAAAATTCTTTGCCCTGAGTGGGACTCGAACCCCTGACCTCTCGCTTGGTGACAAGTCTCTTAACCACTAGACCACCGACCGCCCCACTAAGACCGCTGTATCATAAACAGTGCTTGTACAATTATTTCTTCGTTTATTTCATTAAGTTTGGGGGTTGGCGGTGGTGTTGGTGGCCTCCTGCCACCAATAGGAGAGGTTGGGGGTTCAAGTATCATTGTATGCGAGTGCCTGGGATTCACATAAGCATGCCTGTTGGGTTCATTTTGCATGAGCCAAAAAGACCTGGGTAAGGCACCTACGCAATACACATTACTATTACATGTATTATTATTGGGTTTTTTGGTTTTTTTTGCTGCTGTTGTTGTTGATTTTTTAAGCAGTTAATACAGTGTTGTTCTCCCCAAAAAGGACTAGCTCTGCTAACCATGACACACACAATAATAATATAATAATAAAGGGTATTTGTGGCGCCCCATCTCACAAGAGCTCAGGGCTAAACTACACATAACATACAAAAAGCATAAACGTATGTATATAACGTACACACACACACACTGCTTTTTTGCAGGTGGCATGCAGCGATGGAGAGCAGGAAGGGGAAGGGCATGGGGGGGGGGGGGGGGGGGGGGCTCTACTGCATGGAGAAAAGATGTGTTTTAAGGTGGCACTTAAAGACTGCTAACGACTGAGCATGGCGGATGTGAGAGGGGAGGCCGTTCCAGATTACAGGCAGCGATCGTCAAATGTGTCAGGACCATGGTAGCCATTCGGGCTACCGCCCTGAACAAAACTGGTAGCCCGAAAAAAATTCTGGAAGCCTGAGTGGCTGCTAGGTTCTGATTCATCTCAGAATTCCTGCTCGCCATTCGGGCTACCGCTACCGGAGCTTTCACTCGCCTGACGGTAAATTTGGTAGCGAAAGCGAGCGCATTTGACAATCGCTGTACAGGACCAATGTATGAACATACACACACATATACACACAAGAGTTTTTAACATCCTTCTGCTGTCTGCAAAACATACCTATGCAATCCACCAAGGCGGTCACATTGGCAAGACCTGACTTCTGGTCTTCTCCCCTGTTGGGGTCTCGCATATGGGTGTAGCTGATGAGCACTGAAACAGTACAGTACAGACCACACAACTGGAATAAAGATAACAGCTTGTCTAAACAAACATTTATATATTTAGGTGATTGACTTGCAGAAATTACAGAAATACATGCACTTCAATAAGCGTTTTTTGTTTGTTTGTTTGTTTTAAACTACTTCATTGTCACCTTGGGGAAATTCGGGCTGCAGCACCACTCAATACCTATCCTATTTTTCGAGTTTGGTGGGGGAGGAAAGCCGGATAACCTGGAGAGAAACCCCCGATGAGCAGTCCGGTAGCCGGGAAAATACAGTACTACCTGGGCTCGAACTCACGTTTCACCGCCATGACAGCGATGACGGCCGTTCAGTAGCACAGCAGCTACGTCCGACGCACTACCTACTAGACAACCGCTCACCCCATATTTGTACTCTTTCCAGCAGTATTTGGTAATAATTCAACAGAATTCCAATATTATGGTGGTCTAAGCAAATGACTGTCTCCCTAGTAATAGGGGGTGAGCGGTGGTCTGATAGGTAGCGCGTCGGATTTAGCCGCTGCGCTACTGAACGGCCAGCACCAACGTCATGGTGATGAAACATGGGTTGAAGCCCAGGTCAAGCTTGTGATATGTGATACCGGTTTTTCCTGGCTGCCGGGCTGCTCATTGGGGGTTTCTCACCAGGTTATCCGGCTTTCCTCCCCCAGCAAAATTGCAAAATTGTAAAAAACTATATGGGATAGGTATTGGGTGCCGCTGCACCGCGGCGAGGTGATTCCCCCAGGGCAAGCACTGCAGTCAGAATTTTCCAAAAGGGATAATAAAGTAGGTTTGTTTTTGTTTTTTTTTAATTCAGTTGGAGGAATATGCGCTCTAGGTTTTAATTTTGGCACGTGCATTCAAGATAAATTGGTTTTCAACTGCAGCCCTTTCAGGTGGCTACAGTGTCAGCCGATCACGGATCACGGATCACGGATCAAAGTCCACTGTCACGGATTCACCTCACAAGACACAAATCCATGATTGTTTTCAGGAGTCATATGCAACAAGGGTGTTTTTGCTAAGCTGAGTTGGTGGTCAGGTGCATTTGCTCGAGGTGCAAATGACCTATGTGCTTTTGCAACCCCTAGAGGATAAACTGTGTACGCTAAATGAGCCCCGGGAGCCTTTCCCTAAACAAAAGTACAAGTAGTTGGAAACCACAAGACACTATAATTCAATTAGCGAATATATGAATGTCAAAACATTATGACAGACTGTAACAGGAGAAAATAGCCACTGAGTACCTGCCAGATTGTCCAAATCCTCCAACACACGCCCAAACCGCAGCCCTTTCCAAAAACTGACGTATTTCTCCCTCACGCTCAAGTCTTGTCCAAGGGGGATGATCACCTCTTGGTAACTGTCTTGCATGCTCTTTGCAGGCAAATCCTTCTGGTCAGTGCAGACAGGCAGAACATTATCTCCCTGCAGCGCTGTTGTCTCCCCTATTCTGATGAAATTGAACATCAAAGAGAGAGTATCCATAAGTCACCGTACACTAATATGCTACAGGGTCAAGATTATTTCCTGACACCAATGCCAATACCAAACAGATAACAATCAGCTGAAAAAGATGAGACTCGCCCACTTTGATCACTGGTGACCTGGGGTGGGTGGGGGGGGGGGTGCTTTCAATTTTACGACCTATCTCGTGATGTGGATGATTACATGGCAATGCAGGTGCTGTAGTTCCTGGGCATGGTTAACACCGGGGTATTTATGACAGGAAGCTTGGAATGCGGCCCTGTCATGCAGTCCCCAAACCACAGGGGCTTCCATACCATCATCATGTATAGTAGTTGTTGTTGTTTTTTTTAAATAAAAATCGCCCCAGGTTCTGATCATGGATTCCAATCAGCACCTGGGAGTAACAGCATTGGAGCTGGCAAAGAGTTGGGGAAGCAAGGAAAAAAAAAGTAGAAAATATCAGAAATGACAAGCATCTTACCCGTAAGACCTGGGCCCTGCTGCAGCTACCATATTAACACACAAGTCTTGAGCTGAAAAAAAAATTCAGAAATCTTCAGACAGAAACAAACAAAACAATCTACTGTATTAGTGCTGGTCGATTTTACCTATTGGAGAAAACTTTTGTGCAGTTCGTAAGTAAGTCACAGTTTACTTACATCATGGACATTTCAACCAAACACCGGACCACTACCTGAGGGAGGGTACTCTGAGTTAGGTATTTAAAGTTTCAAATAATTTGCTAGTATGATGCAGGTACAATGGAATCTGCACCGAGACCAGAATTAACTGAATGTAATGCTGTCATGGAAAAAGATGCAATTCATATGCACGAAAACTGTTTTCTTCCACAACATTCTAAATGTACAGTACCTTCCTGGATTGTGAGTGGCGTGACAGGTCTGGTCGACAGAGAACCAACATATCGCTGGAAATTAGGAACGCTTATAGCTGAGGCCTTCCTGATGCCAAAGTTCAAAGCAGAGGCCCTGGACAGAAATGGTCGTGCTAAGACCATTCTTGCAATAGTTATCCTCAATGCTCCTGCAGAAGCCTGTAAGAAACAAAAAAAAATAATATTATACCAGGAAAAATATACTTTACAGATGATGTACGTAACATTCAATGTTTTATTGTACTTCACTCTCTCTGTTTTTACTAATATTTGGCTGAGTATAAACCCACAACAAAATCAATAAACAGAACCAAAAAATTCGTTTTAACTGTAATTTCTGTTTAGTTTCTAGCAGGAAGCAGGTATAGCTGTCCTTATAGTTATATACACCATTTTCACACTGGCAAGAAATCATTGAAGTGTGATAACTTTGAGAAGATAATTATTTACCATGTCACTTGCAATCTTGTAGTTATAGCCGATACGTGTGCCGATAAGCGAGGAAAGTGCATGACTTCAGTGTAATCCTGTAGTTGCAGCTGATACGTGTGCCGATAAGCGGGGAAAGTGCATGGACTTTGGCTAGGGATCACAAACAGGCATGACGAAATCGGTTACAAAGGTCAGTGTGCACACTGTGTGTTTCTGGTATGATCATGCCGCAACATCCGTGCGACTTTCAGTTCCGATCCGATCGGTTACCAGTCAACTCGGCCCATTGCCAACTCGGACCGCTACCAACTCTGACCGGCCACCCCATTGTCAGCTCGGACCAAGGCCATAGTCAGCCCGGACCAAGTGCAGAGTCAACTCGGCCCACCACCGAAAACCATCGCCAACTCGGCCCACTGTCAATTTTATTTCTAAGTCCGAACCTCCTTGTGACCATGGCCAGCTCGGCCCACTACTGAGTTAATGTGCGACGCTAACATGCTGATCAGTATAATAATTATCCACTTGCTATACTTTTCAAAGATCATACTTACTTACTTAATCCTCTTCGTGCCCTCTGGCACACTGATAAGGCCAACACCAAAGATCGCCGGCCCCACTATCAGTGATGGGCTCGCCTTCACGCGGCGGGGCTGATTTCGCTGAGCTTGCCCACCCCTTTTGCTCTTTCTTTACTCTTATTTCTGCCTTCATCGGTCCCGTCACCTGTCAGTCTTTTCCTCTCTTAAAATCTCCTCCGGAGGGAGATCAGTAAGCGGGTGTCTGCTGACCCTTGGTCCAGTGAGACATCTGAGGGTCGTTTCTGAAGGCCGACTTCACTGGATCCCCCCCCCCCCCCCCCCCCCGTCTTCACCCTGGCGGGTTTGTTCGCAGGGCCCTGCTGGTGCTGCTGGACACCTGTCATGTTGAAGACCTTCACAACGCACTCCTCTGTGCGTTATTTTCCCAAACCGCCTCACAGCGGGGAGGCCGGTTCCGTGTTGGAGCGGTCTTTTCTCCAACTGCATCCCAGGCATGCTGTCTTCATTGGCAACTAAGGAATTTTCCTTTCTATCTCACTCGGTCTATCCCTCACCAGCCCATTCGCCTGTCTCTTTCTCTTTGAAACCTCCCGAATTTAGCCGCTCTGTCCTTCCTCTCATCTCTCATCTGATGTCTTAGTTCAGTTCGGCCCTTTCATCTATATTTCTTCTTTTTAAACCTCTCACTCACGTCTGCAATACCAGTGGTTAGGAATAAGTAATGCTGGGCATATGCTGCGAACTGGTTTATTGCGCCTAGGAGATAATAAGTTGCAATATTGGCTGTATATGCGCTTAGTATTTATCTTTGTTTTACCGAGTTGTCATTATTTGTTTTCTACGCTTTTTTTGTAATCGGGAGTTCGAGAAATTAGCATGAAGGTGCAGCGTCTCCTGCATGTTCTAGGTTTATATTGCCCCGTAGATCAGTTTGCATCCTTTGTCCAACGTTACATTTTTGTTTTGTTTTTTTATGTAGTGCAGACACACTTGGCCGCGAATTAGTCTTTGTGGTTTGCGCGGCGTTAAGCCTCAAAAACTCACTCACTCACCCCAAAGATCGCCACTCTGGCCTGTTCTGAGCTTTCGTCTCCAGCGTCCCCCATGTACTTTGTCCACTGTCCGCTGCCACGTTTCCTTGGGTCTACCTCTGGCTCTTTTTCCATCTGGGGTCAAACGGAGAGCCACCCGGAGTAGTGTGGTTGGGGGCATCCTGAGGATGTGTCCAATCCAGCGCCATCTTCTGCGCTTGATTTCTGTGGTGATGTCGCAGGTCGATGTTCCGTTGTGGGGTTTTTTTTATTGGAAGTGGTGTTAGGCCAAAAGATGTTCAGTATTCTGCGAAGACATCAGTTCCGGAAGGTCTCAAGTTTGTGGCTGATGGACTTCGCGATCTTCCAGGATTCAGCTCCATAGAGCTCCAAGGTGCGCCTCTTCAAGAGCAACGTCCTCTGCACACTACTCTATGAAGCTGAATCCTGGAAGATCACTTTTCAAAGATAACTGACATGAAAAAATTCAAGACCAACCACTACCGGCCCCCGAGTCCCAGCAAGCCGGATTTTTCCTACCTAGGTCGGCTCCTACCCAGAGCGGGTGTGCTATGGGCCCAATGGGGAGGCTGTTGCCACACAGCCGAGATTCACCCACTTCACGGGTGCGACTCAGGGGGTGCTTCCCTTGGTATGACCCGTCTTATGATGTGGATGATTACACGGTCGGCACCACAGGTGCCGTAGTTCCCGGGCCTGGTTAATGCCGGGATATTTATGACAGGAAGCGTGGAATGCGGCCCTGTCCCGCAGTCCCAAACCGTGCTACACGGACCTCCATAGCATCATCTTACCGTCATCCTCATCTCCATCATCATGCATAAATAATTTTTTAAAAATTCCCCAGCTCCCGAGCCCTCCGTGGATTTCACCCATTACCTGGGAGGAACACCACTGGAACTGGCAAAGAGTTGGGGCAGAAAAAAAAGACTGACCATTCCCCGATCGAATTCTTTGTGACGTTTGTTTTATTCCGGGCTTAACCGCTGACCTTCTTCAGAGTGTATGACAAAAACTTCAGTGACTGTTGTCAACATTCACTTTAGGGCAAAATTCTCTTCAAATGGTGCTTCATGTACTGAGCTGGGGTGTAGAGGAACCAGACAATAATGATATCATATCAAAATACAGTGATTTAGTAAACTATGTAAATATTTAAGGCCGGGAAAAAACCCAGACATTCGTTTTGAGTATCTTATGTACATGTATATAAAAGTTGCATTTTTGCAATATAATGTTTTATTTTTAACGAAATTATAGTGTGAATTATACCAGAAAGGTTCTTTCAACTTTTTAACTCAATTCCTCCCAAAGTTAGGATCGTTCGCCAGTGTCCTCATTACAAAAATTCATAATTTATATCTACATAATTTACATGTACGTGGATTTAAATTTGGCTAACTGGGAGTGTTGCACTTTGAGTATACTCGTGTTTGCTGCAGTGAGAGCCGTTAAGGAACTGTTAGTCTTGCCTGATTTTATCATACAGGGCCAAAACCAGAAAAAGTAAAAACGTGGGGTACTCGAGTCGTGAGCGGTACGACTTAAATGTGTTTAGTTGTGTCTCGAGAAATCCAAAGCTGTGCACTGCTTGTTTTTACTTTCTCCCTTTTTTAAAGCTGTAAAATTCTTGTTGGCAGAGTTAATTGTCATAATTTTTTTTTAGAAATCAACGGTTCAAATGTGAACTATACTCAAAAACCTCTTTTTACTGAACTTCTGAAGTCGTCAGTGGCGGGTGACATGACACAGCTATACATCGCTGCTGTCATTTTTTTCCCCAGAACTCTTCAGAACAGAGTTGTTAATTTTTTTTTATAGCTGAAATCGAATGTAAATTACCCCCCCCCCCCCCCAAAAAAAAAAAAATAAATAAATAAAAAAATAAATAAATAAATAAAAATAAAAACTCTTTCAAGTTTAAATTGTGCCTGGTGACATCACAAAACTGCTCTCTCTCTCTCTCTCTCTCGTAGATATTTGTTGTTTTTTGTTTGTTTGGGTTTTTTTGTTTTTGTTTGTTTTCTTCGTGGGGGGGGGGGGGGGGCAGTAAAAAGTTCTTTCCCATATACTACAATAAAAATTCGGCGTAGATCAGTATTGGCTTCTGATGACTCGGACTTTCCCGAGCGATGGAAATGCGTGAACAAAGACTTTCATGTGACTGAGTCAGCGGCAGCTGACAGAAGCCGTTGTATCAGTGGTGGAATCCTGTGGTAACGCGCGGTATAGGAGACTGAAGTTTTGGCTCGAGCCATTCTAGACAATTCTACCTCAGATCATAGTGTTTTGAAGTTAATTAGAAGACTTGTTTTCCTCCGACAGTACTAGACGGTATTACGCGAGATACAGTTCAGGGGAAACAGCCCCTGATAGCTATTACTGCTGAGTCAGTGAGGCGCCCTTGTGATTTGCTCAACGGCTCGCTATCAATGAATATTGATGTCATTCACTGACTGGATCCAGATGCCTCTGGTCCAACACCGCCGAGTTTCACAATCAGCCATCAGTTCCAAAACTGTCAGACGGGTCCTCTAGCTCTTTGGACTCATGCACCACTTTGCTGCTGTCGACAGAACTGTCCGCAGAATCGTCCTCATTTGCAGCTGATCGCGACCTGCTTTGGACCACAGCCTCGTCCATCTCCTGCTCCAGTATTCGGTGTGCTTGCGACTGCGAATGAGCGCGATCCATAGCACGCACGGTTGCTTTTATGAACTGCTCCTTTCTCCATCGGTGTCGCCCATAAAGTGCGCTGGCAACGAGTCCCGCAAGGCCAGCCAACGACCCAAGCACAGACGCTAAGGTGCCAACATGGACGCCGCCGATCGGAGCACGCGACGGAGACGCGGCGGGGCAATCAGACAAGACAACGACGCGCTTCGAGTGGTTTCCCTTGAAGTTGTGGGCGTGACACCGGTACGTGTCGACCCTTCCGCAGAGAGCGGGTGAAAACACGGTGTATTTTCTCACAAGTTTGTTCTTATTTCGCTGTGTTCGCGTACCGCCCTGTAACCGCTTTCCGCCTTTCTGAAGGGTTGTGTTTCTGCCAGCGAAGAGGAAGACCTCAACATCATCTGGTAGCGGATCCCCGATAGCCTCGCAAACGAGCTGCAACCTTTGAGACGTTTTGTTTGACACGTAGTTCTCGCTGGAACCCCCGACTTCCAGAAGAGTGACGGTTGCCATTCCCTCCCAAATGAGAGTGATATTGTGGGTGGCTATTCCGCGAAGATCTGGGGAATACGGATTTACCAGTGTGCATTTCACCGACACTACCATCCCTTTTGTATTTGAAGGATCGGGGGTGAAAGTACAGGACATTACGAAATTCCCTTCGTCGCAGGTGACTCCCTTCCATTCCACCTTAGGCTCAGGCTTGGCACTCTCCGAATAGCACTCCAGCGTAACGTTCTCAAGGCCTGTCGTGTTTAGAACGTTGTCACCCTCGATGACCGTGTTGTCCGAGGTAGGTCCGTATGCCACGCGAGGTTGGTAAGTGATACTTCTCGTTTCGGTCTCGCGGTCAGGCCTGCTCCACGTCATCTGGCAAGTGTAACTGCGCGACAGACCACCCCTTCGAACAGACCTGACGAGGAGAGCTGGGCGCAAGTCCGTATCGTTCTGAGAGTGTTTCCAGCCGACCAGGGCTCGAGGCTTTCCAAACTCCTCGATGGAGCAAGAACAGTTTAAGTCCTGATTCTCCACTACCCAGTCCTTGCAAGTGTGAAATAATTTTCCCGGTGGTTCGTGTTCACAGCTGCTCCCAACGTATCCAGGCTTGCAGTCGCATGTGTAGGAATTAAGGTGATCCTGACAAATCCCCCTGTTTGCACATGGCGCGCTGAAACATTCATTAACTTCAGTTTGACAGGTGCTTCCAGTGTAACCGGGTCTGCACTCGCACCTGTATTTATTCACGTAGTCAACACAAACCCCGCCGTTTTGGCATGGTCTGCTGGCACACTCAAAAACCTCAAATTGACATTTACGCCCCCTGAATCCACTCGGACAGCGGCAGTCGTATCCTTCACACCGGGGTATGCACTTCCCACCATTACGGCAAGGAGAGCTCCTACAGGAATACGGGTTCGCTTTTGCTGGCTCGTTTTCGCAGACGAAGGGAAAAGGTGTCTCGCACCAGACGGAAACCATTCCAATATCTGCAATTGCTGCGCACATATCGCGTCTGTCATTGATGTTAGTCTCCCAACGAAACGACCCGGTTTCTCGATCAAATTCCTGCAGAGACCAACCATTCCATCCTTGGAGGTCAAAATTCTGAGTTTTCAAATCGCAGTTATGGTCCCAGTAACACCACTCGGTACCACGCCACAGTGTTTTGAAAAATCTGTAACCAATCGCGACTCGATAAGAAGCCCCGAAACACTTATTTTTTCTGTCTTGCAAAAAATAGTATTCGTCCATGGTAAATCGTTGGACAAACTTGCCTCCGTTCGCCTTTTCGCTGCACTGGGCCTCGGCTTGCAATGGTGGATGTTTTTCTGTGAAGAATGCATAACACTTCCCGTTGAATTCTTTCCACATCCCATTGCAGCTTCTGCAGGTCTTCAGCAGGAAAATGATATACAGGAACGGGACGTTTAGGACAAGGAAGCCGAACTGCATGTTTCTTTCCACCAGTGGACTTTGCCAGTGTCTGGCAGTTCGTCCTTCAGAACTGCAGAAATAAGTCTGCAAGTCTGTGGTCCGCAGTTCTGGCGTTGTCAGCTGTGTTACAATGACATTAAAATGGCGTCATTGCTGAGAATGACGCTATAATTGAATGTATCATGGTTGAATGTGTTACTGCCTGTTCCAGCATCAAATAGAAACGGAAACGGTAATGACTGCGAAGTGGTTACAAGTTAAGCAAATAAAAGCGACACAAAAGGGACAGAAACCACTTAACTTTGACCTGTGCCGTCCTTTGTCAAAGTTAAGTGGTTTCTGTCCCTTTTGTGTCGCTTTTATTTGTTCCAGCATCGTCAAATTTGGTTCAGTTTGTGATGCAGTGTATAGTGGTACATTTCTAGTGTATGTATTCAGTTTTGACGTCATTAGTCACTACACGAGGGGTGTGCTAGAAGAAGTAGGGAGGGTTTGCAAGCCTACTTTCGTGTCCGTGTGTTAGTGACCTTTTGACCCTGCGCGCAGCTAAAACGAGGCCAACTGACGTCACGCGTTACTCACCACCACCGGACAGCACTCAGGGTTTGCACTGCAAACGTTTCGCGGAATTTTCGTCACGGAGGATTACCTCCCTTGAACGGCTTTGCTTTCCCCGCCATCGCTAGCGCAGCGTGTGTGTTTGGATGCGATTCTTCAATTTCGGATACGATTTCTTCGATTTTGTACGGTACGCATGCTTCATTTTGTTTCAGAGTGAAACATCAGCTTCAGTCATCTTACTTTTTTTTTCAACGGTTAGGTTACTTTCAGTTTTGAAATGCGAGTCCCAGACCACTGAAGTTCAAGTTTAGATTTAGACTTTTGAAATGTCAAGATAACCTCCATTTCTAAAGCAACAACCCAAAATGAGCATAAAATTTACTTCTTCACTCAAAAACAGTCTTTATAATCTTTTCAGTGTTCACTGTGCAACGAAACACATCAGCAAGTCAAGCAGACGACGTGTCTTTGAGCTTCAGAGACAGACTTTGAAACCGATCACTTCAACATCAAAACACAGCCCCTAAACACCCATTAAGGCACGAATGATATGCATTATAGGCATGTTTATAAACCAGGTTCATTCACCGACGGAAATACCCCGTATAAACAGACAAAAACACTCACCAAAGTTGCTTGTAAAACTTTCGTCAAAACTGCGATTCTCACCACGAAAATTCTCGAGTTCGTGACCTAGAAACAAGGTCGGGAGGTTACGCGCACGCGCACTGGCCCCGCGCTAAAAATAAACAGGGAAACCCCACCACACGGACACGAAAGTCGGCTTGCAAACCCTCCCTAGTGTGTCTTTTATTTGGTTCTGGAAACCAGAAACCAGAAAACGTAACGCCACACAAGTCCTACAAGTTCTTAAAACACATTTTCTCCATTAGTCATGCAAAGTTTCAGCCGCAGACTTTGCATGAAAAGACCATAACGGTACTTTGAATCGAATAGTGTTGAACTGTGATGTATGGCGGCTTTTCAGAGGGCCTTGACCCTTGTGAAATTCTTTGTTTGTAGAGAAGCCAACGCAACATAAATAGTCGTATGGGGTAGAGGGGGGAGGGGGGGGCGTAGTAGGGTGGATGGTCCAAGGATTGCCGGATTCCCTGTCCCTGTAGTGACAAGTGTGTGGCTTTGAACGTAAATCATTTGGCCTACATTTTTGTGCAGCATGGGGCTTTTGCTGTTGTTTGTTTGTTTTTCGATGGCGCTTGCCTTGCAGAGACATTTATTTGTTCGTCTGTAACTATAAAATAATACTCCCCCTCCAAAAACAAACAAACAAACAAACAAAAAACAACAACAACAAAACCCCAAAACACTCTGCTGCTTGAGTCAACCGATATAAAATCATGAATGGGTTGTGAAATTACATACGCTACCCCCTGCCCCCTCCCCCCCCCCACTCCTCCCCCCCCCCATCCCTTCCCCCCTTCCCCCCATGCCTCTGCCCAACCCCTAACATAAAGATCAAACTGTGTTTAGAACTGATTTATTAAAACACCGCAACACATTTTCACAGCCTGTATCTTCAGAGCGATTGGTAGCGGAGCTACATCGATCTTGTCCATAGTGGTTTCAAAGTCACGTGCAATGTTTTGTTCTTGTATTTTGATTGCTGCATTTAGTCAGCTTTGCGTTAGGGTCACTCAAGTGTTCACGGAGGCGCAGAGGGTAGCACGTACAAAGGGACGTTCAGTGCGCACAAATGGCACGAATGACAAACATATTCAATTCCGACATCCGGAATAAGCAGGCGGGCACCATGTTGCAAACTGTTACGTGTATACGTACATGGCACCTATGCCGGATACTGAAGTTTTCCATTAAAGCGACTATAGCCAGCTCAATATAAGTGCTGTTCAGTATTCTTTACTTGTGTCATGATTATATTTGGCACGGACCAGGCTGTAATCATATCTTCTAACAGAAAAAAGTTTATGGCTTAAGAATAACTATTCCATTTAGCTCCTCACCACTGCTATCTTTTAAGGTTTTATCTGGCTCATTCCAATCTATCCTTTTGTTTTGGATTTTATCACTGGTACTTGTTCTTGGTTTTTAATTGTCTCTGCCTATCCTTTATCATTTCTACTCAGTTGTGTTGTGTTGTGTTGTGTTGTGTTGTGGTGTGTGTGTGTGTGTGTGTGTGTGTGTGTGTGTGCTCTTTTACTTTTCTTTTTTTTAGTTGTTTTTACGTAGTGTACACTGAGTGAATTTTTTTTTTAACTTCGGTTTTAGAATGTAAGGCGCCTAGAGCTCGTTCCCCGGGGATAGGCGCCCTATAATTATTATTATTATTATTATTAACTATATACCTTCCACCATACTTTTTGGCTTCACTCGTCACCTAGACACTGTCGTGAACCCTCCGGTCGCCGAGCGCCGGAGAGGCTTTGAGAGCGCTCTTTCGGTTTTGTCGCACCAGTCTCACGCAACTCTCTGCCTGCGAATCTGAGAAATGCGCCCACTCTGTCTGTTTTTAAGAGCAGTCTTCAAACGTTCCAATATGAATTGTGAATTAAGGTGTGAATGAGAAGTGTGAATTAAGGTCACGAGGTCACACCGCCTTGCCGGCACGGTGTATCTCTCTCCGATATTTGTGACTGTTGTGTTGTCTACAGCTTGTGTTTTGAGAAATAACTTGCATGAGTGTTTCAGCATGGATCGGGTTCTGTTTTGGTGGGTTTATCTGCTCGCTCCTCCTCACTTCAAGCTACTTCTGTGGATTTTTCTGTCTTGCACTGGTCAGTGTTTTCACAGTGTGTGGCAGCCATTGCTCGTTGGTGAGCGACATGACCTGCACGCGCCCACCGCTGTTGTTCACCCAGGTGTGTCGCCGTTTGTCACAATGCGAAATGAACCGGCGTTTTTCAGCCTTTCCCAGTCTCAGGTCAGTGACATTGTTCTTACCAATAGACCCAAACTGTCGTATTCCCGCCGGGATTTACTCTCACTGAATGCCAATCAGTCGGACCTTGCACCTGGTGTGATTTTCCGGCTGAGGGAACTGCACATTGGCTACAGGCTGCCTCGCAAACGTTCGTGCCGTGGAGGGCGCCGTAAGCAAAGGCAAATCAAAGTGAGTGTCAATAACCGCCCTGTTTCACCCCCTGACCCCCTTGTTGCATCATATTGTTCTGACCAGTGTGTTGCGTCTTCCACCCAACCCAGAGAGCGTAGCAGTCTGATTACTATCGACACGAATCCCAAGCGACAGTTCTTGACAGTGTGTCATTTCAACGCACAGTCTGTAGCGGGAAATCGTAGTGCAAAGCGTGGTGAAATCGAACTGTTTGTTCGTGACGAGTCTGTCGATATTTTATTGTTGACTGAGACCTGGCTGCGCTGTCAAGGCGATGAGGCAAAGTGTGTTGATATGACACCACCAGGCTACACACTGCGCTCCTTCCCACGTGCTACGCGTGGCGGGGGCGTGGCATTCCTACTGCGTAACACTGTTTTGGACAATGCCGTAATCACAACGACTTTTCCCTTCAGCTACACGTCCTTTGAACTGGCACAGTTGACTATCAGATCTCCTCGGCCTGTCAATATCTTCTGCATGTATCGTCCGCCCCCTAGCAGAAAGAACGAATCTTCACACAGTATTTTCCTGTCCGAGTTCAGTGACTTTCTAGAACACTGTAACTTGCTCTCAGGTCAGTTGTTGATAACGGGCGACCTGAACGTTCATTTTGATTGTCCCTCTGACCCTGTCACTGCGAGAGTTGTTCAGCTACTCCAGATGTTTGACCTGTCTCAAGCTGTCGACGTTCCCACTCATCGCCGTGGCCACACGCTGGATCCCGTCATCTACAGGGAGAGAGATGGACTGTTTAGGTCCTGTTCCGTGCACCATGCCCTGTCATCGGACCACGCCGCTGTGATGTGTTACCTGGACGCGGCCAAGCCCCCTCACCGTCCTGTCTTTCAGACTGTGAGAAATCTCAGGAACATAGATCACGTTCAGTTCCGTACTGATGTTGCTGCTGCTTTGTCAGGCTTAATCCCCACCACTGCTGATGATCTGATGTCCGCTCTACGGTCTGTCCTTGATACCCATGCCCCTCCGTCTCGCCGTCAGGTCATGCAGCGTCGTAGTTCCCCGTGGTACCCCTCTGTCAGTTCCGAGTTGCGTGCCCTCAAGCGGGAAAGGCGTAAAGCAGAGAGATGCTGGCTGGCCACGCGTTTGACGGTCCACAGAGAGATCATGAATTCTGTCAAACATAAAATCTCTGCTCTCGTTCAGAACGCCAAGACAGCGTTTTACAGCGCTAAAGTGGCGGCGGCCACTACCTGCAGGGAATTGTTCAGGCTGACTGGTAATCTGATGGGGAAGTGTACACAGACCCCATTACCCTCTATTCACCCCCCTCATCAACTTGCGCAGATATTCTCAGACTTTTTCTGTGAAAAAATCTCTTCACTCCGAATCGCTCTTGATTCGCAGATGTCATCTTCCGTACAGCCTGCCTTCCAAGACCGCATGTTTTCAGGCACACCACTTACATGCTTCGATGTTGTTTCACAGGAAGCTGTCCGGAAGATTGCCCTCAGCATGTCCCCCAAAACGTGCGATCTTGACTACATTCCTACCTCACTGTTGTTCGAATGCATCGAGGAAGTTCTGCCTTCTCTTACAGATCTTTTTAATGATATCTTGTCCTCCGGCTGTGTCCCTAAGTGTTGGAAGAAAGCTATCGTCAAGCCGCTCCTCAAAAAACCATCTTTGGATCCCAATGTTCTAAAAAATTTCCGACCCGTTTCCAACCTCCCGTTCCTTTCAAAATTACTCGAGAAGATAGTTCTTTCCCAGCTGCTTGCTCATCTGGATCAGAATAATTTGTGGCATGTCTTCCAATCCGCATACCGGCCTAAACACAGCACTGAGACCGCTCTTCTTCGCGTCTTTGACGACCTCCTGACGGCTGCCGACTCCGACCGAATTTCTGTTCTGACACTCCTCGACTTAAGTGCCGCCTTTGACACAATAGACCATGACATCCTGTTGTGTCGTCTGGAGCGAGTGTTTGGTGTCCGTGGCGTTGCGCTTTCCTTCTTCACGTCTTACCTTCAAGACAGGGAGCAGTCAGTCTCCGTCCTTGGCCACGAGTCTAACTCAACCAAACTGGTGTATGGCGTCCCACAAGGGTCGGTTTTGGGCCCCATTTTGTTTTTACTTTACACTCAACCCCTTTCCGATATTGTCAACAAATACAGTATTTCGCATCATATGTTTGCTGACGATACTGAGCTGTATGGTTCTTCCACACGCCAACAGATTGACACCCTGCTTACAGACATGCAGTCATGCACCCACACTGTGAAACAATGGACTCTCCACAACAAACTGCAGTTAAACGAAGACAAGACGGAGGCCCTTTTGGTTTCGGCAAAATGTTCAGATCTGCCCAACTCCCTCAGGATTGGACAGACTGACATTCCCTTTTCGGCTTCCGCAAGGAATCTAGGGGTCATTTTTGACAACACCCTGTCGATGAGAGAACAGGTGAACAAGGTCTGTCAGTGCGCCTACTTTGAGCTTCGGCGTATCTCGTCCATTAGACAGTATCTTACCACTGAATCCACAAAGACCCTGGTGACTTCACTTGTCCTCTCTCGGCTAGACTACTGCAATTCTCTCCTTGCCGGTCTTCCTCAAAATCTTCTGGAAAAAATTCAAAGAGTCATGAACTGTGCCGCCCGTCTCGTCTTCAGAGCACCAAAACGTCAACATGTTTCTCTCCTGCTGTCTGATCTCCACTGGCTGTCCATCCAAAACAGAATCCACTACAAAATTGCCACTGTTTGTTACAATATCATCACTGGTTCAGCTCCACCTTACTTGGCCTCTCTAATACAGCTGTACACGCCATCCCGTAACTTGCGCTCTTCCGCCGACACTCGCCTACTCCGTGTACCCGTCCGTCGTCGAAAGTTCCAAGGCCAACGAGCCTTTTCGTACATTGGCCCAGTCACATGGAACAGCCTTCCCTCCCACATCCGCCACGCTCAGTCCTTGGCAACATTCAAAGCTAAATTGAAAACGCACCTCTTCTCCTCCCAGTAATTCAACCCAGCTTATTATTGTCTTGTACACTCTGTGTGTGTGTGTGTGTGTGTGTGTGTGTGTGTGTAAGATGGTTTATTTGGGTTGGGTTCCCCACATCCTGTGGTTGGGCAGGATGCTGGGGTCCCCGCTCTCTTACTGCCATGGTCTCTGTTGCCTGCAGGGAGACAATGCGGGTTTTTTTATTTTATCAGTCTTTATTTTCGCGGGTTGTTGCTGCCCCCCCCCCTCCCCCCCCCCCCCGTTATATTGTAAAGCGCCTAGAGCCAGCCCCTGGGTTAGGCGCGTTAAAAATCTCCACTATTATTATTATTAATATAATAATAATAATAATGAATTGTACTTATATAGCGCAAAATTCTCACTAACTGAGTGGCTCAATGCGCGTACTCCCGCACTCATACCAACAAATATGCACACACACACACACACACACACACACACACAGAGCAGCTGAATCAGGAGGAGGTAAGTGGGCTTAGTCGAAAGCCAGCCGCGTTTTCAAGTCAGACTTGAAACGATGTATGTCCGACTGGTCTCTCGGGCCGGCAGGTAGTGCTCTGGAACGCACACCAGCGCCTAAAATTTCAACTTGATGAGTAAGATACACGAGTAAGTTTGATTGCTGTCTGTAACAGCTGCAGTCGCTTTAAATCAGACCGCTGATAGATATACGATACATGTTTACGGCGTAGGCTACATGACACCTATGCCGGACATACTTTCTCACTTACCGTCCGGCACCTGTTCGCTGATGACGTGGTGCTATTCAGCGTGCAATATAACAGTGTTACAGTGATTTTTGTGTGTCTGTTACATACGGCTGTGCATCGGGCAGACAGGCGGCGGTGGCTGAGAATCTCCTGTGTCTGTGAGTACTGGCATCTTCAGTTTTCCAAACTAAGAGAGAAGGAAACATGAGTGAGACAATGACAATGACTGACAGTGGCAATGACAATAACCTCTCCTTCGCAAATGTTTTGCAAGAAATACCATGTTCGAACTTGTCGTTGCTAAACTAAATATGAGTAAAGTAAGGGGGGGGGGGGGGGAGTGTAGAAACAAGTTACACACTGTCCTTAAAGGAAGCAAGCGAAGGAGTTGATTTAATGGTGTAGAAACAAGTTACACACTGTCCTTAAAGGAAGCAAGCGAAGGAGTTGATTTAATGGTGTAGAAACAAGTTACACACTGTCCTTAAAGGAAGCAAGCGAAGGAGTTGGTTTAATGGTGTAGAAACAAGTTACACACTGTCCTTAAAGGAAGCAAGCGAAGGAGTTGATTTAATGGCTGATGAAAGAGTATTCCAAATGGAAGAGAGACACAGACAGACAGACAGACAGACAGGCAGGCAGGCAGACAGAGAAATTGAAATAACTTTATTGAAAGAGAGATGGGGGGGGGGGGGGGGTCGACGTCTAGCTGTTCTAAGTTAATTTTTTTAAATTTTACTAAATATTTCCGGGCCTCTCTTTCCTGGTCGGAATGACCAAGCCAGGGATAGTGAAAATGATAGATAAAAATTAATGTTACTGCTAAAAAAAAAAAAAAAAAAGTTGTTTCATAACGCTTCGACTCCTTATTTTCATTCCGCGAATTAAACCAACTTTGGACGTCTTGTGAGATCAAAGTGTTATCACATACATAGCTGTTTGTTGTTGTTGTTGTTGTTGTTGTTGTCGCATTCTCGCATATTATCTTTTCATCTGCTCATTCCCAGTTCCTTTCATTTCACTTGGTCAGTTGCGCTGTGGTTTGCATAAAAAAATGAGGGTCACTTGCTGGCAGAAGTGCGAGATACATGTAGCTCCATTCTCAGTACTAACTCCGGTAATAGTCAGGCAAAATGTCGATTTTCAGATCATCGACTGAACCGACCGTTGCGAGGCACCGGACACAAAAATGATGACGAAAATCCTGCTGCTGTCGTGTGCAGCCATAGTCTGCCTGGCAGAGACCCGTGACCCCGTCTCTAGTACGTGATTTTGCAGCTTCGCTTGGAAACTAATCTGTGGGAGACTGATGGGATAACTATCAGTCTTATTAGTTTCAGTTCTATGTCAAATAGAATTATGACGCCTTGGTGTCATGTATATGACACCACTGATATGGTGAATTATGTATATTAAATTGACTTAAGTGTTTAACTGCTTAACTAAATTAATTTAACTGTTTCCTAAATGCAAACTGATTAAATTTGAGCTGTACATTAAATTTTTTTCCTGAGATGGAATTAGATCATGATGAATGGCATGGGTGCGGGTGTGTGCATGTGAGTGAAGGGGGAAGCGGGGGTGCATGCACATGCGTGAGTGTATCTATGTGATTATTACTGCGTTTATTCAGTTTTAGAAGGAGCAGTCGCTGTATAATCTCCCATTTTATGATCAAAGTAAAACCCTATTTTATATGCGATTAAATGAACTAGTTGCTCAAAATGGCAGATCGTTCTGCTGACCTGAGAAACCTGATGCAAAGACTGACCGCTGTGGAAGCAAAACAGGCAGGTGGGTACATTGTATCGTATTTTAGACACAAACCGATCTGCCGGTTACTCCCATGACGGATTTTCTCCGAAGTAAAAGTCTCCAGTGAAGTGATTTTTACTCCCGGGCCTTGAGAAAAGTGTAAACCCTCCCCCCACAGAAAGCCAGCACAAATATTTGGCCCCAGCCGGGATCGAACTCACGACCCGAGCATTAGGAGTCCAACGCTCTACCATTCGACCACCCCGGCTCCCCGTGCATACACAGACCCGTAAGTTTGTACGCATTTTCGTGGCAACTTTGTGTTCTGCCACGAAAAATGTGTGCTTGTTGCGGCAAGTGAGACAACTCATGCAGGCAATAATCTCTAAACAGGCTGAAAATGTACTATGCTGGTGAATGCGACAGTGTTCACCGCTTCAGTCTGCGCACACTGTGAAATAACACGGAGGCCTCAAAGTTGTTCGCAGCTGTCCACTTTCCCTGTCACCGGGTATTTTTGTTTTTTTCCTTCTAAGGTATCACCAAAGAGGTATCACTTAGCTCGGCTCGGTCTCGGTTAGCCCGACTTGGCCGTCGTCGTAGGGGCGTAGAGTTACCGACGGACCCGGAACCGGGTTGTTCTGTCGTACGAGGCTTTTACTCCGAAGTGACACCCTCGCGGAGCTAACCTAGCTGTCGTGTTACACCGCCCCCACCTTTACTTCACGATCAATGTTGTTTCACTTGAAATCACGAACTGCTAGTGGAGTTGTCGTTGTTGTTGTTGTTGTTGTTGTTGTTTTCTTTCCCCGAAAGAAAGAAAAACAAGTGATAAGGTACACACACACTCAGTGTCCACCATTGAGCTTTCATTTTGCATGAACTGAAATGGACTCTTCATGATCTCTGTCCATATCCTTACAGTGTGGAAACGTTACTGCTGGATATCTGCAAGCATGAGTAATGCTTTTAAAAAAAAAATTTTCTCACTTGACAGCACTTGAGCAAAGGATGGCGACTCAGGAGAGGAAACGCTGTGAGTACTGCCGGTCACGTTTAGGCAAAGCAAAACATTAACAACAATAACAACAATACAAATCTAGATTATCAACAATAACAACAATACAAATCTAGAACGGCCAAGCCTTTATCGTCGCACGAGTGCAGTCATTCAAACACAAGAAATTGTCAGACAAAAAGCCTTTAAAAATAAAATTTAAATTTAAAAGAAAGTGAGGCGAAGTGAACTGATACCTGATTACTCCCCTTCCTGGCTGACAAGTTATTTCTGGATGTTGACCAATTGTTTCCAATTATTTTGAAATAGGTGAACAGAACACTGTCCATTTCTGTGGGTCATCCCCCCCCCCCCCCCTTATGGAAATAGTGCACCAAGAAACCGATGTTTTGTGTTTGTACTCATTACCAATGCCCCCCCCCCCCCGCCCCCCTTAATTTTGTTTTCTTAAAACATTCTTAAAACACTTCATTCGCCTAGTACGACCTTGGCCTTTAGTCAAGGTCATTCAAAACAATATGCTTGGAAAGGGCTTTTCGCCAACTACTGTTGTGCTAACTTAGGTGTTTCTACTCTTCATAGTTCCTGAGAAAACACCATCATTCAAGTTTGGCGAATTTACTGATGCCTGCTCTCTTTCTCTCTCTCTCCTCCCTCTCTCTCTCTCTCTCTCCAACGCACACACACACACACACACACACACACACACACACACACACACACACACACACACACACACACACACACACACACAGGTTTGTCCGGAAAGGTCAGCTTCCACCCTCACGAGCAGCCAACCCTTCACTATTTATCCGGTGCTATGGAACGGACCGAGACCCACCACGTCTCCTTCGCCACGTCCTTTGACCAGGCACCGGCTGTCACGCTTGGCCTCACCACGCTGGATGCGGATAAAGATCGAAACCTCCGAGTCACCACACATCTCAAAAATCTGAATGCCCGCGGGTTCGATCTGAGCGTGACCGAGTGGGCGGACTCCCACAACCATTACACAAATGTCATGTGGATGGCTTGTCCAAAGTGAAACCTTTCAATAAAATTGAAGCAGTGAATGCTTACATGTTCGTCAGTCAGTGCGTTTGATTTGATTTTCACACAGCCACTCACTCACAGACAATGACAATCAATCAATCAATCAATCAATCAATCAATCGATCAATCGATCAATCAATCAATCAATCAATCAATCGATCGATCGATCTATCAAGCAAGCAAGCAATCCGAAAAGAATGAATTCATGTCAGTGGGAAATTCCATTTGGATAACATTTTCATATTCCGTCCAATGAATGATTAAATGAATGTATGTATTGTATATACATTGTGTGTGTGTGTGTGTGTGTGGTGTGTGTGTGTGTGTGCTTGCGTGTGTGTGTGTGTGTGTGTGTGTGTGTGTGTGTGTGTGTGTGTTTTGACGCTCGACACATACATGGGCTGCACACACACACACACACACACACACACACACACACACACACTTGTCTTTTCGCATAGTGAGTTAGTTAGTTAGTTGTTTAGGGCTTAACGCCGCGCAAGCAACAAAGACTATTTCGCGGCTAACTTTTCGCAGACGGCAAGTTATGAAACTGTCACACATGAAGTATAGTCCGGAGATATAGAAATTATGTCACTGATGAAGACAGTACTGAAACTAGTGTCGTGCTAGTGATGAAAAACATACATTTCCACCACCAACACTCACAAAACTGAACTATCCGCATCCAGTTAGACGAGCAGGCCAAACACACAGGGATATCCCTGTAGTCCTGCTGACGTGTCCACAGTTCTACTTGTCGATACTGAGTCGCACGGAAGATAGTCCTGCATGATAATCCTACACTGACTAGTGATAGTGTTACGGTCGATAGTCCTACAGATAGGGTGGGGTGGGGTGGGTGTTTGGGAGTCTAACGTCCTTTTCCACCAAATACGGGTGATATCAAAGACGGGGCAACGATGAAAGAGCCAGCACAATATCTGGCCCCAGCCGGGATTCGAACTCACGACACCAGCATTGGAAGTCCAACGCTTTACCATTCGGCCACCCCGGCTCCCCCCTACATGATAGTCCTACGGTCGATAGTCCGGCTATAATATTATGATAGTCCTACGGTCGATAGTCTTACGTGTCAATAGTCCGACCGACGATTTTACTTAGTCTTTGTAGCGATAGCCTGATTTGTTAATAGTCCTATGCTCGATAGTCCTACGTGTCCGGCTATAGTCCAACTGGTGTCGACACTCCTACACTTACTCAACTGAGTCTCGCCCCATAGTTAGTCAGTCCTACCAGGGCTCAGTACTGCGGCCTAGTACGTCAGTGTCGACTGATAATCATTCACAGTCTTACTGGGGGAAAAATCATAAAGAAACATAAGACTGTTGACATATAGGACTCATGACACTGCGACCCGGCTGGGCGCGGCCGGACTGACGAGACTTCGAGTAAGTCTGTGTAGCCGGGACGGATCGAGTCGACCCTAGAACTGACTGTGCCATATGATCGAGAATTCAGACCGGCTGTCGACTGACACTCAGCCCGAGGAGACGTACCCTGGGCCGGCGGGCGTCTATGACGGAGCCCGGCTATCGGCGCAGGACCGGCTATTAACTCGTAGGCCGGACAGGTCACGTGACACGTAGGACAAACGACACGCACTGATCCGACCAGCACAGTGCTGAATTTCGATTTTATAGTTGGCAAAGGTTTCCGGTGGTGGACTGAGTTGAATCGGTATAAGGACCGACAATGTTGGATCGATTTGATTTTGAGGTGGACCGAGTTGTTCGTGGGCCGAGTTGTTAGTGGGCCGACTTGAAGGTGGGTCGAGTTGACTGATGCCCTCTCGATCTTTTGCTGGAAGAGGTACAAACGGTTCACAAATTGGTGAAAATGGCGTCCCAAACAGGTCCCTCGAAAGATAAGCTTGCGGTTTTGGAGAAAATAGAGTCAAATATCGCCCTAGCAATGCAAAGTGCAGGTATGAGAACTTAACCGTGGCATGGCTTCCTTGCAGGGAAGGTTCAGTTAGTTCAATAGTTGGTATCCGTTTCATGTGTGATAGCTATCGATGTATCGTGTCTAAAGTCCCGACACAGGCCACCATGTTACACATGTATGCATTCGTTTTCTTGCTTGAGAAGTTTGTGATTTATTCCAGATATATATCGTTTTTGGGTATAATTTTTATTTAATGTAAATGCTGCAGGCCAAGCGCTCCATGAACTCTCCAAAGACAAGCCAGTTCTGAAGCATGCAGAGGGTCACACGACAACTTTTTACAAGACCCTGCAAGAAGTGGAGAACGGTTTAATGCAGCAAATCAACTACCTTATGCAGGTCACAACTGGTAAGGCAACGAACAGACGTGTTGAAAACACCATCTCTGTTAAATTCCTCGAAATTTTGATGTACCAAGACCTTCAATTACAAGAGGAACCTCAGCTCAAGACGTATCTCCTCTCTCACTAGTCTCAGTCACTCTTTACAAAATTTCTTTCCCCAACCCAAAGGCACCATGAGCATGCACCTGCGCCTTACAGTTACAAATAGCCATTCATCAGCATCATCATAACCTTGTGCACCTGAGTTATTGTTTCCAATGACAATGTTTTGGTATACAGTTTATCTTCAGTATAGCACAGTTCAGTTGTTATAAGTTTTAGTGCAGTCAGATTTGTGGCTTCAGAAAGGTTTCCTCTGTTAGTATCATACCCACATCATTACTATGACATGTCAACAGCATGGATCCCCAACAGTCATTTTAAATTTATCACAAAGATGCTTCTACTGGTAACAGCTTTGTGTGTGTGTGTGTGTGTGTTTTAAATAAATTCTAGTTACCATGTTACCTATGCATCTGTTGTGTTTGTACTCCCAGATTAAAAAAAAAAAAAATTGATCTGACCATTTTCTTTTCTCTTGTTCTACTTACAGCACAGCCCCACGAAGGGTCCTGCTACGCAGCCACAAAAGAGCTGCAGATGGCGATGCATCGCAGTGAACACGTCAAGAGTCGACTCGGGGAGCTGGAGAAACTGAAACAGGAACACCTGAGGCAGAAGCAAGGAATGATACGCAGTTACTCACTGCCTGAGCAGCAAAGATGATGGTGTATTTTTATGAGTGCTGTCCTCGTTATAAAACCAGACAAAACTAGCTTCCTGTGCCTGAACAGATATAATGAGGCATGAGTTCTCCGATTGTTGAAAAACCTGTCGTCCTGCAATTGAAACAGCTTAGGTGAATTCCATGTGGCGTACGCTGTGAAGTTCAGACGAAGGGCTCTGTGCCTTAGGCCGATGTCACACCGGAGTGTTTTTAGTCTGAACAAACAGCGAACATGGTGGTTTTATCCCCGCGTTTCTCGTGTGATGTGCGGCTGCAACATTCCTTCGCCCGGCTTTTTCTGAAGCGTGTTTTTAGCTGTTTTCCAGTTTCGCTTGGACAGAAACGTCCCCCGTGTGTCGTTAGCCGTAGAAATGACCAGCACAGTTTTTGTTGCCTGTGCAGGGGCTTTTATTTACAATGGCAGCTCACATTCATGCCAGCTGTTAGTGTTACGGGATGAGGCCACCGATTGAGAGAACTGTTGGTAAAGTCTGGGACTATGCCTGAAGCTGGGGAAGTGGGAAATTGCAGGAACAGCTCCGCAGACCTGATGTGGGCAGACAGGAGGTATTTTACACACAGCAGGATAATCTACGATGGTATATATATATATATATCATTATATGTGTGTGTGTGTCATGGACCTACATTGTATAAGTTTCTGAAAGAGAGAAACTGAGGAAGAGAGTGACTGAAAGTGAGTGTGTGGATGACATGAAGAATAGTACTTCGCTTTCATTGTGTGGCAGAGTTCTGTGCGTGCTAATTGATATTCTGGTGCTTGTTGATTGGTTCAATTCTGAATTACTAATATACATTTACATGTATGAAAATCTGTCATTTCAAGTACAAAGTGTAGGTGGTAAACTGGTATCTTGTTTATTCCATTTACTGAATGAAAGCAAAATAAATTTGAGTCAAACAAAGCAAGTATTTTCATGTATTTTTTACTGGTACATTGTAATTTTCTAACTTGGATACATCAAACCAAACGGACGAAGATACATATGACAGTTCACCTGCACATGCTTAGGTATCATTCAGATCAGTTACAACCATAGGTTTGTCTGAAATTGTCGGAAACCTCGCCTGCTTCTACCAGTACAGGTGTATGTATCCTGAATTAACAAATGCCAAATACATCTGATTTACATTCTAAGACTGCTCTGCGTCTGAAGCAAAACAAGTGAAACGAAAAGTAATGGAAATGTGTTGCAGGTGACTTCCTGATCTGCTGACCTAATAACTAGACAAGATAATACACCAAAACCCAAATAAAGGTGGAATACTGGAATGAAGCCGTTTTAAGGACTGGTTTCAATATCATATACCCCTATTGCCCTGTGGTCCATGCAGTCAATAGAACATTGGTATCCCCCCCCCCCCCCAAAAAAAAAAAAAAAAAAAAAAAAGGAAAGAAAGATGAAAAAAAGCAGCAAATTAGCAATTAAACAAGTGAGAGAAAAAAATGCATTCATGTGGCAAGATTATTTTAGTATTTCGCATGCTGCCGCCACGGATCATCAAACTAATAAAGGTATGATGTTATTGTAAGAACACACTGGCTGAGACCTATTAATGTTATACTTGTGCTATAGATAGCACGTTCAGGGGTTAAACAAAAATTTGGAATGCTGGGTAAATCTGCTGCAAGGAAAGTAAACAAATTTAGCTCTGTGGCAACTGAAACATGGAACAATTAACTGAAGTGGTGGAAAGTTCCCCCGTCTGAAATGCAGACACATGCACACACCAATTCTCGGCAACAGACTTTAAAATAAAATAAAAAACAAAACAAATACAGTCCTCCATTCACTGACCAAGGGCATTTCTACAATGTATAATAATTATGCACTGCCTAAAGGCTTATTTGAAAAGAGTATGTGTGCAAAACGTGCTGTGTAAACTTATGAAATAGAAGCGGTGTGGAACACACAGTCTCACGAAATGCCGATTATAAAAAAATTTAAATGGAATGCGAGTGGAGGAAATACGGACATACAGCAGCACAGCAGAGAATCATTCAGCCGTAATATCTCCACAGGCTGGGGAATTTTCAGTCATTTGGCAGATTTCAGCCAAATTTCCTGCCCTTTCACGCAAAAAAAAAAAAAAAGTCTGAGTTTCAGCCACAGAAAAGGAAGCAGGAAAAAGGTTGCACACACAGTCATATATCATGATACATGTAATGCCACATGGGACAGTCTAACTCCCATTTTTGAAGACATACATGTCAATACCATGGCAATACTTTATGTCTGGGTGCCAGGAGAGGTGATTAAATGCCTGTAAAAATGCTAACATTTGTTTTCTTGAGTGGGGTGTAGACCTCTAGCAGGACGCTGCCTCTGTGACCTGGCCTAGGTTTCAGTCTTTTTTCCCCTCAGCAATTCCCCAGCCTGATCTCAGATTTGTTGAACGGTCATTTCCCAGCTGAGCACTGACCCTGAACATCAGGAAACACAACTGCGAATATCTGGTGCAGGGCACAGAACTGATCCCCCCTCCCCCCCCCCCCCACTCCAAAGTTTGAAAATCAACTGAAGAAAGGCTTACACTGCTAACAACAAACGCTAGTCAGGATGACCGCAAACTTGAGTTTTCAAAAAGCTAGAAATGAATGTACTGGATACTTAATGCTGCCAGAGATGCAAATGTTATCATTCATATATATGCATTTCTTCCCCTACAATATACACTTTTATATCTTATTTACTTATGTCATAAACATACATCTATGGCATTTGCTTTAATTACTTGCATTTTGACCTAAGTGTAACTACTGTACGAGATTCTCATGAAGGACACAGCAACCAAATTATAGTACATACCGGTAACATTGCAACACTAATTGGAATGCAGTCTTCCAATATTATATCAGTCAATAAGTGAATAAGTGCATTACTGACAGTAAATTGTGTACAGTGAACATGTATGCATAATTATCATCACTGTGCACTGCAAAGATGGCACCTCCTGACTATTGACTATCTGGTGACGTAAAACGAACTGTGCAAGGTGCGAAGCGTGCTTCAAGTGTGCAAAGCATGTACAAGTTCTAACCTTGGCATGCATTCTCTCACACACTGGACATGAACACATTACAATCATGTGGTGCGAAGGGCCAGCTCAGCAATTTAAGCTTAGGAATTTTAGAATTGCATTTATTTTCAAATTTTGTGGGGCTGAACATTTCCAAAGCAGAGGGGGAGGAAGTTGGAGTACCAAGAGAGAACCCCCGATGGTCGGCCCGAATGAATGGTGCCATGTATGTACGAGAAAGAGAAAATTCTTCTCCCAGAGTGGGACTTGACCCTGACCTCTCAGACTGGTGACAAAGTCTTAAACCACTAGACCACCAACTGCCCATTAAATCATTTATACATGTAATTGTATTCATCAAGATTCTACACAACATGCAGTCTCAGAAAAGCGATGAGTTCACAATATTTACACAGTAATTCATCAAATGTCGCCACGATCATCATCATTATCTTAATTTACTAATCTTTCTGATCACAAATGGCGGTGGAATAATCGGTAACAGAATATATTTACAATATGCAGACATGTGGTTGGTTATCAGTCAATACAATATCAGATTCCTCAGTAGACCTATTTCTCACTCTGTTTAACACTCACACAGACGTACAACTGGAAAAGGAAAAACGTGGAAATACGCTGCATGATACCTGTTACAAGTATGCGAATGAACAGAACTGTACAAATATATATCTCGCATCCATTAAACAAGTTATCAAACGATGTGCAGGATGTGGCAAATGACCTGCATTATTGTGCAAACAAACAAGAAAAAAAGAAATAGATCAATACAAATACTTCATACAAACATACATATCGGTGGGGTCAATTTACCAGTCCATCCACTACATATGTCCAAAAAGAGGCAATATGACAAAGTATCCTCAAAATAAAGCACAGTTGGTATAGTTTGCCCGCTAGAGGGTACAAATGTATACCAGTCGTACACAGGAGGTGCAAATGTACTCCAATCGTCCACTAGCAGGGGCGATTGTATCCCCGCTACGTGGGAGGGGGTGCAAATGTACTGGATTTGGGTCTCGCGAATTGATTTGGCCGCCGACTTCCTTTTACAACTATATGCAACATATTTTAAGACAGAATATCACCATAAGATGGTAGAGATTTATATATGCATTTAGTTTTACATCTGTTGCAATTGTGACTATTTCATTTTAGATCACTCAGTTGGTGCACTGAACTGGCAGGCTCGGCAAGCGTGAATGGTGGCAGCCATAGGCTCAGGGTTCGACTCTGAATAGTGAGCAAGAGAACGGTGCAACTCCTTCTTGTGACGGCAGACTTTGAAGAGTTCTGCTTGAATGGTTGTGTCATTGCATTCATGTCTGCAACTCCTCAGCTATGCTGAAACCCGATTCGTCTGCATTGTCTTTGATTTGCCGGAAATGCGCCGTTTGCTGACCATAGTGTGGAAATATTGCAAGAGTTGACCAGTCAGAATGACAGAGTACAATGTGCACCCCCTCCCACGTTGTAAGTATACGATCGCCCCTTCAAGTGGATGACTGGAGTACATTTGCCCCCAATTTATATGCATGGTATATATTTGCAACCCCTAATGTGTGAACTATACAGTATACTGACTGAGCCAGAATAAATCAATACTGACAACTTACCAGGAATTTCCTGTTAGCAACAGGTGGTTATCTCAAGGTTGGTGGAGTAAAACAAAAACTTTAATCCTGATGTTTGAATACTGTGCACAGAATATCATTCACGGATAGAAGTTTCAAGAGTTCAGTTGTACTGTATTCATGTAGGGTGCAGTGACAAAGTTGGAGATGGGTAGGGAGAGGGTGTCAGAAAGCTTAGACAAACCTGATGAGAAAAAAATACGAAAAAATGAAAAAGAAAATCAAGGATGCAAAGCGACGTTCAGGTTAACATGCAGTCATCTCCGTTAAACTCTCTCTATGCCAAGGTCGCCATTTGGGGCCCTCACATTCACAACGCTTGGCTGCATAGGTCAGATTTATGGTATCGCCAATTTTCTATTTTTTTTATTCTCAGTCATAACATCATACAGTGCTAGCAAAATGGGTTCGTACCAGTAGAAGGGAAGCAACCATCTGTTACATGTGGTATGCTACTCGGAAAAACTCC
The DNA here is from genome assembly GCA_018292915.2 of Batillaria attramentaria. NCBI lineage: Eukaryota > Metazoa > Mollusca > Gastropoda > Batillariidae > Batillaria > Batillaria attramentaria. Next base: position 425,579 of record JACVVK020000231.1, read on the forward strand.
AATAGAGTGAGTTAAAGTGGCTACAAAATTTTACTTTCACTGCCATTGGCTGAGGTGGTTAACTTGCCTAAATATCTCAGCATAATGATACGACTAAGAACTGTGCCATTTTCTCAGCATCAGCAGCAAAAGTGCAGATCTCTTTAAACACGCAGCATGTCGTCAATCCCTCCTTCCTACATGTATGAGGGATTTAAACATATTTGAGCAATTCACTTTCAACGGTGGGTGTGGATTAATATGGCAACGGCAAGAACATAACACTTCCTATTATTATGTACAAAGTCTATATACCGGGTATACATGCACAAGTACATCATGTAAGAATTTTGCCACTTACAATCCATTCATCCTAACTGAACCGTCCGCGCTCAAGAAATCGCATACTCTACAACAAAACAGCAAAAAACTGCAAAACAGCAGACACAAGTCCAAAAATAATCTCCCATCTCTGTCAGTTTGACAAAACCTCATGATTATCTGTAATGACAACCTTATCAGTGGAAATGTGAGGTTTTGGGGTGACAACCAGTATTTCCTTTTGAAAAATAAAAATAATGAGAAAAACTTGTATGTATGTACAAATCTGGGAAGGAAGCAATTGACAGGAACACACGCTTGGGAACGAAAAAGCTATGAACACATATACCAGTATATATCAACAAGAAATCTTGCCAAAAAAGTAATAACAAAGGTAGAAACAGTTAAAAACACAGCATTCATATTTTTACCAACTCCAAAATCTTCCAGATAAACAGTGTTGGTGAAAGTGTTTTTTTTTTGTTTGTTCTCTGCCTGTGCGGCATCTGAAAGAGGTTTTGACATGGTACAGCTGAATGCGAACACACCAAAAGAGTCCCTGGTTTTGAAATGGAATGGAAGCAACTACTGAGCCACCTCAACCGACTCAAGATTGCCCAAACTGATGTATGTCCATGTGGCACTGGATCCCAGACCCTAGAACACATCCCTCAGTACTGTCCTGCCCATGATGCTCTACAACATAAAGCCTGGTCTGAGGACGCAGAACTACAGGTGCAGCTTTGGGGTGGTCGTCATGACAGACCTGGAGAAGACTGTGGGATTTGTCATGGCGACTGGGCTGCAGGTCTGACGAAACCAGTCAAATCGACCGAAGAAGAAACGGAAGTACCGGTACCAGTAGTTTCAATGTACAAACAACCAAATCAAACAAAACGATTAAACAAACACACACACACACACTTTAAGCAGGCGCAAAGAATTTTTTTTTTTTTTTTTTTTGCTGCCCCAACTCTTTTTGCCAGCTCCAGTGGTGTTCCTCCCAGGTCATGGGTGGAATCCACGGAGGGCTCGAAGGCTGGGGCAATTTTTATTATGCATGATGATGGAGATGAGGATGATGGTAAGATGATGCTATGGAGGTCCATGTGGTTTGGGACTGCGGGACAGGGCCGCATTCCACGCTTCCTGTCATAAATATCCCGGCGTTCACCAGGCCCGGGAACTACGGCACCTGCGGTGCCGGCCGTGTAATCATCCACATCATAAGACGTGTCATACCAAGGGAAGCACCCCCAAAGTCGCACCCGTGAAGTGGGTGAAGCTCGGCTGTGTGGCAACAGCCTCCCCATTGGGCCCATAGCACACCCGCTCTGGGTAGGAGCCGACCTAGGTAGGAAAAATCCCGCTTGTCTCGGCTGGGATTCGAACCCGGGTCTCCCGGTCCATGGTCCGAAGTGCTAACCACTACACTACGGGGGCCGGTAGGCGCAAAGAATTTAGACTTCATACTAAATTCATGAGAACAGTACGGCAAGCAAGACAAAACACAGAAGCAGCTTATACGGCCCAAGTTTTTATGTAACACCCATGTGGGCAAGGAATGCTTTAAACGCAGTCAGCACACATCAAGCACAAAGAAAAAGACGATGCATATGCTACCATTTTCAACAGTTCTTGAAACTAAAGGTGACGATGCAGATCTACTGACAAGTTGAATTTTGTAACTGATCACAGCACCAGATTGTCAGTACAAACAAACATAGGACAAAGTATATACTAATGCCTAAAGGCTAAAGCAGGAAACTACAAAAATTATCAGCAAAACTTTCAAGTTCAAATTCAAATTTCAAGATCACAACTTAGAAATGCCCATGACTCTGATCCTCTTCGTACAAAAATACAAAACAGCCATCCCGAGCCGCCTAAAAAAAGAAAAGAAAAAAAAGAGCAACAAAAATAGCTGGTCTGAAAGATCGTAGTCGTTAGCAAATCAGCAGTGAAAAACAAACAAACAAAACCGCAGGACACAACATGATTAAAGGAGGGTTTCTTGTACACGTCAGACATCGGTCACAGACCGATTCATTTTCGAAATGTCTGATCACTTTCCGCCATCACAAAAAGTTGTCCGCAGAACAGTTGATCAACTGCACGCACTACCAGGGATGTAACACATCGCTTCGCACACAAAATAGCTACACACAAATGACCACCTACATAAGAAGTTGTACGATGAAAGGCTGGCTGACTATACACCATGCACTGGTGATGTAATATTCACAGTACGATGCAATGTCATAGGGTAAAAACACCAGTCTGTATGCCGCAGCCTGTGTACTCACGCACAGGGGGTAGTGCTGTCTGCTGGGGGTTTTAGCATGTCTGTCAGAAGGGGACTGAGTAATGTTAGCGTTCCGTGGTTCTGAACTGTACACAACGTGGATCAATAAAAGCTTTGAGGTAAGAATGTGTGTAAAGCTTCAGGGCAAAAGTGGTCCCAGTAAAACATACCCACTCTACCGTCAGTTTGGATGTTTGCAGAATCACTTTCCGTCAAGCACGAGCCACATCAAAGACGGGGCAATGATCACAAAGTTACAGGCTGGGGAATTGTCAGCTATTTGGCAATCTTCTGTCAAATTTCCTGTCCTTTCAGCCAAAAAAAATTCCTAGTTTCAGCCGAAAGAAAGAAGGGAGAAAAGGTTGCACACATAATCATGATACATGTATAATACATGGGGCTTCAGCTTTGAACGCTTGCATACATGTCAGTACCACGGCAATGTAAATTTAACGTCTGGGTGCCAATAGAGACTACTAAATGCCTTTAAAAATGCTGCAATTTGTTTTTCTGAATTGGGGCGTTGCCTCCCTGGTCCCACAGTAGTGTGCTGCTGCCGCACCTGGCCTATGTTTCAGTCTTTTTTTTCCTTCAGCAATTCCCCAGCCTGAAGCTAGCACAAAATTTTGACCTCCAGCCAGCACTGAAACTCATGACCTGGGCTTGACAATCCCTTGTACCCTCAGATGAACTGTAGTTGTAAAACATGAACAAGAAACAAGTACACTCGGGGTCGGTTTTCACACAGCACATCAGCATCAATGCTTCTAACACACTGCCGTCTGTGCCCAGAAGTCTGGAGAAGGGCAACTTTTTCAAATTTATTTTTTAAATACTTTATTGTCCCTTTTGGGAAATCTGGGCTGCTTCCCCCCAGCACCATCCAATACCTATCCATTTTTCAATTTTGCTGGGGGAGGAAAGCCGGATAACCCAGAGACAAACCCTTGATGAGCAGCCTGATAGCCAGGAAAAACCAATATCATGTATCACAAGCTCGACCAGCGCTCGAACCCATGCTTCATCGCCGTGACAGCGGTGACGGTTCTTCAGTTGCACAGCGGCTAAGTCCGATCGACACGCTACCTATTAGACCACCGCTCACCCCCTTGGGGTATGGGACAGGTGGATGCAGAGTCTGTAGTGCACAGTGTGACCTCTGCTGGATGCCTTCTCCGTTACCTGATGGCTGTTAAAGCAGTAGTAAAACGCAAAAGCGCAGCACTGACCCAATGGAGCAAAGCTGGTGGAGAATTCTGGGGTTTCTACAAGTACCTGCTGACGAGCACCGGTTCTGTCACTACTGGGTCATCTCAGGCAGAATCCATAAAACACAGAAGAAGAAGAAGAAATTAAGCTGTGCAGAAGAAGTGAAGTCAACCATGAACTTTCAGTGGCCCTGGTACTCCATGAACCGCGTCAACTCATGAACACTTTGCAGAATGCGCGTGCGGTGTTCGGGCTGTCGAATGCCAATCTTCATCACCTGGGCCGCTGTCAGGTTTGCGACGGAGGCCATCGTGTCGCACCCCATGCGCAGGAAAAGGTGGAGGTATTCGGAGAGGCCGAGTCCCATCAGCCACTCCTGGACAGTTTTTGGGCGAGCAAGATCCTCGTACATTTTTGACTGGTCTGATCGTGCCTGGAAATGAAAATACATGTAAGACTGTGATAACTCTAAAAAAAATGTGCTTTTCCTTGTATGTGAAATTCAGCCATACATGCAGATAACATACACCAGGGCCCGTATGTAGAAGTCGAGGTTAATTTAACCCACGAGTACAGGCCTAACCCGGACTAGGACAAAAGAAACCCAAAACCAAAATTAAATTAAAAAGGGAAGCGAAGAAAGGTAGGAACAAAAATCCATCTCTAACGTCTAAGGCACCATGGTGGAATGGACCCGCTTCCTGGTTAAACAACAAAACAACAGAAAATTTAACCCTAGAGCTAGTTTAGTTCAAGATTCGACTCTAACCCTGGGCTAAAAGCCCTAACCTTGACTTTTACATGCGGGCCCAGGGCTTAGAATGGTCCAAAAGGCAGAAAAAAAGTGTAGCATTTAGTGATAAAGTGGAAAGGGGAGGGGGGGGGGGGTAGGGGGAAGGGGGAATTTTTAGCCAAAGGTGGAAATCCGGCAACAGGTGGAAGATTTGGGGGCGGTCGGTGGTCTAGTGGTTAAGAGACTTGTCACCAATGCGAGAGGTCAGGGTACGAGTCCCAATCGGGGCAAGGAATTTTTCCTTCTCGTATGTGGCACTATCATCGGGGGGTCTCTCCGGGTACTCCGGCTTCCTTCCCCCTATGCTTTGGAAATGTTCAGCCCACCATATTTGAAAAATAAATGCAATTCTAAATTCCAAAATTTAAATACATGTAGCTGAGCTGACCCTTCACACCACGTGATTGTAATGTGTTAATGTCCAATGTGTGAGAGAATGCGTGTGATTCACGTGAGCGTGCATGCTGGGTTCAGTTTGTGGCGCTTTGAGCCGATTCATGAAATTGGGTAAAGTGCCTATACAATACTCATTATTATTAATACATGTATTATTATTATTTTCAGCCCTCATACACCAAAACACAGATCAACTCTTGCAGAAAAACAATTAAGCTGTGTAGCATGTGTAAACGATGAGTTGACAGCAGTGCTGTCAACCCATACGGCATCATGAAGTCAGGAAAGTACAGAACCCCTCGCTGCTACAACAAACAGGAACACACTGAACAGGAAACTCACTGTTGCCGTTGGCGGCACATTGGGTGATGCCGGTTTTGTCTTCCGTGGAATGGGCGGTGGCGAGTCAGCTGGGGCGGCGTTCAGAGACAAGGGTGATGGTTTGCCCTGCGACTCGGACGGTGGTGCTGATGGAATGGTGACGGGGATCACCTGTGAAGTGCAGATTTTTTTATTGGTATAAAAACTGTCCGAGTACTGTTAAGTCCGAAACTGAGATCTAGCAAGTTCTAATTAAACCACAAAAAAACAAACAAACAAAAAACTGTAGAAACATTGCAATTCACATCCCATTCTTGTAAAAACAAGCGCAGACAAAGCTAAACAAACAAACATCTTCCTTCTTTAAAGCATGGGTCGTTTTGCACCCATCGTGTACAGGGAGGGTTATACAACGTTTCTGGTGTTAATAATAATAATAATAATATTTATAGGGCGCCTATCCCCGGGGGACGAGCTCTAGGCGCCTTACAATCTAAAACTGAAGTTTAAAATAAAAAAAAAAATTACTTGTTCATTTGCAAACAAAATCACACAATCCGGGTGAGCACTTCACAAATACAAATAAAAGTTATGAAGTTTTGTGGATCTGGCATAAAAATTGATTCAGCTACAGACGTTTGAGGGGAAGTGTGGCAAAGGCGCGCATCAAAGGTCAAAGCGTGCACACTGTTACACAGATTCAGACAACCAATCAGAAGTGCGTATACTTGTCTCTGAGCTTGCTGTAGACTGGACTGTCCCATGACAGGCAGTACAGGACGAGCACGCTTGTTGGGGATGGGAGGGGGTGGCGAGGGCGACGCCAGCTCAGGACTTTTGCCCCCTTCCGCTCCGAGGCCATCCATCAGTACTCGCTGTAGAGCTGCCTCCTGCAACGTGCAACATTAAGTTTGAGGTTGAGTTGGTGTTTCCTGTGATTCGAAAATACAAGGGTCCTTAGGACCCTGTCTCCATATTTTTGAGGGTCTTTTCAATTAAATTGGAGGGTGCATACATCAGATTCTGTCTGCCAGGGTTACGCACATTGGCTCAGCGGAAATGCACTGCTGCAAGTGTTTGCTCTTTGTTGATCGAGAGAGAGTTGGAAATATACTGTTTGTCACGACGAGACCAAAAACGTGCATATCCTGTGACGCGCTGTTCTCAAATTTGTCAATTTAGGAGTTTGGTGCGTACAAATAGGCACACATGTGCATAGTAGGGAACACTGGTTGAGTACACATCATTTTTCTGTTTCAAACAAAACTGCATAATATGTAAACAGTCTCTCCTTTCCCCTCTCTTTCCAACTTCCTTTCTGGTGACTCTCTAATTCTTAACTGTTAATTTTTTTATTTTTTTTTTTAGCGAAGGAAAATTGAAAATTGACCAGTGCATGGCCAAATTCTTTCTGTTGTAAGTTTGTGCATTCATTAGTTTATTCATTTGTGCTCCCTCTCAACTGCCTTACCGGTGATCGTGCAGAACCGGCCATCACAGAGGCCACCTCTTCGTCTGCATGGACCACCATAGTGTTGGCGCGAGCTGGGAGGGGGAGGGGGTCTGGGGGAAGGATGGGTAGATGTGGTGAGGAGCTGGTGTGATGGAGGTCTTGTCGGCTGTCCAGTCGCGGCGTAAGAGCGTGGATCTCCTCTGGGTCATGGTACTCTGTGTCCAGGGCGATGATTTCTGAAAAGTTCAAAACACCGACAGGTCAGATTGGTATATTCAAGAGTGTTCATGATTCTGACAAAATTGTCTTTTGCAGCGGCTTAAAAGCGTTATTTCTATCATTACTAAGTTTTAGAAAGGCAGACTTTTGCTTGGAACGGTTGCGCTTGTGACTACGCACGACTTGATGATACGCAGTCGCACTGTGCACTATTCTCAAAATGAAGTTATGCAAAAATTCATACTGACGCGTAAATACAGCACAAACACTTCCATGAAGAATTCACTCACCGTATGTTTTGCGGGACCTTGATAAGTGGGCCTTGTCACTGCACCTGATGTGCCACAAACCCCTGAAGGACACAAAGAAAATGTATGCTGAAGTCCAGGGTGGGGTGGGTGTTTGGGAGTTTAACATCCTTTTCCACCACGTAAGGGTGATATCAAAGATGGGGCAACGAGAAAAAGGCCAGCACAAATATCAAGTTTGGCCCCTGCCCGGATTCGAACTCAAGACCCAAGCATTGAGAGTCCAACACTCTACCATTCGGCTATCCCAGCTCCCCCTGAAGTTCAGGGTATTGAAGTTGGTCGTACATGCATCAGAGAAGAAACATAATTTACTTCACGCATCTGAAAGTTTCCAGTAGCCCTAGCATGCGACCAGGACATCAACACTAGCTTTCTCCTCATTCTGAGATTTCCTGCAAGGAGGACGAGGCTAGCTCGTGTCTGAACTTTACGTCCACCTTAATATGTTTTCAGTGGTTTCTGTAGTGCAGATGTGTACAAGTTTTTATGTGTAACTTGTGGAGCATAGAAGAAGATACAACTGCACAATCAAAGTTCTCACCATAAATTTTCGTAACCATGCACACTGCAGTTACATGACACCACTTACCTAACTCGTAAACTTAAATTCTCTGGTGGGCAGGAATTTGGTTAGGGGATTTTCCCTCACCAGATCGAGTCAAATTCATGTGCAGGCTTGTTTACAATGCCTGTCTTGCCTAAGTGTACTTACACTTGCATAAACTAATTGTGCATGTTAAGATTCTGTGTGATAGGGGCCACAGAATGGAAGAAGATGAAGAAAGCACCACAGTAATGGGACAGTAAGACATACAAACACCGGATAAATGCTTCTTTTTTTTTTTTCTTTCTTTTTTTATCAACTCACCTCAGTTTGCCTGTCTCCTCCCCATGGTGCATCAGTATGCATTCAAAGTCCTGAGGATCCGAGGGTTCGAACATGCCCTTCAAGGACAGGACACACTCACCTAATTGTCAACAAAAACATGATCGTGTACAGCAGGAACTCGCAAGGAAAATCAGCCTTTTTTCCGCTACAAGAAAAGACTTTATAATTTTGCCAGAGTGGCTAGTGAAGTTACCTGACATGTTGCCAGCCCTCAGTGTGTGTGTGTGTGTGTGTGTGTGTGTGTGTGTGTGTGTGTGTGTGTGTGTGTGTGTGTGTGTGTGTGTGTGTGCATGCATGTGTGTGCGTGCGTGCGTGCGCATGTGCGCGTGTGCATGCATGTCATACATGCGCACGCGTGTGAGCTCATACATGTGTATGTGTGTGTGCGCGCATGGGTACGTATGTGTGTACAAGCATGCCTTTATGTGTGAATGTGCATGTGTGATGTGTGTGTGCATATGTGCACGTGTGTGTATACATGTTCAAATGTGCTTGCATGCCTGTAAGTACTTTACAGTGAAAGACACCCCCCCCCCCCCCACCCCACACACACCTGTAAGTATAACTGACTGCTGGCCGACGTTAATTCTGTGAGTACAGTATTTTCCAACCATTTCACGACAGACAGACTCACTGATAATGCATCGTTGCCTGTGTAGAGTGTATGGGTATCTGTACAAGCTACGTATACGCTACTCACCAAATGACTCATTGTCGTCCCCGGCTCCCTTCACAGCAATCAGTAGATGCTGGTCCTCAAGGTAATCCTGGTCCCCAAACAGGGGGCGCAACTGCAGCAAACCAGATCGACCAATCAACCAATAAATCAATCAGTCAGTCAGTCAGTCAGTCAGTCAATTTGAAAAGAATCCAATTCCCCCTCCCCCGCCCTTCCTTTCCCCTCCCTCTCTCTTCTTCTCACTTTCCCTTCTTCTTACTCTCCCTCTTCCCTTCTCCCTATTGGTATTATCATGCTGTATGCTGTCACAGTATTTGCCGTACTACCTTGTGAATATCCACAGGCGGAGGCTATTTTATTACTTCTGTTTTGTGTAAACTGGCCACCGGAATAAAACCACGTTTAAATCAACAACAAAAAAGAAGAAAAAAAAAAAAAGACAACTGTCGTGAACTAATACCAATTTGTACAGCTGCACTCATTTGAAAACACGTATCCAAATTGTGCGACGTAAACGGGACGACAGCCGCTATACTCTCGTAGGCAGTAGTCTCTGTATGCAGTCAGTTACTGCACATGTCATCACTTGGAAAGACTCAGCCCTTCTCCCACCAATCACAACTCTCAACATCGAATATTCCATACCTTGGGCAGCTCGTCAAAGTCCCACAGAGGGTTGCTACACATCCCTGGTTTTTGCCAGTCTCCGTACGCTTTGTTCGGCTCACAGTAGATGATGTCTGACGGAGACAAAGAAGAAGAGACGGTACTAGTGTGATAATAATATTAATAATAATAATAATAACTGCATTAATATAGGCACTTTATCCCAGATATCTGGCTCAAAGTGCCACAAGCTAAACCCAACATCCACGCTCACGTGAATCACATGCATTCTCTCACACACTGGATTAATACAGGCACTTTATCCCAAATATCTGGCTCAGAGTGCCACAAGCTAAACCCAACATCCACGCTCATGTGAATCACATGCATTCTCTCACACACTGGATTAATATAGGCACTTTATCCCAGATATCTGGCTCAAAGTGCCACAAGCTAAACCCAACATCCACGCTCACGTGAATCACATGCATTCTCTCACACACTGGACATCATGTGGTACGAAGGGCCAGCTCAGCAATTTAAGTTTCAGAATTTTAGAATTGCATTTATGTTTGAATTCTCTGGGCTGAACATTTCCAAATCAGAGGGTTAGGAAGCTGGAGTACCCAGAGAGAACCCCCGACGATTGGCCCGAATGAACGGTGCCACATACACGGTCACAAAAAAGCACTAGCAATGTAACCACGACAAAAGTTAAAGAGAATACGGGAATGTGAATAGCGAGAAAGAAAGAAAAAGAATTTGAAGAGATGGGGTGTTTGAGAGAAGTGTTTGTGTATGTGTGTGTGTGGGGGGGGGGGGAGACAGACGAACATTGAATTGGGGGAAAAAAAAGGACAGTGCTGACCTGGAAGACATGGCGATGAAAACTCCAGAAGAAAGTTCTGCTTGCAAGATGTCTGGATCTGTGGAAAAAACATTCGTCACACTAAATTAACATCCCACAAACAAACATCAAACTGCGTAACTGGGATAAATGAATCTTGTTTAAATTCAAAGATAAATAAAACTTTTGAAGAAGAATATTCTCTAATGCTATGGAGAGGAAGAAAAGATGACACATGCATGAAAACACACACACACACACACTCACACTCACACACACACACACACACACACACACACACATACACACACATACACACACACACACACACACTCACACACTCACACACACACACACACACACACTCACACACACACACACACACTCACACACACACTCACACACACACACACACACACACACACACACACACACACACACACACACACACACTCACACACACACACACACACACACACACACACACACACACACACACACACACACGAGAGGTGAAACTTAACTCCTAAGAGCCCGGTCCCAATCACCCCCTGCCCACTATATGACTTGTTAAAAAGAACAAGTCACTGCACACCAGTAGGAGTCATGTCAAACAACAACACGTATTATGCAAGGCGTTGGCATTCCCACTAGGCTCAAGACCGCTGCAGATACCGGCCCCCGTAGTGTAGTGGTTAGCACTTCGGATCATGGCCCGGGAGACCCGGGTTCGAATCCCAGCCGAGGCAAGCGTGATTTTTCCTACCTAGGTCGGCTCCTACCCAGAGCGGGTGCGCTATGGGCCCGATGGGGAGGCTGTTGCCACACAGCCGAGTTTCACCCACTTCACGGGTGCGACTTTGGGGGTGCTTCCCTTAATATGACACGACTTACGATGTGGATGATTACACGGCTGGCACCGCAGGTGCCATAGTTCCTGGGCCTGGTTAATGCCGGGATATTTATGACAGGAAGCGTGGAATGCGGCCCTGTCCCGCAGTCCCAAACCATATGGACCTCCATAGCATCATCTTACTATCATCCTCATCTCCATCATCATGCATTATAAAAAAAAAAATTGTCCCAGCTTCCGAGTCCTCCGTGGGTTCCATCCATTACCAGGGAGGAACACCACTGGAGCTGGCAAAGAGTTGGGGCAGCACAAAAAAAAAAAAAAAAAAAGCTGCAGACTGCGTAATAGTGGCTTGAAGTGGCTTCTATTGATCTGAAGATTTCAAGCAAAATTGCGATTTTTGCACAGGTTCTTTATAATCTAATTGTGAACATGAAAACACAAGTACCTGTGCCTCTATTGTTGAGAAAACAATGTTGACAGAAGAGCTGTCTTGCAGGGATGTCCGGCTCTGTACAAACTGAGACGTGACCCCCAACACGAAGGAGCCGAACACCGGGCGATGATCGCTGTTCAGTAAGTTGTCAACAGATCCTGGTCAAGACATGCAAGAGTATATTGTGTATATTCAAACTACAGCAGAATGCACACCCACACACACATACACACACACACCCTTCCACACACACACACACTGGAAGTAAGAACTTCACACACCATAAGAACTTGCTTTGTACTAATGCCTGATGTCACCAGTGGGTAACAAAAACACATGTATATTCTTCTGTCCTTAAGTTAGAATACCCCCCCCCCCAAAAAAAAAAAAAAAAAAAAAAATCTGTTAAACCTTGTTTGACTTGTTTATTTACTGCCTGTTGCTAAAGTATTTTCCTGTTGACTTTCCACATGTGGCCAAATGAAAACATTTTACCCTGGTTTTGCTGAGAATGGAATATTCCAGACTACCCCTATCTCTCAAAGAGTCCAAGCCCGACCACCCCCTGCCCACTGTATGACATGACATATGGTTAAAAAGAACAAGCCACTGCACACCAGCAGGAGCCACTTCAAGCCACTATTATTCCAATCGTGGGCCTTTCCCACTAGGCGCGAGACCGCTGCAGATTGCATTATAGTGGCTTGAAGTGGCTCCAAGTGATCTGAAAATTTCAAGTAAAACTGCGATTTTTGCACTGGCTTTTAAGAGCTATGGCGGGAGCCGGGGTGGTCGAATGGTAGAGTGTTGGACTTCTAGTGCTCGGGTCGTGAGTTCGATCCCGGATGGGGCCAAATATTTGTGCTGGCTTTTTCATCGTTGCCCCGTCTTTGATATCACCCGTATGTGGTGGAAAAGGACGTTAAACCCCCAAACACCCACCCTTAAGAGCTATGGCTTTTTCAGCATAAGACAAATTGTAGTCGTTTCGCGCCTGACTGACTACAACAAGCATAAGACAAATTGTAGTAGTTTCGCGCCCGACTGACTACAACAAGCATAAGACAAATTGTAGTAGTTTCGTGCCCGACTGACTACAACAAGCATAAGACAAATTGTAGTCGTTTCGCGCCTGACTGACTACAACAAAGTTCCCGTGTGTTGCTATTGTCAGGGTGTGGTGTATGGCCGTTGAGGTGATGCAAAGCATCCCATGCAATCAATCAACCATCCACGCATACTCACGCACTCACACCATGCAGGAAACGAACACAAACGACGACATGCAGTTACCAGTCTGGAGAAATGAAGGGTTAGTTCCAGGATGCTGAAGTTTACTACTCCAGTCAGTGAAACAGACACACACACAAGCACACACACATGCACTCGCTCATCCATTCGCCATTCTCTCGCACATTCTCACGTCATTCGTTGTCATGGTCACCGTAGCATGGTGACCATGAGCCAATGACGACAACAAAATAAATTCAGCGAGACCAGGGTTAACAAGACAGCTGGATTCACCAGTACATACTCACCATACGCAGAGTTCTCAATAAAGGTGCCTGGATAGGAGTGCCAGAGAATTCGGTCACACCACGACGGTACATTGATCCTTTCCTGAATGCAACAGAAAGTGACAAGTTCAAATTATTTTACTGTTATTTGATTCATAAATTTCATAGTGAAGCCAAACTTAAATTGTGTATTGTGTTTCTTTTTTGTTCTTTTCTGCCCAACATTTTTTTTTTTTTTTTTTTTTTTCACACACAGTCCATGGCCTTTTGTCACCAAAGGATGGGTGTTGTGATATTTTTACTATTTTTTCTGGTCCTTTTCTCGCCCACCGTTTTTTTTTTTTTTTTCCCGCGCCGTGTATGTCAGTACGTCCACAGAGTTACCTTTTGTTTGTTTGTTGAAGTTATGTCCCATTTGTTTATGTCCTGAAGAAGGCGTAAGCCGAAACGTCGACCTGTGCCGTCCTATGTCAAAGTTAAGTGGTTTCTGTCCCTTTTGTGTCGCTTTTATTTGCTTTGTGTATTGTGTATCCAGAAATCATTTTTTTATATTGGATATTAGTGAGATTTAGTAGGACTTCGTACGGAGGACTTCGATGAGCAGCGTTACCCATTTGCATGTAAATTAGGCGCGTAACGGGTGCCATTAGCCAATCGCAGAGCGTTAGCAGCTCGCGGCCTCTGCCGTGTGAGCCTAATTTACATGTAAATGGGTTACGCTGCTCAGCGAAGTCCTCTTTACGAAGTCCTACTAAATGTGGCTAGTATATATATACGGAGTGTCTTGCTGGTGTTCTGCATTTTGCAACACAAGAAAATGGGGTCAGGAAAAATGTGCATGGCACTAAATAAATATGCGTACAAAGCGGACTGAAGGTTTTTCATTTTTATGACAACAACTTGTGAAGGGAACCAAAAGTGACGAAAATCACACAGAATGCTTCCTATTGCCACCTGCATGGCTAGTGACCTGCGTAATCAAACTCGCATTGCACCTCGCTGGCTGCCCTCAAGTGGTAATTGACAAAGGATTAGCTCAGCAAGCAGGGAGGCTGCCAAAGCACCGACATGTGGGTGCAATCAGGGCCAAAAATGTGCACGATTATGCAGAGGCCCCTTGAACATGCGTGCGGCATCCCCAAAAATGCAATATATATGCAAAAATATACAATAAGCACTGATGTACTGCTTCATTGATTTTGCTGTCTTAGAAAGAAACCTACCCCTGTCTTCTTGACTTTGCGCCAGTCGTACTTGTAGCCAGGTGTGTTCCTCTCCAAACGATACGTGGGCATGAAGGAAATCTCTGACTCATCTGCAAAATCACAGAAGCAGAACAGCAGCTAAAGTAAGATCCAACTCCAAAGTACATGCAATGAAAGATGGAGAAGCAACAGACAAAAAACAAAAAAAAGAAAGAAAAGAAGCAAAGTATGTCTGTAAAGAAGACAGTGTTGTCGTCACTGGCCTGGAGAGGTGGAAATTTAGAATTAAGAAAGCCTGTATTGTCTGCAGTAACTTTGGCCCAAATTTATAATACATGTAAGTGACACACAGACTGACATTCAGAGAAAGAAAATGAAAGAGAACCGAAAAAGAACCGAAAAAGAAAAAGAAAACAGAGGACTCACTGAAACAAACAAACGCTCTCTTGTCAGACTGAGCTTTGTGCAGCTGGTCTCTCTCAAGCAGATATTTCAGGTCTCTGGCTTCTGTCTTGCTGAGAACAGTCTGCAAGAGGCGTTTGGAAAATGGCATCAGTATGTAAGATCTCTACCGTCAAGACTACAAAATATCAGCTACGATAATCTCTGCCCCAGAATTATATCTCCGGGTGTAGACGACTGACCAAGATTTCAAGAGACCTGATTTGAAAGTACATGTACACATCAGTTGCTGTATACTATTTGTTTTCATTTCATTTTCGTTCTCCTACAATGATTGGTGGAGAGCCGTACGTAGGGTAGCCCTTGATGTACCTCCAAGGTAAACATCATTGATATTTTGGTAAACAAAAGGTGATACCCACGTAAACAATGCCCGAGTCCCTATCTAAAGCCTACCAGGCTTAAAAATTCCACTGCCCTTGACACTGCGGTAAACCAGCCAATCAGAGTCAGGTGCGGTCCGATAAGCGCTTGACTTCCGTCTGCTGTTTTCTTTCGGCCTTGGGCTACAACTTTCTTATCTGTCACCTCCCTCAAACTACACCTACGGCCCTACCCCCGAAACCCAGCCTATAATACAATACAGTAAAATGTCCCCCCCCCCCCCAACCCTTCCACCCACCCCACCCATGGTAGGATTAGCCCCTTTAATCATGCTACCATACTTGCATTGTAAGCTGATGCATGCACTACACACCCTACTTGCTGAAAACAGTTTCAAATTTGGTATATCAACATACAGTGTATATGACAATAAAAAGACAATGAAGGGGTAGTATAAATATATATACACACCTCAATGGAGTCTGCGACCCTGTAGTTCAGGTCACCGAAGAAGAAGACGTGGTGGAACCGGTGAGTGACGTCGTAGCACTCCAAGTTTTTGCCACCGAGTGACAAGCCCTTCAGTATGTCTCGGAAATTGGCGTGCCTCCTAAACAAAGCACACACAATGTACTGAAGAAATGACACAGTGAACTTGCGTCTGTTTTTCCGGGGTTAAAAGTATACAGTAGAGACAAGTTCAACACAGGTGTACTGATATTCTACTAGGACTAGAGCCATTGCTGGCAGCATTGAAGGGCAGGTTATACATAAGGGGTGGGTAGGTGTTTGGGGATTTAACATCCTTTTCCACCAGATATGGGTGATATCAAAGACGGGGCAATGATGAAAAAGCCAGCACAAATATTTGGCCCCAGCCGGGATATGAACTCACAACCTGAGCATTAGAAGTCCAACGCTCCCCCAGGTTATACATAAGAAACAACAACAACAAAAAAAGGGGGTGGGGGGCGGTGTGAGCGGTGGTCTTATAGGCATCGTGTCAGACTAAGTATCTGAACTACTGAACAGCCGTCGACGCTGTCATAGCGATGACACATGAGTTCGAGCCCAAGTTGATTTTGTGATACGT
The DNA here is from genome assembly GCA_018292915.2 of Batillaria attramentaria. Lineage (NCBI taxonomy): Eukaryota > Metazoa > Mollusca > Gastropoda > Batillariidae > Batillaria > Batillaria attramentaria. The sequence continues at coordinate 441,797 of JACVVK020000231.1, forward strand.
GATACCATTTTTGTTTTTTTTCCTGGATAAAAGGCTGCTCATTGGAGGTTTCTCTCCGGGTTATCCAGCTTTCCTCCCCCAGCAAAATTGAAAAATAGGATAGGTATTGGGTGGTGCTGCACCCCGGTGATGTGCTTCGCTTCGCTCAGGGAAAGCAGCCCAAATTTCCCGAAAGGGACAATAAAATGGTTAAAAACAAAACAAAAAAAAAAATTTCCGACATTTTTGCACACACACACACACACACACACACACACGCACATCTTTGTGAAGGCAAATATGTTATGAATAGATCTCACCTCTCTGATCTCTCTTCACCAGAAGTTAAGTGAGCGTTGATGAAGCACAGCGACGTCCCATGAAAAAGGAACGAGATGGCAACGGCACCTTTGTTTCCTGTGGCATAATAATCAATCTTGTCAGAATAAGAAACAAAATAAGAGAGAATAATGAATCATAAAAAAAACAACACAACACCCTTCATGCCTTCAATATTTCGGCAAACGTCAAAATGTCACATCTGAGTGACATCTACCCTGAACAAGACCACATAAACCAGCTGACCAGGCAAGGACAGACTACCATCTTCCACCTGAGAACTGGCCACTGTGGTCTCCGAAAACATATGAAGAAGATGGGCCTCGTGGACACAGCATCATGCCAGTGTGGTGCTGAAGAGGAGACTCCAGACCACATCCTACAAACCTGCCCACACCTCGAGCAGCTTCGCCGTGAAATCTGGCCCATCGACACCAGCCTTCACGACAAACTCTGGGGGAACAGCGACGACCTATGAAAGACGGAGCAGTTCATCGCCATGTCGGGACTGCGAATTTGACGGCCAGATGGAACGCAGAAGAAGAAGAAGAAGTGACATCTGTGGGGGGTGAGTGGTGGTCTAATAGACAGCGCGTCGAATTTAGCCGCTGCGCTACCGAACGGCCGTCACCAATGTCATGGCGATGAAGCGTGGGTTTGAGCCCAGGTCGAGCTTGTGATAATTATGTGATACGGTACCGGTTTTTCCTGGCTTCCGGGCTGCTCATTGGGGGTTTCTCTCCGGGTTATCCGGCTTTCCTCCCCCAGCAAAATTGTTGTAAAAAATAAAAAAGATAGGTATTGGGTAGCGCTGCACCGCGGTGACGCGTTTCCCCCGGGGGAAGCAGCCCGAATTTACCGAAAGGGACAATAAAGTAGTTTGTTTGTTTTTTTAAGTAAAAAAAAAAAATCTTAAAATTGGCAGGTCTCCTACACAAACCACACACAATGTACTGAAAAAAAAATAACACAATGAACTCGTGATTGTGCCTGTGAAGAAACAAAATAAATCATCGGTCCATGCAAAGACTCCTTTCAACATTTCAGAGGAACTCCTAGCAAAATTCTTTATCCATAAATGCAAATTACAAAACACGATACCATGTAGAGAAAAAGGCAGTTTTATACGTTAAGACTGTCTGATTTCAACAGTAAGTGGTTACCCATCAACCTCTCATGACATAATCATATCAGTACAATCTAAAACTGTATCACAACATTTGTAGTGTAACTCACTGATAGTAGTTCTGTATGTTTCTAGCATGCTTATCCTTTGGCCTCAGTATGTATGTATGTTTGTGTGTATGAGTGTGTACTTGTATTTTATGTATGTACCGTAATTTTTTTTTTTAATAGACTTATGTGTGTATCAGCTATTAGCTTATCCATTTATCTCATTACATCTGTTATGGTTCTGTTTTACTTTAAGTGCCGGTGTGTATGTGAATTTGCATACGTTATGTAAAAAGCAAAAATATGAAGAAAAAAAAATTTAAAAATTCAGAGGTGGTTTTATCAAGTCACAACGTTCAACTGACACAGACTCACCCAAAGCATTTGCAATGCCGGTGCGGACTGAAGACTTCTGAATGTGACTGATCTTGTTCCTATGTCTAGGCAGGATGAGGATAGCAAGACGCAACCCCCAAAGTGTGCACGTTTCCAGCTGCACAGAAAACACCACAGGTCAGAATTAACCAAAGGGAAAAAAAAAAAGAAAAAAAGAAGAAGAAGGGAACACAAGCAAAATGTTCCCCTAGAAAGGCCAGCGGGATCAGGTAAACTACATCACTGAACTTCACAGTGATAGAATCTTCTCCAACTACGTTGCGTTTTCTTGTTCAAAACAAACCATGCAACGGCGTCGATTATGAATACTATTCTACACAACACTGGAACATTTGAAGAGATGTGTGGGTACCTTCACAGTGACAGGTATAAATTTATATAACTCTCAAAAAGCCCATGCAAAAATCGCAATTTTACTTGAAATCTTCAGATCACTAGAAGCCACTTCAAGCCACTATTATGCAATATGCAGCTGTCTCGGGCCTAGCGGGGAAGGCCCATGCCTTGTGCAATAGTGGCTTGAAGTGGCTCCCACTGTTGTGCGGTGGTTTGTTCCTTTTAACTCTTTCTGGACCTGCTAGGCATATCGGCTTCAGATGAACAGCCACATATGCGGATCATGATTTTTTTTTAACGATGCGACTTACAATAAAGATATTTAAATTTGAAAGTTGAAACTTCAGAAATAGCCGCAGAAATACGTTAGTAAACTATCCTGAAAATTTCAAGTCTGTATCTTGTTTTGTTTTGGTTTTTTATGTGTGTGTGGTTTTTTTCTTCTTCTGTATTTCACGAATCAACCTGTCTACTGGGGATGGCTGAGGAAAAATCGGCCCATCTTGATCGAGTTAACCAGTCATCATATAGCAGAAAGGGGTGTGGTCGGGCCTGTGCTCTTAAGAGTTAAAAGAAACTGGGATCACTTATCAAGAGTTTACAATAAAAAGTTTGTAAAAGACGGAGAGATGACAGAGAAATAGAGGGTAATCACAAGGATTCATTTCTGCTCACAAAACAAAGCCAAATAGGAGTGCACATATAGACACACCAGATCAACATCCACCATGAGTGTGGCTTTCAGCGTGGCCTTGAGTGTGTTGATCCAGTCCTTGTCTGTCATTCCACTCTCTTGCGTCCCAATGACGTAAACGTCGTGCGGTAACCGTGACAACGTCCTGTCTTTGCTCTTGCCCTCCCCCCAGCAACGAAGCCAGAACTTGAGCGTGTTGGTTGGAGCAGACTTACCTGAAAGAGTTAATTTGAAAGGCATGCAAAAAAAACCTAAAGAATTATGAAATGTGTATCACTTAACAGACAAAAAAAACCCCAAAACAACGCAATGTGACCCCTGCTTTGAGTTTCACTGAAAAATAAACTGACCCAACGATCGCTCTAGCTGGAGCATAAGGCATCGACGAATCTTCTCAAGCCATCTTGGTCCTGAACGAGCCAGCTAACTTCATACCAGTTCTTCTTCTTCTTCTGCAGTCAATTTGACTGGTTGCGTTAGATCTGGGGGGAGCCGGGGTGGCCGAATCGTAGAGCGTTGGACTGCCAATGCTCGGGTCGTGAGTTCGTATCCCGGCTGGTGCCAAATATTTGTGCTGGCTTTTTCATCGTTGCCCCGTCTTTGATATCACCGACACCCGTATGTGGTGGAAAAGGACGTTAAACCCCCAAACACACCCACCCACCCCTGTGTTAGATCTGCACTCTGGTCCCCATGAGGAATCCCACGATCTTCCCCAGGTCATGACGGCTATCCCAAAGCTACACCTGTAGCTTTGCGCCCTCCGGCCAGGTTCTGACATTGTAGAGCATCACGGGCAGACAGTTCTGGGGTCTGGGATCCAGTGCCACATGGATATTCATCAGTGTGGGCAGGCTTGAGTCGGTTGAAGTGGCTGAGTGGTCTGCAGTGGCCAGTCCTCAATCAGAAGAGGATTGTCTGCTGGTGTCGCTGGAGCTGGTGGATCGGGTCAACACCACTGTCTGCATCCAGCTTTCTCTTCCACTGGGACCGGTATTGGTTGTGGATGATTGTCAGACCAGTTCTTGCCTGCTACTTTCATCTCTTGTTTGTGATTGTCTACAGTGACCCATGACACTGCACACTAGTGTATGTCTTCTTGTGTATGTGTGTGTATGTGTGTGTGTATGCATGTTTGTGTGGGTACTCCACTGGGGATAATGAAGTAACTGACTGGCTGACTGATTGCCTGAACGATTCATTGATCCTTGATTGCGTAGCCAGACACAAAACTGTAAACCCAACTGCCATTCCTGCCTCATACGGCATGGGCAGTGGAGTAGTGGTAAAGACTCCTGCCATCAATGAGGGGTCAGGAGTTCAAGTCTGGGGCATAGACTTTTTCACCTCTAGTATGTGGCACAACTCATTTGAGTCAATCTGTAGGGGATTCTCTTCATGTACTCCAGACCCCCCCACGGCCCCCCGGGAATGTTAAAAAAATATATTGAACTCCAAGTTCTCAAACTGGAACAGCTAATTCGCTAACCTTTTGCATCACGTGACTGTAAGTGTAGAGTCCGGTGTACGAGAGCATGTGCGTAATTCACATGAGCATGTGTGTTGGGTTCATTCTGCAGCACTCTGAGCCATTCAACTGGGTGACGTGCCGATACAATTCGCAATAATATCATAGTAATTATTATTCTCTCGACTCACCCATGTTCCAGGTGCCGATAAAAATGGATAGCGTGTCCACATCGGTCTCCTGTGAGTGCAGCATCTTCATCTGGCGAACTTGCAGGCAGAAGTTCTCGCGTTCGTGGGCGCTTTCAAACTGGTACATAAATTTCTTCTTCCCTTCCATGATCACGTCCAGTCGACTGTTGTCCTTCGTGCTTTTCACCAGCTGTAGAACTGAGGGACAGGAACAAATTGCAGTGCGAATTGTACGTTTCATCTGGCCATTGCGACCATTTTCGTGACTTTGTGGTGTCTAATACAGGGGTGCCACTTTCTGAGTGACAAAAAGCCGGAAAACTGACCCTCAAAATCTGAATGGCCGGAAAGGCGGAGTCCAGAGCCAGTGAAAGGAACACGTTGCCGGAACAAAGTGATAAGCAGGGGGGAGGGGAGGGGGGGGCAAAGACAGCTTACATCAGTGCTATCGGAAACGACCAACGGTCCAGCGATAGACACAGACTCACAATTTTTGGGCCAGAAAAGCAGAAGGACCTTTTAAAAAGCAGGAAAGCACTTCACAGTCGGTTCAAAAAGCAGAAAGAGTGGCAGCCATAAAGACGGAACATGCCAGATAACAATCAAACCAAACCGGAACAAACGTTGCAAGCACGTTGCTAAGCCGGAACTTGGCACGTTCTGAATTTTCCCAGGCCGGAATTCCGGCCACAGCCGGAAAACTGGCACCCCTGTAAGCCGGAACTCGGCACGTTCTGATTTTCCCAGGCCGGAATTCCGGCCACAGCCAGAAAAGTGGCACCCCTGCTAATATTAGAGAAATACAACTTTCTTTGAGCCTAAGGTCCATTCCTGAACAGACTGGGACTAGACAAATACAGACATCAATTAATTTTGACTTTTTTTTAAGTGAGGCCACTGGCGCACAACCCTAAACTTACTTGGCGGGAATTGAGTTTACGCCACAGTACCTGACCGACGAGGCTGTGAAACCTACTTTTATCATGTGTGAAGGTGTTGCTGGAATCCAGGAAGTCCTTAGAGGGTTTGACAGCAAACAGACGGCCCTGCCTGATGTCCACGTTGAGATTCAGTTTGGACGGTGCCCCCATTTTACCTGCCTTCAGCAGCTTCACCTACAGACAAGCAATACGCCTGGTAATGAGAACGAGTTACAGTATGTGTCAGACAACTCTTAAAAGCTCATGCCTAAATCACAATATTATTTGAAACCTTCAGATCGCTAGAAGCCACTTCACGCCACTACATGCCTTGGTAATAGTGGCTTGAAGTGGCTCCTACTGGTTTCTTATCATATAGTGGGCAGGAGGTGGTCAGGCTTAGGCTGTTAAGAGTTAACGCACTGAGCTAAGGAGGATACTGAAGTGCTCTCCCCTGCCCCAAGCAAGTGCAAATGCAATGTGGACTTACAACATGAACAAACTGAACTACACAGACAGATGTATTTACACAACGATCTAAAACCTAGAGGGCGGGATCTGTCTCCCTACATGGTCCACCCCTTGTCGTGGGGTAGTGGCTTGTGTACCTCAATGACCCAGAGAACTATGCCAGCAGGAGCACATGCTCCTGGCAGGGTCACCCAAGCTGGACAGGTCGAAGGGTAGAGGTCAGACGAATGTGGACCACCTCTCCAAGAGGCTAAACGGGTTTGCGTAGGGTTAACAGCCCTACCTGTAAAAAACATTAAGTTACAAAAGCATCGACAGCAACAAACCAAGACATTCACCTGGGCGAGGAAGGGTCTCCATCCCGGAGACCTATGACGCATTGCAGTGAAAGCCGAAAGGAAGCTGCAAGGCCGACCCCCCTTCTAACACCCAGGACAACAACGAGAGTAGCCACATGGAACATCAGGACAATGTATGAAGTAGGAAGGACCATACAAGTAGCAAGAGAGATGAAGAACTACAAGATAGGAGTACTGGGACTGAGTGAGACAAGGTGGCTACAGACAGGACAGCTGAGATTTTCGTCGGGAGAGCAATTGCTGTACTCTGGACACACAGAGGATGGAGCCCCCCACACTGAGGGCGTGGCCCTGATGCTGGCACCGGAGGCACAGCGGGCACTCATCGGCTGGGAACCTGTCAACTCCCGCATCATCACAGCCAAATTCATCACCAAGAAAAAAGACATCAAGCTGAACATCATCCAGTGCTATGCTCCCACCAATGATGCGGAAGAGGAGAAAAAAGATGACTTCTACCAACAACTGCAGACAGTGATAGATAGAGGAGGAGCCAAGGACATGACCATACTGATGGGAGACTTCAACGCCAAGATTGGATCAGACAACACAGGCTACGAGGACACCATGGGAACACACGGACTGGGACAGATGAACGAAAATGGCGAGCGCTTTGCAAACTTTTGTGCCCTGAACCAGCTAGTGATAGGAGGCAGCATCTTCCCACACAAGCGCATCCACAAGGCCACATGGAGATCACCGGACCATGTCACGGAGAACCAGATTGATCACATCTGCATCAGCCGGAAGTTCAGGAGATCGTGGCGGGATGTGCGCGTGATGAGGGGTGCCGATGTATCATCAGACCACCACCTTCTTGCAACAACATTGAGACTTCGGCTTAAGAGGCACACCAACGCCAACAACACACGGACCAGGTACAACGTTGGACTACTCAGGAACACAGACACACAAGCAGCATTCCGGATCAGCCTTTCCAACAGGTTCCAGCCACTGCAATACCTGATAGAAGACAGTGAAATGGACATCGAGACACACTGGGAACACAGCAAGAAACTTTGGCACGACACATGCGAAGAGGTCCTTGGCAAGAGAAAGACCCAACATAAGGAATGGATCTCTGCTGATACCATCCAGAAGCTGGAAGTTAGGAAAGAGAAGAAAACTGCACTGAACACGAGCCGAACAAGAAGAGCTAAGGCAAAGGCACAAGAAGAATACACAGCAGCTGACAGAGAAGTGAAGAGGAGCACCAGGAAGGACAAGAGGGACTACATCGACAACCTGGCCAGTCAAGCAGAGGAAGCAGCCCGACAAGGGAATCTAAAAGACCTGTACCAGGTGACCAAGAAGCTCGCGGGCAAATTCCAGCAGACAGACAAACCAGTGAAGGACAAGAACGGGCACCCACTGACAACAACTGAGGAACAGCTGAAGCGATGGGCAGAACACTTCAGGGAGCTGTTAAATCGCCCCATCCCTGAAACACCACCAGACATCCCACCAGCAGAGACAGAACTACCCATCAACTGTGACAAGCCCTCTAAGGCGGAGATCAGGAAAGCCATCATGACACTGAGAAATGGGAAAGCTGCAGGGCCGGACGAGATACCAGCAGAAGCCATCAAAGCAGACACAGAGACAGCCGTCAACATGCTGCACAGCCTTTTCAGCAAGATCTGGGAGAAGGAAGAGGTGCCAGCCCAGTGGAAAGAAGGGATCGTCATCAAGCTGCCAAAGAAAGGGGACCTCAGGGACTGCAGCAACTACCGAGGGATCATGCTCCTGTCAGTGCCAGGCAAGGTTCTCAACAGAATTCTACTGGAGAGGATGAGAGAGGCAGTCGACCCCATGCTCCGAGACCAGCAGGCGGGCTTTCGCAGGAACAGGTCCTGCGCTGACCAGATTGCCAGCCTACGCATCATTGTGGAGCAGTCACTGGAGTGGAACTCCCCTCTCTACATCAACTTCATAGACTATGAGAAGGCTTTCGACAGTGTAGACAGAGAGGCACTGTGGAAGCTGCTAAGGCACTATGGAGTTCCCGGGAAGATCATCTCCTTGATCCAGTGCACCTACCAAGACATGAGCTGCAGGATTGCCCATGCTGGCCAGTTGTCAGAAAGCTTCGAGGTGAAGACCGGAGTCCGCCAGGGATGCCTGTTGTCCCCGTTCCTCTTCCTCCTGGTCATCGACTGGATCATGAAGACCACTACAGCAGGCAGGAAAAACGGGATACAGTGGACACTCTGGACGCAGCTGGATGACCTCGACTTCGCAGACGACCTGGCGCTCCTGTCTCACAGCCACAGCCAGATGCAGGACAAGACTACGCGCCTGGAAGCCACATCAGCCGGAACAGGGCTCAAGATCAACAGGAAGAAAACCGAGCTGATGAAGATCAACACCACTGCCAACACACCAGTCACAGTCGGTGGAGAGCCCATCAGGGAGGTAGAGTCCTTTGTCTACCTGGGAAGTGTGGTTGATGGACAGGGAGGCACAGACCGAGACGTCACAGCCAGAATCGGCAAGGCAAGGGCAGCGATGGTCATGCTGAAGAACGTCTGGGCATCCAAAGTTGTCAGCATAAGAACCAAACTTCGCATCTTCAACTCCAACGTGAAGTCGGTTCTGCTCTACGGATGCGAAACATGGAGGACAACGAAGACCATGCAGCAGAAGATCCAGACATTTCTCAACACCTGTCTGAGGCGCATCTTCAACATCCGATGGCCAGAGAAGATCCGGAATGAAGAGCTGTGGGAGCGAGCGGGGCAGGAACCAGTGGCCAAGCAGATCCTGCGGAGGAAGTGGGGCTGGATTGGACACACCCTCAGGAAGCCAGCATCCAGCACCACACGCCAAGCCCTGACATGGAACCCGCAGGGGAAAAGGAAGAGAGGCCGGCCTCGCAACAGCTGGAGGCGGGACACTGAGGCAGAGCTATGTAAGCAGGGTACCAACTGGACTGGAGTGGCAAGACTAGCCCAGAACAGAGTGCGATGGCGAAGGGTTGTCGATGGCCTATGCTCCACGTGGAGCCAAGGGCCTAAGTAAGTAAGTAAGTAAGGGATCTGTTTACTACCACCATCCTGACACTGCCCTAAAACACACACGCACGCCCACAGGCACCCACAAGCCTACGCATGCACGCACTTACTTCAAAAGTAGAGAGAGGAATGTGAACACTGTGTCCGCGTGGACTGGAGACTTGAATGTTTGGTTTTGCTAGCGCTGTTACTTCCACCTCGTCCGGGTAGTCATATGCATCGTTCTTTGCATCATCCAGCACCTCTCCTGCCTGTGAAAAACAGCAAAATACTTCAGTATCAGAGAGTTGGGGTGAGCGGTGGTCTAATAGCCTGTGCATCAGATACACCGGCTGCACTATTGAATGGTTCTCACCGCTGTCATGGCAATGAAACATAGGTTCGAGCTCAGGTCAAGCTTGTGATATGTGATACAGGTTTTTCCTGGCTACCGGGCTGCTCACTGGGGGGTTCTCTCTGGGTTATCTGGCTTTCCTCCCTAAGCAAAATTAAAAAATAGGATAGGTTGTTGGTGCGCGTCACCGCGCTTACCTTGAGGGAAGCAGCCTGAATTTCCCGCAAGGAACAATGAAGTAGTTAAGAAAATAAAAAAAATTTAAAAAAGAGAAAACACAGTACTGCATTTCATAGTATTGTTACATATAAGACACTTCTACAGCAATATTTATGGTGAATTCTGTGCCCTGCAGAACACAAAGAAAGTTTACTTCAGTAACTGATGTCTCTGGTGAGTATATATACACTGTACACACATAAGCTTTTTTCCTGTAACTGCGTAGGCAACATTATGCTCATGCCCATTTTGGCGTAAGACGATATCGAAATATTTGAATAAGATTTAACCTGTATCAGACACATGTATTTGTGTCATCGTCTTACTCTTAGCGACGTCGCTAGTTGTAACCGCTGCTTTTTCATGTAGCTCAGTTTTTTTTTCGGGTCAGGGTGGTTATCATGTTCATCTTATCATTTTCATACAATTTTACGTATGGTAGATTGTATGTATGTTTGTATCTATGTACGTAAGTATGTGTTCATGTGTGTATTTATCATGTGATCGTTACTGTTTCATATATATATGTATCACCATCATCATGATCATGATGTTCGTAAGAATGTACTGAGACGGTATGTGGGACTGTGTGTATAAGGGCTTTGCTATCGTAAGGCACCCAGAGCTCCAGCAAGACATTGGGCGCCAGACAAATCCTCATTATTATTGGTACAGTAGTAATAAAACTTACCTTTGTTTGCACATCCAACAGCTGCGACCGACACTGCTGCAACTTTGCAGCCAGGAAGGAGGTGTATGATGACCCAGTCTGAAAGAAAGTGGGAATTAAAAATTAGAAAACTTTTTGTTCTGCTTTTTCTACCGCACAGTTCTTTTAACAATACAGCAAAGCAGCATTATCATACAAACGCATCAACTCGATGTTTGACAGCAGTAAAATCAATTTCTTGTTTTTAGGTTTAATTTTTTTTCAAAATTTTATAGAATATCATTGATGCGCACCATTTCAACACTGGCACCCGCAGATCGACGTTTGTCATCGTCATCCTGTGCCAGAATGTCCTGCACCATTGCCAGCTTAAGCAGGAAAACATCAAGCTCTCTGCACATGCAAAATATCAGAATGAATTACGGCCGGACTTTATTGACAGTCATGATCTAAGAAATATTGGGTATGGTGGTGGTCATGGATCTGTATTGTCATTTCTTAAGAACAAAATGAACGTCTCTGGAAATGAGTGATGAAAGGTATATGGAATTTTGGTCAACTCGATTTTGTGGATAGTTTAGGAGAAATACAGGGTGGGTGAGTGGGTGTTTGGGGTTTAATGTCCTTTTCCACCACATACGGGTGATATCAAAGACGGGGCAACAATGAAAAAGCCAGCACAAATATTTGGCCCCAGCCGGGAGGAGAAATACAGAAAATGTGTCATCCCGTGTAAGTCTCAAAACTGAACGGCACCAAAATTTTCTTGATGAAGTCAAAATGTTCATTCCTCACTTCCCCTGACCTTAAGCCAAAAAATGTACTTTTTTTTTTTTAAAAACTACTTCATTATCCCTTTTCGGGAAATTCGGGCTGCTGAAACGGGAGATTGACTGGCAGCCAATGCAATTCTTTCAAGTGCGGTGTAATGTGATCTTGCTTGCCTTTCTTATGCACTAGACACACTGCACTGTTTGATTAAACAAAATAAAACAGAATGATTTTTTTTTTTTTTTTAATTGACTTCACTTGGTCAGAGAAGTATCCATATCAGAATGTCTCTGGTTGGATCATCTCTAGACCATTATCAAATAGCCCTCACCTCTGTAGTCCTTTGCCTGCTGTTTCTAGTAAGGCTTGAAGTTCCGGCATGTCGTTGTGTTTCGCTCGGAAATGTGCAGCATCTCTGTCCAATCCACTGTCAATGTACCTCTTTAGGGACTCCACAAACTCTCCGTCACAGCTACGAAAAAAAAAAGCACATCAGATAAGTAAATAACAACCACACATTCCTAACACCAGTATCAGCGTTATTAAAAGTGTCATGCAGTTTATCAAGTCTGCTCCGACACTAACAATTAATCCACACACAAAAAAGCCACCTGGTCCAGGGGTGCTCGCTCATTCATCAAATAAACTTCTCAAATACGAAGTTTAATCTTCAGCATGGTGAGCGGAAATGTGTCTTCAACTCACTGAACCCTCATTCTAACCATTTCTCATGAGAGCATTTTGTCAGTCCTGACATGCGATAAAATCAGATGTAAAGACAGCAGATTCTGGTAGAATTCACCTTCTAAGAGTAACGTGAAGGAGAAACTTACTCGGAGAGGTCGAGACGAGCAAAGTTGTGCAAAAGCCCATATTTGAAGCTCTTGCCCATGCCCTTATCGTCAGCAGCGTCGACGCCCCTGTGCCCATTCTCCTCAAAATCGTCATCCTCTGGGAAAAAAAAGCAGACTGTGCAGCACTTTCATTAAGATTGCACAGAAGGCTTTATTAGCTACAGCAGACGATAAGCTGCCACTGAATCTATGCATCTGCACCTTCCAAAAATCAGTCTAAAATAAGATAAACAACAAAAGAAAACGCTTTCCTCACAGAATAAATTTATTACCTCAACCTTTCATAAGTATGTAATACAATTATATACCAGAGTGCAGTGCACGAAGAACAAACGGAAGAATTGCTTTGTATTAACCTACCACAGCAGGAAACAAGGGTTGTTATAAAACAAACAACAACAACAACAAAACACTTGAGCACACACAATGACACATAGATATATATATATATACAGACATAGATGCACGAACAAAGCAGAAAACAACAGCTCTCTTTGTCTCAAGTGGGGACTTACAAATATCTAGCGAAATTCGTCAGAGGCAATGTGTAAGCTGCAATGCAAGTGGAAAACAAAAGAAAAAAAGAAAAAATGAACTCCGCAAATTACCAGAGTCCTGGTCCTGTGCGTCGGTGCGCTCAGGCGTGACATGGCGACGCAAAGGACAGATCAGCCCGTTCTTGTCTCCCTTGTTAACATACACGTGGATGAGGCTGGGCAGGTCCGCAAAAGCCACGGGCTGCATGTCCCCTTCCGACTACATCAAACCATCCAGAAAATTACACAATTAGTGAAATACATGTACCATACAGGTACTATGCTATTATTAGTAGTACAGGTCTTCACACAGGCGGAGCTGGGGTGGCCAATTGGTGGGTGGGTGTTTGGGGGTTTAACGTCCTTTTTCCACCACATAGGGTGATATCAAAGACGGGGCAACGATGAAAAAGCCAGCACAAATATTTGGCCCCAGCCGGGATCGAACTCACGACCCGAGCATTAGTAGTCCAACGCTCTACCATTCGACCACCCCGGCTCCCCGGCCAATTGGTAGAGCATTGGACTTCTAATGTTCGGGTTGTGAGTTTGTATCCCTGGGGCCAAATATCTGTGCTGACTTTTTCATTGTTGCCCCGTCTTTGATGTCACCCGTATGTGGTGGAAAAGGATGTTAAACCCCCAAACACCCACCCACCCTTCACACACGCTGTTCAGGACTTTGGGGGGAAAACGATAAAATCTATTGTGGTGATACAAGCTTGAAACATTGTGGCAGGAAAATAACTCTTAAAAACCCATGCAAAAACTGCAAATTTATTTGAAATCTTCAGATCGCTAGAAGCCACTATTACGCAATCTGTAGCGTTCTTGCACCAAGCGGAAAAGTCCATGTCTTGTGGAAATAGTGGCTTGAAGTGGCTCCTACTGGTGTGCATTGGCTTGTTCTTTTAACCAGTCTTATCATACAGCAGGCAGGGTGTGTGTGTGTGTGGGGGGGGGGGGGGGTAGGGGTTTAACATCCTTTTCCACCACATACGGGTGATATCAAAGACGGGGCAACGATAAAAAGGCCAGCACAAATACAGGCCCCATCCGGGATACAAACTCACGGCCCGGGCATTAGAAGTCCAACGCTCTACCATTCGGCCACCCCGGCTCCCCACAGGCAGGGGGTGGTCGGGCTCGGGCTCGTAAGTGATAAATGCAGCTCTTACAACAACAAACTCACCTGTACTGACAGCCGCCCATCTTTGTCTGGCAGGATACGATACTGATGGACACGCAGCTGGTATCTGAGCAGTAGACAAAATACACCGGATTAGCTGAACAGACATGTCCAGAGCAAGCAATTACAAAAAAAAACAACAACAAAAAAAGATCAAACTTCCTTGCAGTTCAGTGGCCCCACTGGATTTCACACTGTGATACAGCAACTCAACGTCGCTGTGGAATTTTGGTGTATGTTAATTTTGAGAACAGCACAGGAGAACTCTACAATGCTTGTCATCTTGCGCTCTACTTAAAATGCACATCAACACCACCAAACTGCAGTCATGCGCATACAGCCTGGCCCTACACCTTGCGCTTTTACCAAATGTGTTGAACTGGCTTAAAGCGCCGCGAGCTGAACCCAACACGCACGCTCACGTCAATCACACACATTCTCTCACACACTGGACATGAACACATTACAATCACGTGGCGCAAAGGGTCAGCTCAGCTATTTAAGTTTTGGAATTTAGAATTGCATTTATTTTCAAATTTTGTGGGCTGAACATTTCCAAAACAGGCTGATGGGCAGGCTACGGGATAAATGGGGGAGGGGGGTCCAATCCAGTCAGCTTGCCTGGTTGGCCACAATTTATGTATCCTTGACTGCGACGCACAAGTTATGCACGCAGGTCCAGTTCACACTGCCAAAGAAAACGGGCAATGTTTTGGAGTCAGCACAAATCTTTACGCCTGCCTCACGTACACCTTCACATGAAATGCGAGAGCAGTGGATCAACCCACTACACCACACTAGCCACCCGTCTACATAACTGAGTATTGTACTGGTGCTTTAACCGACGGGTTGGGTTTTTTTTTTTAACTGGCTCAAAGCACCGCAAACTGAACCAAACACGCACACTCATGTGAATCACACACATTCTCTCACACACTGGACATGAACACATTACAATCATGTGGTGTGAAGGGAGAGCTCATCTATTTACGTTTCGGAATTTAGAATTGCATTTATTTTCAAATTTTGTGGGCTGAACATTTCCAAAGCAGAGGGGGGAGGAAGCCAGAGGACCCGGAGAGAGCCCCCAACAGTCGGCCTGAATGAATGATGCCACGTACGAGAAGAAAAAATTCTATGCCCCAAGTGGGACTCGAACCTGCAGACCTCTCGCATTGGTGACAAAGTCTCTTAACCACTAGACCACCAACCATGTTGTCACCATTTCATATCTAACATGCTTCTGACAGACTGGGGGAAAAAAAAAACAACAACAACAAAACCCCTGCTGCATACAAGGGAAGGAAAGAACACCACTAGTGGGCCCTAGCTAGCAAGTTACTAATTAAGGGAATGGCGGAAAAGCTCATCAACGAACAAGGAACAATAAACTATGAGGAGAAGGAAAATGCTAATTAATGGCACCGGAACACTACGCCTTCGAAGTGCCAAACACAATAAATTATGAGCTTGCGCCATACAAAGGGAAAGATATCATTTTCCACAAACTTTTTCAAGCAGAGTAAAGCTTGTACTTGTAGTTGTACATACCAAGTGTTTGGTGATAATTTGTCTTGAAATACTGAGACACACATTTTGTTTTTTTTGAAATCTCAGTATGTATGACAGGCATACAATGGTGTGTGTGGAAAACTTTTCATCAAATGCGCTGAGTCTGTGCGTTAGAATCAGTCACCTGGGGCACAGTATAGCATCTGAGACCATAGCGGTGACTCTAAGTTGTTCCAAAAGTTTATCGTGTACTGAGCAGATGAAATTATTTGGTTGCGGACCGAGGACAAGCTAGACGGTGCTGATTGGTTTCTATTTTTATCAGCTTTTTCGAGTTGCTGTCTGTTCAAAACGGACCGCAGGCTCAAAGAAAGTCGCATTTCTCGAATGTTAGAAGCCGGTCGCAAAGGCCAAATGAAACATCCTTCTATCTGGCAAACAACCTTAGAGCTTCAAAAGTGTCAGTATTCCATTGCAGCATTAATAATAATAATAATAATAATGAGTATTGTATAGGCGTTTTACCCAATTTCAAGAATCAGCTCAAAGCGCCACGAACTGAACCCAACACGCACGTTCATGTGAATCACACACATTCTCTCACACACTGGACATAAACGCATTACATTTACAATCACGTGGTGATCACGGTCAGCTCAGCTATTTAAATTTTGGAATTTAGAATTGCATTTATTTTTCAAATTTGGTGGGCTGAACATTTCCAAAGCAGAGGGGGAGGAAGCCGGAGTACCCGAAGAGAACCCCCGACGATCGGCTTGAATGAATACGAGAAGGAAAAATTTTTTGCCCCGAGTGGGACTTGAACCCCTGACCTCTCACATTGGTGACAAGTCTCTTAACCACTAGACCACCGACCGCCCTGTTGTTACGAACATACAGGCTTTACCCGCAGAGAGAAAAAAAACAATCAAACACAATTACTCACAGCACGCAGAGAACGTAGGCATTGGAGACAGTCTCACTGTCTCGCACAAGGAAGCTCCCATCCTCCCCGGACTGAAGCAGGAGCTCCTCTGCTCGGAGCCGAGAAATGCCTTTGTGGAAAAACGCGTTGGTGGGCATTTTGTGAAAGCTCCCAGCTCCACGAGCCCCGATCAGCCTCCCATTGGATCTAGTCAAAAAGAAAATGCAGACAATAATTATGTCTTGTTAGGACCAGGTCATACAAAAAAATGTCAAACCACACGACACATTAATGATAATCCAGTATAAGTTTGGGTAAATATCGAACTGTGTACACAGACATTTTCGTTCCTATGACAGACACCTTAAACGATAAGGCATAGCTCTGATGCTGCTTGTGTGTGGAATTAACGTAGAGCTCTGCTGACAATTTTTCGAAGAACAATAAGCCACTGCAATGTGACAGCCCACCATTACCACAACCCCCTCTCCACTCCACTTGAGCCAGATGACCCTACAGGTCGACAGACACAGGAAACACAAACACAGCTACAGCACAACAGAAAACAATAAACAATAGTCTTTCTATTCTAATTATATGACCAGCAACAGGACTTTATACTAGAGGGTGGAACCGGTACGATTTCTCAAACCGGTTTTTAACCGGTTTTTCCAATAAAAAACCGAGGTTTAAAACCGGTTAACCGGATATGTATATGTCGTCTATTGTTTCTAACGTTTCCCCAAGAGATGGAAGGTGGGAAGGGAGGGGGGTCTCCTAGTACTCCAGCTTCCTGTACCCCTGCGTTGGAAATATTCAGCCAACAAGGGTGGGTGGGTGGGTGTTTGGGAGTTTAACGTCCTTTTCCACCACATATGGATGATATCAAAGACGAGGCAACGATCTGCAATTTCTGAAGAGTCCCTTAGTGGGGCGGTCGGTGGTCTCATGGTTAAGAGACTCGTCACCAATGCGAGAGGTCAGGGGTTCAAGCCCCACTCGGGGCAAAGAATTTTTCCTTCTCGTATGTGGCACCGTTCATTTGAGCCGATCGTCGGGGGTTCTCTCCGGGTACTCCGGCTTCCTTCCCCCTCTGTTTTGGAAATGTTCAGCCCACCAAATTTGAAAAACAAATGCAATTCTAAATTCCCAAATTGAAATAGCTGGGCTGACCCTTTGCACCACGTGATTGTAATGTGTTTATGTCCAGTGTGTGAGAGAATGTGTGTGATTCACGTGAGCGTGCGTGTTGGGTTCGGTTCGCGGCACCTTGAGCCGATTCATGACATTGGGTAAAGCGCCTATACAATACTCATTATTATTATTATTATTATTATTATTAATACATGTAATACATCTTTTTTCGTTTTCTTTCCTGACCCCTCTAGCACACTGCTGCTGTCTGGCAGTGGGTTCATGTCTCTTGTCACAGTTTGACTTGCCGATCTCTTCAGGCCAGTCGTTGAACTTCAAGTCATCACTATTCGCGCAATTAGTGAGTTGTCAGCTTTGAGCAAAGATCATTCGAACGCGCAGGACCAGAAAAATGCGCGTATCCTTGGGATGCAGTAAAAGCAATTGTCTGTGCCATTTCAGATTTCTGTACACATTTTACGCACTACAGTGCGTAATCGGAAACACTGTACAAGTCACATAACAATAAAATTTCCAGATCGCTATATATACACATGGCTTCATATTCATGGTACCGACAATACCAACAAATGTCCTGGCTGACTGCAGAGGTGCATATATATATATAATTATAGAAGTGAATATTGTCAACTGTGGCACAGAAACAACAGGACACAACTTAAAGCCTATCTGTTTGTAACACCACTGAGATGGAAAACTGCTGCTTCAGTGCTATAAGGTTGTTTGCCACTGAGACAGAGGGTGTTTCATAATTACAGTACAACTTCTTTTGGGCGACCACTCCATGGGACAGATAAGAGTGGTCTTAAAAGGGAGGTGGCCACCCAAAAGAAGCTTCAGACGGTGAAGAAGTGCAACCCAGGATCATCGTAACGTTGGTCTGCACAGGCGGGTGGTCTCTCAAAGGGATGGTCACCCAAAAGAGGTTCTACTGTAATAATAATAATAATAATAAATTGTTCTTGTATGGCGCAGAAAGTCTGCCCAAGAGCCGGAGCACTCAGTGCGCGCTACACACACACACACACACACACACACACACACACACACACACACACAGACCGACGGACACACACACACACACGGCGGACGTGGGACACAGGGAAGGATACAGTAAAAAAAAATTTAGTTGAAAGCTTGCCGGAACAGATAGGTCTTAAGGTGTGCCTTGAACTGTGACAGAGTAGGGAGATTCCTAAGTGAGACGGGCAAAGAGTTCCAGATTTGGGGAGCAGAGTAACTGAAGGAACGTTGGCCATAAGTTTTCATCATGACGAGTTTCCATGATCTGTGGCTTCTAATAGCAGAGAAATATAACTTTAATTGAATCTATGGTCAGACTGGGGCCATGGGTGAAAGCTGGCAATTTTGAAAATACTGAAACTTCTTTTCCCAGGCCGGGGTGCAGGGGCCGCCTAGGCCCCGGCGGGGTGCAGGGGAGGAGCCCTGCTGGGGGGACCAGGGGGGCCACACCCCCCCGGACAAAACACAAATTTTGCCAAATTTAAGAGCCAATTCTAGGCCTTTCGTGGCACCTGAGAGCATTTGATAGCTATTCTTATCTAACACATTTTCCCTTCAAATTTCAACCCTTAGACTCAAGCTATTACAGACCTCTTGTTGCTGTACACAAGTTTATCCAAATAATCATTGTGGAGAATCAAACTCTAAAATCCACACATTAGAAGACCTGTCAGTTTACTCTCAGAAACTGAGAAAGGTTCAGCATGGTTTAGGGGGTGCCAAAGTGTAGTTTTTGAATAGCAAAGTGTATCTGTAATAACAGGACAATGACACTTTATACAAATTCACAGTTTGCAAGTACACATTTTGATTTCCAAGCACAGGCGTTTCTTTATCTGTGTAAAACTACACAGTGTGTTTACCACAAACTGCCCAACACTTACTATGGTGATGAAGTGTCAAAGCCAGGAGTGCACGCCTGCTTAATTGTTAAGCTAGGGGTGTGCAGGGGAATGCTCCCCAAGATTTGTTTTTAAATACACTGAAATCTGTGTGCGTGATTCAGTTTAAGTGCTTCAGAGGAGGATTGACTGAAACACTTTTTGAGAGGCCAGTGGGACTCATGAAAGTGGTGTATGTATTTATGATGTACGGCGCTTAGAGCCTGTTTTATTTCATGTATAGGCGCCTTATAAGTCGTCCTTATTATTATTAAATCTAAAAACAGCCACCAATTAGCGCCGTCTAGCTGGACCTCAGTCCATGACCAAATAATGTTCGTTGTCTACTCAGTAAGCGGTACACTTAAACAACAATAACAACACACATGTGACCCGTTCTCACAAAAGGGACCATAAGTCGAAATTATCAATTTTGAGATATGTATATCACTGCAACCTACTGTTATGCAGTTTAATTCAATATAAGAATGAAAGCTGTACTACTAAAATTGACAGAGATATCAGCAGTTGAAGTTGGCTACTCGGCACTCTTTTCGCCTGTAGCGGCATTCGGCTTAATAATAATAATAATAATACATAGCTTTTATAGAGCGCCGTTCTCCAACTTCAAGGACTCGCTGCGCGTTAAAGCACACACACACACACACACACACACACACACACACACACACACACACACACACACACACACACACACACACACACGCTATTTACATCCCCTAAGCATACATACAATTGGCAGTGCGACGAACTCATGATGCACACAGACAGACTTAACAGAGGTTTAGCTATCGAAGGCTTGGCGGAAGAGGTAGGTCTTCAGATGCGATTTAAACAGAGGCAGTGAGGTCTGAAGGCGGAGTTCGATTGGCAAGGAGTTCCAGACAGTCGGGGCTAAAAAGCTGAAAGAGCGCTCTCCGGCAGTCTTCATGTTACGCTTCGGAATTTTGAGAAGATTTTCACTAGCGAAACACAGGGTGCGCGACGGTTGATACTTAAGCGCACGGTTACACGACTGCCAGTCTGCATGTTGCCGTACTCGGCTGCCTGCTGGCGGGCAACGGTTTTGGCGCACACGCAGCCAGCGGAGCTGCAAGGTTTCGGCAGTGATTGGTCAGTTGGCTGTACGGGCTGCCTGTGGCAAGCTGGCTGCCAGGAAAAATAGAACGGCTTTCTATTCCCGCGCCGGCACCGGCAAGGGGGATTTGCCAGCTGGCAGCCAGCGATTTAATTAGGGTTGCCAGCCCTGCAAGTACCAATCCTGGCAACGTGTAGCAGCAGCCCATACAGACTTACAGTCCCTTTCGCGAGAACACATCACATAGTTATGATGACCATAGTCACCACAGTGGTTTCAGAGGCTACATCGCGACCCAAGTGACTGATTCTGATGCACAGATTAGGCACACTCATTGAAAAGTTTTCCACACACTGTTGTATGCCTGTTACACATGTATACTGAGATTTTAAACTGTGACCTTCCATGAGAAAACCCGGCTTAAGTGCAAAATTTTCAATTTTTTGTTTTTGTAGCCATCGTAAAGAAACAGACTTGCTCTTTACAGTGCAAAAAAAAAAAAAAAGCGCCCTCCTTTTAAGACATCATAATTTAAGGGCAGAACTACCTGATTTTAGCAAAATCTCAATATCAACCAGATGGCACCTGCTGACCTTTGTTAGCCTCTAGCTCGGAACAGCAGCGTGAGTCTTACGCTGGGTTTTCTCGTGGACGGTCACATATCGTAATTCCGCCCTAAGAAAGTAATCGGACATTTTGAAAATGAATCGGTCTATGACCAATGTCTGACAAGAATACGAAGCCAGGTATACAATCAGGTACTGCACACACATCAAGCGTTTAAAACAAAAATACTGGTATGATCCCGTGCGTTGAAAGAAGGTATACGCTACTACACTTTGAAATGCAAAACATTGCACAGTAGTACAGTTGTATAACCCAGCAAGATGCAGAAACAGAAGTAACACTATGTGAGATGTATCTCAACTGAGCATGTGACAAGTCACTGATTGTGTGCACCATATGAATTCAGATCACCAGATAGCACAGAAGGCAAAATGCCAAGCTTCCCCCCCCCCCCCCCCCCCCCACTCCCTAAATGCACACCACAAACAGCGAGCTGCAAAACTAAAAGTAAACAGGAAGACAGAAAACCCATAGACATAAATTCACCATGCAGGAAGTAAGCACACACACACACACACACACACACACACACACACACACACACACACACACACACACACACACACGTTGGGGAGAGAGACATACACAGAGAGACAGAGACAGAGTCAAGAGAGTTGCTGACATTTTGCTGATACTGTAACTAACAAGTCGAAACAAGCAGGCAGACCTGCAAAACTCAGTCAACAAACTCTGAAATACTGCATGCATCAGTGAGCAGTAAAATGAAATGCAAGCAGAGTGTGCATTTGAAACAGCAAATGTGCTACAAGTACAAACTCGCTCATATTCTCTTCAATGAAAAAAGCAAACGCAAAATATTGATTATACACGTCAAAACTCATTAAACAAATGAACAAGAAATCAAAACTTATTACAGTTAGCATTCCAAACTGAAAAAGACATGAATTAACAAACCCCATCATTTAAGGCCATGGACTGCAAGGGGAAGAAAGAATGTGCAGATACACATAAGATTAATGTTGTCAATTTTAAAGTTAAAAAACATTAACAATGTCAATGATACCATTTTTCACAGATCTCTAATGAACTGAGGAATCTAAAGAAAGATGAAAAAAATGTTTCATTCTAAAATGTATGTACATGTATGCATACACATGTATATATTACAGTAATGTACGGGAAAGGGGTAAACCTAGCTTGAATCAAAGTAGAGAGTAACTGCTTGAATCTTATAATTAATATTTAACACTCTATTTTATTCTCTCTTTTGCACATTCCCGTGGACAAACTGGCCAATTTCTACTATTCAAAAACATAGGCTTACATAGTGAAAAGTATTTTGTGTGTTACCATAAGCCCAGGGCTCCCTAAACTGTGCGTCTGTGCGTAATTTACGCACTGAAGTAAAAATTTACGCACTAAAAAAATTTGAGGGGGTACGTTGAAGCATTATGAACGCGATCTGTGCTTAGCTTGACGCACTACCTCTGCACTACTGTGCGTACGTCTATAGGCTTGTTGTGATCGAGTGAGTGTTCTCCCTTGCCTTGGCCGCGTTCAGTTCGGTTCTGTTTTTTGTTCTGTTGAACGCTCGCAGGCGTTAACTGTCTACTGCTGCAGATCGGCGGCTACTACAGCCACTCTCGCTTAGTGAACGTGCCCCATCTTTTTCCGCTTCTGCGCTCGAAACTATGGACGAAAGATTTTAGAGTCAGTGCTCTTATTACCGATCGGATTCGCTTTCTCTGTGACAAATCATGCCACCGAAAAAAGTGAAAGTTCAAAAGACAATGGACTTTTTCGTCAGTGGAAAAGTTGTGGAGGGGCTCAAGCCCTCGCCCGGCAGCGGGTGCACTTCGGCGTCGCATAGCTACGATTCAGACGTAGCAGCAGTATTTACTGAATTCATAATTCCATGCACTAAAAACTTGAGAAATGATTCTGACCCTTTAAAAATTGAAAGTGGAGGTACAAAGACCCCCTAAAATTTTGAACTGGGGGTCAGTGGACCCTTTAGGTCTGTGGCTTTTAGGGAGCCCTGCTATAAGCCACTGTAGTGTACAAGACTGGCTACTCTCAGTTCACTGTGCATGCACACTTGACTGTCTTCAGTCACTACTACTTGTACATGGTTAATCTGTCAGTGAAAACAGTAAACACCAACAACGAGGTGGAGTATCTGACTTCTGTGTACATCTGTGTGCAACACATTTGCAATACATCTCTTGTTCGCATTTCTATCACACACAACACAAATAATCATTAGTGTAGTGCTTGGACTGAGTGATAGAGGATAAGGAAAGATTTCAACTTGCCCGCTGTATTTTTGGCAACGCAGATGTTTCTTCTCCTAGGGCTCCACCAACACTGGGGTCAGATTCCGGTTACCATGGGGAAATGTACACCATCCACGGCGAAGGAAGGGCGTTTCTTTTCAACAAGAGATCAAAGCAACAGGGATGTGAAAAAGAAGATGCACTTCCGTGTTGGTGAAGCTAGTCGATTTACCGTAAAGGTGCATGAAATGGATCCTAGTCGACTCTAATCGCAAACAAAACATCGACCAACTGCATTCTTGTTACTTGGATTTGCTACCTGTACGCGGGTAATATACCACAAAGAAAATTATCAACAGGAATCAAACATCTGTACAGTTTTTTGTTTGACGTTTCTTTGCAGACGACATATTTGTGACGTCACAGCGGAAGTAGAAGAAGACCAGATAACTCTCCGAGCTGGGCAACAGTTTGTCTCCCCTGCGGGCTTTTTTTTCCCGGAACGAATGTTGACGTTCAGCACTCTGTTGTGTTTTCGAGCGCCTGGCGAGTGCAGACGACTGCTTTCGGTCATGGCTCCCGTGGTTAAGAAGTTCGATTTGCTTGTGATAGGAGGCGGCTCTGGAGGCTTAGCTACGGCCAGGAGAGCTGCAGAATTTGGGGTGAAAGCTGCCGTTGTTGAGGAGGCTCGTTGGGGTGGCACATGTGTAAGTGTATGCTAAGTCAGGAACTGACTTGGAAGAGAGAGAGAGAGAGAGAGAGAGAGAGAAAAGACCGGCAAATTCAATGTGGTTGGTTGCACACGTTTGAGTGAACATGAAAACCTAGCCATATTGGCCCGTTCTTCAGTATGCACGTCTGCAGAGTTGTTTCCCAAAATGCATTTGCTGTGTCATTAATTTTGCACTTATGCGTAACTACTGCATGTGAATGCAGCGGTGGCAGCGAATGACACAGCAGTTTTATTTTGGTGGCTGGTGAATGAAAGGGCTGCCCCTTTCTCACAAGACTGACACCAGGAATAGACTGAACGGGCTGAAAAACCTTGACATGATTAGCAGACTGCATGAACAGGCACAAAAACTTTGACATAGAAGCAGACAGCAGGCAAAACAAATGCAATGAAATTGCTGCATGTGACAGCGAGTGGAGCCCACTAATAGGCATTTCCTAGCAAAGTGTGGAATATAAGAATGTTGAATGAAATGCCATGCTGTCCTTTAGAGAATGGTGTTACAATGAGGGGTTGGTTTAGTGGTTGAAGTTGAGGATAAGTTGGTGTCAGACAAATGGCCGGTACAAATTTTTGCCTCCCATTTGGAAGTCAAAACTCACTGCCCAGATGTCACATCGACAGTGTGTAGCAGCTCATTTATGCCTGAGGCACGTTCAGTTAGCATAGCCCTACGTGTAAAAAGCTAACCCCTACACAGAAAAGCTAGGACCCCTGTGAGGTGCTGAATTTCTAAAGATAGGGGCTTCTTAATTAGCACCTGAACCAAGCCAATAATAGCTCAGCCTCTAGCCGCATGACTGGGGTTACGGGCTATAGAGGAATATCTGATACTTTCTTTATGTTATCATTGATTCTTTCGTTCCTTTGTGTTGTCGGTTCATCCGTTGCTTTTGCTTTGTCTTCTTCAGGCACTGTTCACTTTGAAATTGCCATTGTGAATCATTGATTAAACGACGTGAAATCACAAAGAGTGAACAGTGATAGTGAACAGTGCCTAAAGAAGACAAAGCCTAAAGCAATGGATGAACCGACATCACAAAGGAACGAAAGAATTAACGATAACATAAAGAAAGTATCAGATATTCCTCTAGGCTACCTGTCTCTATCTGTCCACTCTTGGACGTTGTCCTCACTTCGCTTCTTTCGCCCGCCTGCCTGCTCTTTCCTCCCGCTTCCCCTGGAACTGTGCACTGTGCTTTGCAAGGCCTGAGGATCTTGTAACCGATGGCAACCCACTGCTCCTGCCTGCCCAGTTTGTTGGGCAGTTCTCAAATTCCGTGAACAGTAATACCTGCCTTTTTCTGTTTGATACAGGTGAACGTAGGATGTGTTCCAAAGAAGATCATGTTCAACACAGCCATGCATGCGGAGATGATCCATGACCATAAGGGCTACGGGTTTGATGTGGAGCTGAAAGGGTTTGACTGGAGGTGAGAATTGGATGAGATGATACCTTCTTGCAGTGCTCTTTAACCTTCGCGGTACATTTTTTGGTGGAAATTCACCAACACAAGGTGTGGGCGAGTTTGCACCCACGATATATGGCGAGGGTTAACATGTTTTTCTTTCTTTCAAGTATGATATGTTCGCACCTATGATGTATGGCGTGCAAGATTTTAGGTGATGCACGGCGAAGGTCAGTTAATTTTCTTCTCGTACTTTTTTTTCACAACCTTATTCATCACTTGGTAATTCAAAACCTTACACTTCGCAGCTGCCAATACTGGGCAGTAGGGGAGGGGGTTTAGTAGATGGTGTATAGCATGACCTCACATCCTTCCACTGTAGATCTAATTCAGATCACATGCTTAGCCATTAGTATAGATTTAGTGACAATCACTCCTTTTTTATAAGAAGGTGAAATAAAATGTAAGGCTTTTCATTTCATTTCTGTGCCAGCCGCATCAAGAAGAGTCGAGACGAATACATAAAGAGGCTGAATGGAATTTATGAAACAAACCTTGGAAAGGTGAGTACCGGCAACAATGTTACTTGCATCAGCAGTCAAAATATGGAAGAGATGACTGCTTCAGATCTAAATCACATTCCATACAAGTTCAGTTCTCTCCCCTACAGCTTATTAGTCCTTTCCTCAGTTTTCATATTATGTCAACACTGTTTATGTCAACAGCTTGCAGATCTATGCAGTCACTCTCAAAAAAACACTTATAATCACTCATTCTCATTTGCCATGAACAATGTACAGAGTGTGAAAAGAAAACGCGGTTTAACTTCTACCAGTTCACTCCCCTTAATATCGACTCTGAAGTCGGATTGTGTGTCCCCAGTCCCTGCCAAAGAATTACTGCATAATTCTTAAAGCATACTGTTTAGCTGCATTAAAAGTACTCATAGAAGACCAGCAGAGCCGAGTAAAAATGACACAACATGAGCCTAAAATGTTGTGTGGTGGTATTTGGGAGCAGTTTTATCCATAATGTTTGAACTAGTAAGAGTTGAGCCTTTAATACCACATCACATGGCATGACAGGGCACCTGCTTCGACAACGTACGCATGAAGGAAAAAAACAAAAACAAAAAAGATGCCCTCACTCAAGGATTCTTTAATATGACAATAATAATAATAATGAATATTTATTTGCGCTTATTCTTTGTGAGCTCTAAGCGCTTACAGAGGTAAAATAACTAAAAGAAACTAAAAACTACTAGAAAGTTAAAAAGCACTAAAATAGCTAAAAGAACACACACACACACACACACACACACACACACACACACACACACACAGAGTGTCTGTCATTCACTCATCATTGTTGTTGTGCTGAAAACAGGTGTGTCTTAATGGACTCTTAAAAGCTGAAGACTGAGTCTGTGTGTCTGTTGCTTATCTGAGATTTTGTAAACCCATTTCATATATATGTATTGTGATAAAATTCATGTCAGTTCATTATTCTGGTTCTGCAGGCACACGTGGAGGCTTTGATTGGTCATGCTCGCTTCACAGAGGACAAGTGTGTTGACGTGGGCGGACAGAAGTACGCAGCCGATCACATTCTGATAGCTACTGGAGGCAAGCCCATCATACCAGATATTCCTGGTGAGATCATGCTCGTACCACAGCCTTGCTCCTTTCCCTCTGTATAAACTGGTGGTGTAACATTTTATCAGGGCTTAAAATCTTCCACATTTTGGCAGATTTGCACCTTTGGCTAGAAATTTTCCTTCCGTCAGAAAGTGTGTTTCCCCCTCTTATGCACTTAAAATCATTCCAAAATGCACCAAATTGCACAGGTTATGAAAGTGTGCTGCCAAAATAGCGCTCTTCCTCTGAAGCATTTAAATTCATACTGAAAAGCACCAAACTGCACAAATGTTGGTCTAATTTTTTTTTTTTTTTTTTTTTTTAATCCGGGGGAGCAACTCAAGTGTTTGATTTTTGTTGTTGTTGTTGTTGTTGCAGGTGCGGAGCACGGTATCACAAGTGATGGATTCTTTGAGCTTGAACAATTACCAAAGTATGTACGTTATTCATTAGCAGCCTTTCAGCTATGTAGTCAATAGATTTTATTCGTTAAACTCACTGCTGTAAAGACTTTCATATATATGCTGACCATGAAAATTTGAAGAAGAAAAATAGAAGTCAATTTTATTACACTTGTTTTTGGGCCAGTCAGCAGGTTTGAAATTTTTTAGCAAAAAAAAAATAAATTAAAAATTGGCTAAAATGTTGAGTTTGAACCTTTATGTATTTATTGCTGGATTTACAACTCCATGAAGAATAGACGACTCCACTCTGAAAACCCCAAGGTCAAAGCCCAGCCCCTTTACTCTGCCATGTATTGTTTGTTATTTAGGGCTTAACGCCATGCAAGCAACAAAGACTATTTCGCAGCTAACACAGTCCCACCCTGCCAGGTCCTTTAAAACATAAAAGGGCTAGCTTAAAACATGATGTAAATATATATTAAAAATTTGTGAAGCTTAAATGAGATCCAGTACAGTATTAATTTCTTCAGGACTAAAAACAATATCACAGATTGTGTTTGCAAAACAGTACATCCATGACATTTTACGGAAAAAGGGGTGATTTGAAAATGAACGAGATTGACATAATATTATTCCTCAAATGACGTCAGTTGGACTTGATGCTTTCAGTTTCAGTCACATTGAATTACATGTGCTTCCCTCTTTGTTTAGTGTCTGGCAAGAAAGTTTGCCAAACCATGCCATGTGTTGTGCTCATTATGCCACGGCATGCGATTGGCTGAATTTGTAGGGGCTCACCCGTTTTGATTGACAGGAGTGGAGTCATCTGTTACCTTTAACTCTTTGACGACGGAGCGCAATTTCTGACACACGATTTCCTATAGGAAATCGTGTGTCAGAAATTGCGCTCCGTCGTCAAAGAGTTAAGAAATAGGTTCTAGGTGAGTGTTGTAACTTCACAACAATTGCGTTTGTGCACAGTTTACCTGGGCAGTAATTTTTTTGTTTCCTCGTCCACAATAGGAAGGTGGTGGTTGTGGGTGCTGGTTACATTGCTGTGGAACTGGCAGGCATCTTCAATGCACTCGGCTCAGACACCAGCATCCTCATCCGCTTTGATGAGGTGATTATTTTCTTGTATTATGTTTATCAGGGCTTAAAAATCTAAGCTCCCAACAAAAAGCTTTCCGAAGTGTGAAAAAATTTACAGAACCAACCGTGCAAGCACAGTCAACTCTGTCACAGTTGCAGAGTTTTCAGCGTCCCTGAAACCCCAATACAAGCCAAGGGCAGCCTGATTTCACAGCTCAGTTTGCGTTTTGACACTGAGCGAGAAAGATCGTGCAGCACTCAATATCCGCTAGACACTGTAACGATGTGTCTCGCTCACTGACCAAAAGCCAAATAATTTCATGGCAGACTCATGCTCTGGTTTTATAAGGGTCCCTGAAGCGCTGAAAACTGCAACTGTGTCAGAGTTGACTGTGCTTGCATGGTCGACTGTAAAAAAATTTCACACTTCGGAGAGCTTTTTGTTGGGAGCTTAGATCTTTAAAATCTGCCAGCTTTCGGCAGATTTAGGCCTTTGGCTGAAAATGTTCCTCCCTCCGAAAAGTGTGTTTCTTCCTCTGAAGCATTTAAAATCATGCCTCAGTTCAATTCAATAAATCTTTATTATCCCCTTAGGGGAAATTGGGTTGTGGTGATCATAAAAACAGACAGACAGTGCATTAAAAACACTCAAACAAAATAATCAGTAAGCAAACCATACAATATAAAATTAGATGTAACACATTAAATCCCAGCTTAAAATATTCCTTAAATATCACATCAGTACCATCACATCTAAGCTTTTAAAAAAACCCACCCACGCACGCACCCACACACACGCGCACTCACGCGCGCACTCACACACACACACACATACACACGCACACACACACACACACACACACACACACACACACACACACACATGCGCGCACTCGCGCACCAACCTGATCAGCTAACAGCCATGGGCATAGCACCCTAGGATTTTCTATTTAGAATTGAGGATGCTGACAGTTGATGGTATAAAGGTAAGTTGATATCTTTTTGTGTGGCACTTCGGTGCGCGCAGTCGTCTACCAGAAGGAAGGGTTTCAAAGAATATTTTAAAACGTGGGTACTGTCGTTTCAAATGTTGGTGGCTTTGCTCGCGGCTCTCGCTATGAAGAGGTCAGTGAGAGTTTGCTGTCTTGTTCCCACAATCTTACTACACACATTCACAATGCCATTCAATCTGTTTTTCTCAACGCACCAAACTGAGCAGATTTTAGTCTATTTCTAAAAAAATTTCCTCAAAAAAACCCCAGTTTCCTTCCCCGAAGCACTTAAGATCATGCCAAAATGCACAAAGTGCAAAGGTCTTAGTCTTATTTTAATGAAAATTCTGGGGATCGTGCCCTCGCACACTTCTAGCATAATGCGTCTGCTTTGTAGATACGCGCTCATGGCTTTACCACTTAGTTGATAAACGCAAGCTCACTTTTTCTCCTTTGGGATCACTGGCCATTTTAAGGCCTGATAATCTGATTTTGCTTTTCTTTCAAAGGTCAAAATAGTTCCGCTTAGCTTCTCTTCTCTTGCCATGCAATTTTTTTTCCTTTTTTTTTTTTTTTTTTTTTTTCACCTCAGTTAATTTTTACCTTTGTTTATTTTATTGAGTTTGATGTGCACCTGTCACATATATACAGCCTTGGGACTGAGCCCAACTAGCACGTGCTTTTTAATGTACAGCACAGTGCACAGGAGGCTCCAGGCAGAGTTGGATTTCTCGGCTTTGTTCCTATACTGATATAGTGCAACCTTCCTTTATGTTGTGTGTGTGTTTGTGGATAGTTTCACACTCTTGTGTGTCTTATTTCAGGTTCTTCGCACATTTGACCACCTTATAAGTTCGACCGTCACTGCAAACATGGAACAGGATGGTGTTAAAGTATGCAAGAAAACACAGGTATGTCGATTTATAGTTTGGAAGTCATGTACATTTGTATCATCAAGACAGAGTGCAAAACACTTGTTCGATGGTGGTTACAGAGTAGAGGAACAACACACTGGGTTAGATGATGTTGCTTACCAGACACAATTGTGTCAAAAAAGTTTACAGAGAAAACTTTTTATCTTTACCCTTTATCTGGGGCGGTCGGTGGTCTAGTGGTTAAGAGACTTGTTACCAATGCGAGAGGTCAGGGGTTCGAGTCCCACTCAGGGCAAAGAAGTTTTCCTTCTCGTATGTGGCACCATTCTTTCGGGCCGATCGTCGGGGTCTCTCTGGGTACTCCGGCTTCCTCCCCCTCTGCTGTGGAAATGTTCAGCCCACCAAACTTGAAAAATAAATGCAATTCTAAATTCCGAAATTTAAATAGCTGAGCTGACCCTTCATACCACGTGATTGAAATGTCTTTATGTCCAGTGTATGAGAGATTGTGTGTGATTCACGTGAGCGTGCATGTTGGGTTCAGTTCACGGCGCTTTGAGCTGATTCATGAAATTGGGAAAAGCGCCTATACAATACTCATTATTATCATCTTTTTCGGGGAGGAGGGGGGGTCTGCTGCTGTTGTTTTGCACACATATTTTACTGAACAGACCTTTTTCACTTATACTGGTGTGTTGCAGGTTAAGAGTGTTACAAAAACAGATGGACTGATGACAGTAGAGACGACCACGGGCACCATAAAAGATGTAGACTGCCTCCTGTTTGCCATCGGCCGCATTCCCAACACCGACACTCTTGACTTGCAGAATGTGGTAGGTCTTCTCTGCCCAGGGATGAAGGGGAATTTGGCACAAAAGATTTAATTCACATTTAGTCAAAGTTCTTAAGGTCTTTAACCAATTTTCAGAGGTCTGTGAAAGGCTGTCTTTGATATGGTTAAACATTTTATTCAGGCAGATACAAGTCTGCATTTTGCCATCAAACAGTATTGCACAGTAGAGCACAACTAGGTTGATATCACCAATTCGTGGTGAAGACGGATGTTTAAACTTAAATCACAATATTGCGGCAGTCTATATCTGAATTTTGATTGTTCCTTTGTGAACTGTCCAGGTGACTTTCTCTGCCCCCCCCCCCCCCCCCAAAAAAAAACCAACAAAAAAACAGGCTAGAACGTGTACATACTGTACAGAAGAAATGGAAAATGGATAAGCTTTAGAATGAAAACAAACTGTAGCCTGTGCTGTAAAAATTTGATCAGAACAGAAACGGTGTTGGTTGCCGGAGGGACCTTCAGCGGCATCGATGTGAGAACTCTGTGTTTTTTATGCACAGGGTGTGGAGATGGACAGTCGAGGTCACATCAAGGTGGACGAGTTTCAGAACACCAACGTCCCCAACATCTACGCCCTTGGAGATGTTTGTGGCAAGGCACTGCTCACGCCAGGTAAGTACCTGATCTCGTCATTCTGCTTCTGCCTCCTAGGTGACTTTTTGTTTTATTTTACATCGCTTTTCGGTCCTGAGCTAAGGGAGCAGCACCCCTACAGAACATTTGATCCAGCATGCCGATGACGGAGTGTGGCAGCCACGGCGCAAGTTTCGGGGATAAATTGGGGGACACACGCATCAGCGATTATGTCAAATTGACCGCAGAAGAAGAAGAAGAATGTGACATGTGTGTAGTGACTATCTCATTGATCTCCCTTGAGTTTGTTTTTATAATTATCTTCCTTGTTGGTTGCTAGGGTTCGAGAGTTACTTCCCTTGTGTTGAGTAACTGTTCAGTTACACTCGCCGATCTTTCAGAGTCATAATTAACTCAGGAATCCAACTACATGTCTGTGTCTGATGATTCAGTTTGAAGTCAGGAACAATTGACTAACCAAATGTGCGATGCTGATATGTCACCCTGACCCTTATTGTTCACTGTTGAAATTTGTTTATTCAGTGGCCATAGCTGCAGGTCGGAAGCTGGCCCACCGTCTGTTTGATGGAAAGAAGGACTGGAAGCTGGACTATTCCAACATTCCCACAGTGATTTTCTCACACCCTCCAGTGGGCACCGTCGGCATATCTCAAGGTAGCTGAAGTCTAAATCTGATCACTGTTGACTGAGAATTATATTTACTTTAATTAGTTGTTTTCTGGGCAGAATACCTCCAGGATCATTACAGTGGTTCAGAGTGTTGTGTTTGTCAAGTGCCTCACTAATTAGCAGTGATCGCGTTAACCGGTAGTTACCGGTAAAATACCGTTTGGAAAACCAGGATACCGGAAAAATTTGGAGCTGCCGGTCCCAGGAACCGGTTGTAATTTGCTGGAACCGGTAAACACTGTGGCCTCTGATAGGCCCCCCCAGTTTCAGCGAATGTTAATCACTGTCACAGTAGTTTGTTCCCCACTGGCCAGGGCTTCTTTGTTCTTGCGATGGACTCGCTGCTATCTTTACCTCTCATACCGATACAGTGTTGCGATACTGTGATTGTGTTATGTCGATTTGCAGTGTAATTCTTATCACTGGTTTTAATTCTCGTGGGACCGGTTCTGACACAGGTTGTTGAGTGACAGTGTGGGGTAGTCGCTGATGGGACCGGTTTTCAAAATTCCTAGCGCGATCACTGTAATTAGTCTTTGTTGCTTGTGTGGCTTTAAGCCCTAAAAACTCAAGTGCCCCACTACGTGGCAGCCATATTCTGTCTTCAGAGGACTTCGTTGCCAGAGAATGATGGTTGTTATGCTAAGCTGAAGATAATCACCACATAACATAATCTGACACAGCAATAACATTTGGCTGAAGCCTCACAGCTTTGGCCAGAGTCAACAGCGACAAGCCCTTATGAGGTGGGACCATAATGGAAGTGATTCTCTTGGATCGCATACCACTAAAAGTACATGTACTACTATTCCTGTGGGGTGTTCTCTTTTGATAAACGACTTGGCTCTCAAACTCATTGTTTTCAGAGGAAGCCGAGAAGTTGCATGGCAAGGACAAGATCAAGATCTATCAGACGACCTTCACCCCCATGTATTACGCAGTGACAGAGATCAAACACAAATGCAGTATGAAGCTGGTGTGTCTATTGCCTGAAGAGAAGGTAGAGTGTGATATTTTTGTTGTTGTGTTTTTTGTTGTTTTATCTTTGATTTTGTTTTGTTTTTTTATCTGTTAATCTTTTATGTGATCTACGATTGTCCTTGGCTTAATTTTTTTCATTCGCTGGCCTGTTATCACTTAACTATACTACATGTTTGCAAGAGGGGGAAAGGTGATAACAAAATACGTGTATTCTAACAGTTGAACAGTACAGTATTTTATCATCACCTTCAGATGAACTTGCAGAGGTTGTGAGTGTATCCACATGTATTTGACATTTTAGACTTCATTTACTACAGGTGATCGGACTGCACATGATCGGCCAAGGTTGCGACGAGATGCTGCAGGGTTTTGGAGTAGCCGTCAAAATGGGGGCCACGAAGGCACAGTTTGACTCATGCGTCGCCATCCACCCCACTTCATCAGAGGAATTAGTGACCATGCGTTGACATATCAACGGGCACAACACTTTGATGTATTGCGCAGTGTGTTACATAGCCAGACCTGCCTACACTACACATTGACCATAGAAAACTAAGTAATTTTGGGCTTACTACGCAACTACACATTTAATTGCTCCACTACACTTTTTTCCCCCTAAATCTACGTAATTTAGCGGTTAGCGTCAAGTCCGATCTGAACTTTTGCTCGCGCCGATCCAGCGTTTTGAATGAGCCTCATTCAAAGTTTAACAATGTATAAATACCCGGTAGAAAGAAATTTGGCTAGGAAAAAAAAAAAATTGAGATACTATCGTAGTACACTGTAACCAGTTGAATCAAACAAGCCAAAGAATAGAATAGCTGATTTGTAGCTTAAGCAACAAGCTGGCACATTTCGGTTGGGATACGTTAGGACTACTCATTTGGCCAGGAAACTACTCGTTTGGTTTTTGGCATTATACTCATGTCATGTTTGGTTGGTAGGCAGGTCTGCATAGCTTGTACAAGTATGTGTGCTTTGCGTCTGTGCTTTGAAAGCCATCTGCAATAGGGCATGATGGAACTTTCAGCTTTGAAAGGTAAAAGGCACACATGTTATTAATTGTGCCTTCATTGATTGTAGTTTGATTTGAGGAACATTTTGAGAGTCCCAGTTACAGTTTGTATGAATATGAGTATTTGCCTGATGAGTCTTTTATCAGTGTTAATTGCAATATCTCTGTTAATGAGATATGTTTGTATTGTGATATTGTTTTAAAAATTGATAATGGTGTTTGTGGTTTGAATCAGTGAGTGAGTGAGAGAGGAATGTTTCTTAACAGACCAAATTCCTTGCTTGCATCTGTAGTAAATTTTCTGAATGAGTCAAATCAACAGGTGGTGTGGGTGATACATTTTTTTGTTGTATATCTTTGACTTGCACATCACTACATGCGTCTGTTCATCTTGAATGTTTATCTGATGTTTGATCTAGACATTGTGGTTGTATGTTCTGTGTACCCATCAAGCTTATTCTCATAGTCACATGACCCGATTATACTGAAAATGTTCAAGTGTTAAGATATTGACCACAGGTCGAAGATGTTGCGATTGTTTTACCTCTCATATAGAGGAGTTACTATCATTGTTATACTTTGAAAAAAATTATGTGAAAAGTCACATATTTGTATGCCTCTAGAATTTTATAATAAAACAATGTATCAATGTAAACAATGGTTAGTGAGTATCTGAGTGTGAGCAACATGTGTCGAGTAAAAAACAAAAAATGCGAGGTGTATGTACCAGAAAAACACATTGAATCCACAAAATAATGAAACATCGGCGCTGATGATGCATCGCAGTTACGATTACAACAAAATTATATGGTCATGTATAGTGAAAATGGATGGGGATACTTCAGGGTGTCCGGCTTGCTCAGCTCTCTGCTAAGACCAGTTTTGCTGTACCACCAAACGCACAAATCGCAGCTTGTTCTCCGCCGCCTATTTGTGAGTGTGTGTGTGTCGGCCTTCTATACTTTTGCAAGTGCATAGGTTCCCACATAACTTGGTATGTACAAACAGGGTTAATGGAATATTCTCAGACTATTTTCTCACTTCGTTCAGACCCTCTGCCACATGTCACCACACAACAAGCAATGGCCAGACCAACGGAAATGGTGATAGTGACACAAAGCAAAGCTGGACGCTGACAGAGTGCTAACGACGCATGGGTAGTAGTTCTTGATTTATAAGTGTCTCTGTCTATCCTTTATCATTGCTACTCAGTCGTGTGTGTGTGTGTATCTGCTCTTTTACTTTTTTAGTTGTTTTTACGTAGTGTACACTGAGTGAATGTTTTTTTTGTTTTTGTTTTTTAAACTTCGGTTTTAGAATGTAAGGCGCCTAGAGCTCATTCCCCGGGGACAGGCGCCCTATAAATATTATTATTATGGGTAGAAGTTTTAACTCAATTCCTTCCATGAAATTTTGTTCTTGTGCACAGTGGGCTCACTATTTAAAAAAAAAAAAAATCCTGTCTGCATGGATTTAAATTTGGCTTAGTGGGAGTGTTGCACTTTGATTATACTCGTGTTTGCTGCAGTAAGAGCAGTTAAGGAAGCGGTAATCTTGCCTGATTTTCACATGCAGGGCAAAAAGTATTTTTAAAAAATGTGGGATACTCAGTCTTGCGCGATACGAAGTAAAGAAATACGACAGGAACACGTCCTGGAGTTAGGCGGAGGGACCTGGCTGTCGCCAGGAGAGCCGCCGGTCCAGAACGTTTAGTGGAGAAACTGAGCCGCAGGGTGGCGTCACTGTCAGTGTATTTTGTCTTTTGATTGGCCAAAATGAGGTGGTCAGTCACACGTAGGCCTACCTGAAATGAGGCTGTCTGTTGAGTTACGCAGCCGCCATTTTTGAATTTTCACATACAGTTATGCAGGCTGTAGTGAAATGGAATAACGAAAAGGTTTACGTTCAAGAACAGCCGGCTGCTCAGTGTTTCAGTGTATGCTTGGACATGCCAGGTAATTTTCAACACGAGTCAAAGTTACACTGTATATCATTCGAAGCTCGTTCGGCTTCCGACGAATTTTATGTTTCCAAACTCAGGCCGGTATGCTTCGCTGATATCTTTCAGGTGAATACAGGTTGTATTCTTAAGAAACTTTTCTCTACAAACTTCTCTGGACTGACGGTGAAGTAAGACTGGCGCAGTCACCATGATTACGGTTTTGATATCGAGTCAAGCGTCGGAGTCAGTTTAGTTGGAGGTAAGCACCGCATTATGGATCTTTTAGCCCGAGGGAATCGTGTGGCTGGCTCGAACTGCTTGTTTGGCATTGGGATAAAGACTCTCCCTCTCTCTCTCTCTCTCTCTCTCTCGTTGTAATCGTGTGTGTGTGTGTGTGTGTAAAGTTTCATGTTCCAGTTTTAAGTCGTATGTGCAAATCATTTTGGTGGTTTGTTTGTTTGTTTGTTTGTTTTTCAAAACGGCAAGTTTGAAAATTGCTCGCGAGACCAAAACTGACTTCCACCTGTAATCTGAGGATTCTGACATGCTGAGACTTCATGATCACACACACACACACACACACACACAGTCTTTCAAACAAATCTCAGAACAAAATATTCGCGAAACAACGAAGAAAAATTAGAATTTACCAAAAGAAAAAAAAATGTATTACAATACAAATGAGCGGAAACAGCCAACGATGGAGGATTTACACAGTGGATGTCAGTGTATATAATATAAAAAAATCCAAAACACCAACATCACTCATTGAAAAAAAAAAAAAAAAAAAAAAATTCAGAAAAAGGCCGCACTTAGGACTCAGTATGGACATGCACAAAAGTTAGGTATTTTACACGTCTGGGCAGTTATTCACAAAATGACGCCATATCAAAATTCTCTTATATAGTAGTTTTTGTGTTTTCTTGGTTTGTTTTTGTTTGTACATGTAGTGTGTGTGTGTGTGTGTGTTCCGGAAATTTGCTACACATATCTTAATTCTTAATATATTTCCGTGTGCCCCCCCCCCCCTCACCCCCAAAGGAAACATAACCCAGTCAACCAACAGACAACTAGCGAGCAAACAAACAACAGGAATATGGTTTAGCAAGGTGACAATATCATTCAGTTGAGGTTTAGTGGAAGTTATGCTTCCTGACTGAGTGTTTCCATGCAAACAAAAAGCGCGTTTACCGAGCTTCCATTCTTCCATACTTGTGCTTGCTTGGACAGGGGATTGAGTTCCGTCTTAACCTATTTAGTATGATCTGAGATATATTGTGTCTGGTCAGACAAAACGCGTTATTTTGCTGGAAAGGAGAAACGGCTGATCACGGCAGGCCACAGCCGATCTTCACTGGCGGCAGGCAGGAAGAATATCTTTCAGTGCAATTGTTAAGCGGCGCCAAAATGAGGCAATTGTCTCAGGATGTCCTCCCCATTCGATGTAGGTCGTTGTGTTCATCAACGCTGACATGGCGCCCGATAAGTCACGTGCAGGAACGTGCTGCAATATTACCACCACCATGACGTCATTTCGGTCTACCACGTGACTCAGGCACATTTCCAGTTCAAAGTGACACCAGTGACTCTCAGCGAAGTTGGGCGAGAAGACGGCCAGAACTCTCTTGCTGGCTTCCAGACAGTCCTGGATGTTGTCTACGATGTTCTTGCCTGGAATGAAGTCGCGCTGATGCACGCACAGTCGGAGCCCCATCTGCTGCTCCAGCACAGGGACCAAGTGGTGATTCACCCAACGTTCATCCTCACTGTCGTAGGACACGAAGAGATCGTACTGAAGGTCTTCCGGACGACGCTGCCTTTGTCTGGCCTCGGGGTGACCCCGGAACGCCTCGTACAGCACCAGGCGGATGTGCCAGCGATAGCGGTAGACTTGCAAACCCAAAATCAGCATGGAAATCAGCAGAGTCGAGCAGACGACGACGAAGACGTAGGCATCATGACCAAGAAGACACGGCTGCTCGTTCTGGAGGAAGTCGGCCAGGTGTTTGCCAGGGATGTTGCTGCATTCGTAACGACTGTAAGGGTTGTGAAGGTCAAACAGCTCTGGTTGTGACACCAGCCATTGGCGGAACCATAGCAACGAACACGTGCATTCAAACGGGTTGTGGCTGAGGTTGAGTGACGTTAGTCGTCTGCGTGTGTTCGAGCTGAACGTGCTTTCAATGATAGTGGTGATCAAGTTATCATCCAGTCTCAGAATTCTTAGCTGATCGTTGTCGTCAAAAGCTCCATCTGGGATTGCAGAAATCATGTTAGTGTCCAAATGAATCGTGGTCACATTTTTCAGTTGCTTGAAAAATCCTATTCCAATGCTTTCTAAACCGGTGACAGCCAAGTTCAGAAGTCGCAAGGATTTTAAAGGAGCGAACAGAGTTTGAAATTTAAAGTCACTGATCCCTCTGAAGACATTTTCTTCTAAGTTGAGCTCAAACAGGTTTGTGCAACCAGCGAAGGCGCTGTCACTAACACTGTCTGATGCAAAGTGGAGTTTGTTTTGGCTGAGGTCCATGGTCAGCAAGTTAGGATTACCAAAAGCGCGGTGTTCTACCGTAAAGGCCGAACCGGCGCTTCTCAAAAACAGGTGCTGAAGTGCAGGATATCTACTCCTTTCGTTGGAAAACTGTCCAGTCTTAATCCGTTTAAAGAAATTCCTTGCCAGGCTGATGTTGGTAAGTTTTGGAAAACACATGATGTTTGCAAATGGAAGGGGATGCGAGTGACCCACAATGTTATCGCTCATATCGAGAGATGTGAGCTGAGGAAAGAAGGAAGCCCAGCGAGGTGGACCAGTCACTGCCGAATCGTAGCACGAATATATGATACGGCGCAAGTCATTGCCACCGATGATCAGTTTCTCTAGCTGTGGCATGCGGTCAGGGATGAGAGAACTGCATTGCGCTCCGGCAATTTGAAGTTCCCGTAACTTCGGCATGTGTTTAAAATCTGTCATATTGATCTCCTGAAAGTTGTAAAAGTTCAAAACCAGTACCTTGAGCTGAGACAAGCGCGATATTTTAAACTGGAACGTGCTGTAAACTCGAAAACTGTCGGGAGTTTGAGAAAGGTCCAGCTCTTCCAAAGTTTCTATCTCTAAAATTGGCAAAATATTCCCAGAAACAAAAGGATTTCTACTAAAATCGAGAACCTTCAGTCGCTTCAGTATCTTAAAACTCATTATATCGATTACTTCAATGCTGTTATTGCTGAGATCGAGGTGAGTAAGATCACGGACATTTCTGAACGTCGACTCACTTCCAAGAAGCCACCTCAGTATGTTGGACCCGAACAGCAGCGTGGTGATTGGTCTAGAAAAGGCAGGAATGACCGTGAGTCCCGCTCCGGAACAATCAGCCACAGTGTCATGGCATCTACAGCAATTCGCCTTACCCCATGCGCTACCACAAGGCGTCCACGGGCCAGAGGGTGGGTGGAGTGAAGGCAGCGAACTGAGACGGCCATCTGTAGGTTTGAGCAGCACACAGACACACCATATGGATATGGCAATGAGGCAATACCGTAATGCCATGTTCCAGTCCGTAACTACAGGCACACAGGTCACGGAAGAACCGCCGAATCGTCCACACACACCCAGCAGGGATGATGTTAATGCTGAGGGGCTTTCTGTCAGCGTCGCTGCCGAATTATCAAATGATAATGTAACAATGCCTTCCTCTTATACTAGGATTGTCCAACCTTGCTTTTTGTCCACAGTCAGTACTGATTGCTTTCGTTGTGATTTGTCAGATGACGTGGCACCAATCAGCGAGCTCGTCAGTTTCGGAGCTCATTCGTTTTGTCCGGATTTAGGTTCTGACTGGACATACTCCTGGCCAAACGGACTCCATACTTGATCCCGGGAAATGGGTTAGCCTACGTGAACGTCAGACGCAAGGGATCAGTCATGACAATACATCAAAATAATGACTCACTGATTGTCTATTTCCGTCCTCGTTCAGCGAACGAAACTAATAAAACCGTCATGTATGTTCCACGGACGTCTCATATCCGAGTAAATCGAAGTAAAGTCAGGGTGAGTGGGTGGGTGTTTGGGGGTTTAACGTCCTTTTCCACCACATAAGGGTGATATCAAAGACGAGGCAGCGAGAAAAAGGCCAGTACAAATATTTGGCCCCAACCGGGATTCGAACTCACGACCCGAGCATTGAAAGTCCAACGCTCTACCATTCGGCCACCCCGGCTCCCCCGAAGAAAGGTCAGAGGTCAGTTCAAATGACAGAGACTCTCAGTTTCAGTTCTCTTTTATCTGTTCATGAAGCTTAATAATAATAATAATAATAATGAGTATTTGTCTGGCGTGATTAGAAATTAAAGTACAGTAGTTGCAATAATAGCTCATTTACACGATACTTACATTTATGAGAAAAAGGTTAACTGAGATATCAGAACCGTGCGCTCTCTGCGTAACCAAACTATATTTAAACAAGGAGGAACGGCCCCGTCCTACAAAGTTGTTTCTCCAAACTTCATTTTATTTTGTCTTTGTAGTTATTGTTGCCGGTTCTTCCCTCTCCAAGTTCTACCAATGACACTAGATCCTCTACGACCTCGACCGATTAGCCACGTGACTGGGGGTGAGGCCGGGTGGGGGAAGAAGGGAGGGAGA
Source organism: Batillaria attramentaria (assembly GCA_018292915.2). Classification (NCBI taxonomy): domain Eukaryota; kingdom Metazoa; phylum Mollusca; class Gastropoda; family Batillariidae; genus Batillaria; species Batillaria attramentaria. The sequence goes on from JACVVK020000231.1 coordinate 483,013, forward strand.
GAGAGAGAGGCAGAGAGAGAGGGTGGGTGAGTGGGTGGGTGGGTGTTTAGGAGTTTAACGTCCTTTTTATCCCACATAAGGGTGATATCAAAGACGGGGCAACGAGAAACAAGGAGGAACGGCCCCGTCCTACAAAGTTGTTTCTCCAAACTTCATTTTATTTTGTCTGTTTTGTTGTTATTGTTGCCGGTTCTCCCCTCTCCAAGTTCTACCAATGACACTAGATCCTCTACGACCTCGACCGATTAGCCACGTGACTGGGGGTGGGGCCGGGTGGGGGAAGAAGGGAGAGAGAGAGAGAGGCAGAGAGAGAGGGTGGGTGGGTGGGTGTTTAGGAGTTTAACGTCCTTTGCCCCCCACATAAGGGTGATATCAAAGACGGGGCAACGAGAAAAAGGCCAGCACAAATATTTGGCCCCAGCGGCCAGGATTCGAACTCTCGGCCCAAGCATTGAAAGTCCAACGCTCTACCATTCGGCCACCCTGTAGAGAGAGAGAGACGTCAGTTCCGTGATCTAAACATTTGACGTCAGCCTCAGGCAGGTCGTCGTACAGAGAGAGAGAGATGACGTCAATTCCGTGAAGTAAACTTTCGACGTCAGCCTCTAGCACTGAGATCGTCTGAGGATGCTTGTTCATGTCTTGTGATTTCCCTGTTGGCTTTGTGACTTCTCCGACTGAATTATTTTTCACATGAAATCTGGAAGATCTAGAGGGCTGATGAAATGTCGGAAGCAGTGGCGATACTTGCAGATTTTGTCTGTGAACTAAACATTTGACGTCAGCCTCACGCTGCTCGTCTGACAGATGATACTTCTACATATCTTGTGATTTCCTTGTTGCTTTTGTGACTTCCGGGACTGAATTAATTTTGACATAAAATCTGGAAGATCTAGAGAGCTGATGAAACGTGGACTTAAGTGCCTTGGTTTGTACTTACGAAATTGCAAAATTGGAACTTTTTTGACTGGCGCTTCTCGCAGAAACGTGAAAAATGTGTTTATCTAAAAGCTCTGCTATTCTTAATACTAAAGCTATAATAGTGCAGCAGTTCATGTCATATGTGCAGTTGGCACAAGTGACAAAAATACCGGAATGATGAGTAATTTGAAGGAGTCTTTTCATAGATATTTGGCCTTATATGCAAACAACCCCTACCTCGGAAATATTTTTCTTACACAAAACCTGTCAGAGCTACATAGCTGTGCTACGAAAACAGGCAGTATAATTGGATGATCTTCCCAATTTCAGAAAATGAAGCCATTTGAACATTTTTTGCGATAAAATTCATAACATGACCGATTTTTAAAAATCGGCGATAACTCTTTTGAAAATGCAGTAGGCTAAAAATCGTGAAAGGTAGGTCTGGAGAAGGTGAATTCCCATTTTATCTCAAAGTAAAAAGGCCTCCAACGAGGTGGTTTAGGAGATAGCCATCATTACATCCGTCCACACACACACAGACACACGTCATTCCCGCCAAAAAGAACGCAGCAGCAAAGTGTGCACGTAAGGTGTCTATGACGCAGATTTCGTTACGTCACTGTGTGCGTGAAAGTAAGTATTGTGTGGAGAAACGTCACAGTCTTGTTTTGTATCACTGAAACTTGCTGCTGCGCGTAGCAAAATCTGCCCCGTCTCATAAAGTTGTTTCTCTATAGAGAAACAACTTAAAAAGGCCAGCACAAATATTTGGCCCCAGCGGCCAGGATTCGAACTCTCGGCCCAAGCATTGAAAGTCCAACGCTCTACCATTCGGCCACCCTGGCTCCCCAGAGAGAGAGAGAGAGAGAGAGACGTCAGTTCCGTGATCTAAACATTTGACGTCAGCCCAGGCAGGTCGTCATACAGAGAGAGAGAGAGAGATGACGTCAATTCCGTGAAGTAAACTTTCGACGTCAGCCTCTAGCACTGAGATCGTCTGAGGATGCTTGTTCATGTCTTGTGATTTGATTTCCCTGTTGGCTTTGTGACTTCTCCGACTGAATTATTTTTCACATGAAACCTGGAAGAATGATCTAGAGGGCTGATGAAATGTCGGAAGCAGTGGCGATACTTGCAGATTTTGTCTGCGAACCAAACATTTGACGTCAGCCCCACGCTGCTCGTCTGACAGATGATACTTCTACATATCTTGTGATTTCCTTGTTGCTTTTGTGACTTCCGGGACTGAATTAATTTTGACATAAGCTTAAAATCTGGAAGATCTAGAGAGCTGATGAAACGTGGACTTAAGTGCCTTGGTTTGTACTTACGAAATTGCAAAATTGGAACGGAAACGGTAATGACTGCGAAGTGGTTACAAGTTAAGCAAATAAAAGCGACACAAAAGGGACAGAAACCACTTAACTTTGACAAAGGACGGCACAGGTCGACGTTTCGGCTTACGCCTTCTTCAGGACATAAACAAATGGGACATAACTTCAACAAACAAACAAAAGGTAACTCTGCGGACGTACATGTACTGACATACACGGCGCGGGAGAAAAAAAGAAAAAAAAAAACGGTGGGCGAGAAAAGGACCAGAAAAAATAGTAAAAATATCACAACACCCATCCTTTGGTGACAAAAGACCATGGACTGTGTGTGAAAAAAAAATGTTGGGCAGAAAAGAACAAAAAAGAATAGTGAAAATTAGCAATCACAACACCCATCACCCATCCTTTGGTGACACAGGACCATGGGTGTTGTGATTGCTAATTTTCACTATTCTTTCACTATTGCATAAAGTTATGTCCCATTTGTTTATGTCCTGAAGAAGGCGTAAGCCGAAACGTCGACCTGTGCCGTCCTTTTGTCAAAGTTAAGTGGTTTCTGTCCCTTTTGTTTCGCTTTTATTTGCAAAATTGGAACTTTTTTGACCGGCGCTTCTCGCAGAAACGTGAAAAATGTGTTTATCTAAAAGCTCTGCTATTCTTAATACTAAAGCTATAATAGTGCAGCAGTTCATGTCATATGTGCAGTTGGCACAAGTGACAAAAATACCGGAATGATGAGTAATTTGAAGGAGTCTTTTCATAGATATTTGGCTTTATATGCAAACCACCCCTACCTCGGAAATATTTTTCTTACACAAAACCTGTCAGAGCTACATAGCTGTGCTACGAAAACAGGCAGTATAATTGGATGATCTTCCCAATTTCAGAAAATGAAGCCATTTGAACATTTTTTTCGAAAAAAATTCGTAACATGACCGATTTTTAAAAATCGGCGATAACTCTTTTGAAAATGCGGTAGGCTAAAAATCGTGAAAAGTAGGTCTGGAGAAGGTGAATTCCCATTTTATCTCAAAGTAAAAGGCCTCCAACGAGGTGGTTTAGGAGATAGCCATCATTACATCCGTCCACACACACACACAGACACACGTCATCAGTTCCCGCCAAAAAGAACGCAGCAGCAAAGTGTGCACGTAAGGTGTCTATGACGCAGATTTCGTTACGTCACTGTGTGCGTGAACGTAAGTATTGTTTGGAGAAACGTCACAGTCTTGTTTTGTATCACTGAAACTTGCTGCTGCGCGTAGCAAAATCTGCCCCGTCTCATAAAGTTGTTTCTCTATAGAGAAAGAAGAAGAAAGATACACACTGAGAAGTAAATGTATGTACACATAGCGCCTCTCTCTCTATCTCTCTCGCACTCTCTCTCTCTCTCCTGTCGTTTTGATTTACCATAATTACGGATCGATTTAGTCTGCCATTGCAACACTGTCACAATGTATTTTGTTCCAGCCTGAGCATCGCCATAAGCTGTGCTTGTTCATGCTTATAACCTGTTACGTTTCTACAATAAACTTGTTTAAACCAAGTAAACACATGTATGGAGTCGTTACGAATGTAGCAGCGTCGATGCGTTTTCCTAGGGGCTGAGTGTTGTCGATTGTGATCCCGGATCCAGTCACCCACCAGAAACATGGGGACTTTCCCCATTGTTTTCCGACTACGTTTCGTAGTGGCCAGTTTCCCTCTTGCAGTGACAGGCGAATCTATTGTCCGGCTTATGACAGTCGCGACCAATGTCAGTTGTAACACATCCTCGTTAGTGATTGTGTCACGTGATTTTGACACACACACATACCGAAACATACTAATACTTATCATGATACATATTATTTACGTATCAGTCAGTCTGATAAAATGACACAGTACGCTGTCTGATTTCGGATTCTCGCCAGAAGAAGGCACGTGACTAAAGCCGTTCTGTTTATAAACTTCCGACAGGAACAATAACCCTACCCCCCACCACCATCACCACTAAAAGCAACAAGTAACCCCCCCCCCCCTCACCCCACACCCCCCCCCCCCCAAAAAAAAAGAGAGAGAGAGAGAGAAGGAGAGAGAGAGAAAGAAGAAAATGTCGCTAGATGCTTAATGGAGATTCGCGAACTGCACTGCCATTTGTTATCAAACAACCCATATTCAGTATTACTTCGACTATTCGAGGTTTTCAAATCCATACCGCCGAAATTGTACGATAGTGATCATTTCGGGTGGATGGGATGCGTGCTTGTGGGGGTTTAACGTCCTTTTCCACCACACACGGGTGATATCAAAGGAAAAAGATTATTTGGGTACCAGCCGGGATTCGCGTGTGATCATTTCAGTAATGCTACGAGTAAATATTACTTTATGCCAGATTAAAGAGGAAAACTCAAAATTACGAAACCTCAAAGGCCCAGGTCTTGGGTTTGTGTGTCACCAGGCTAACTGGGGCGGCTGATATGGCGATCAGTTCTGTCGGGGATTCATAAAGCTCCCCCAGGTCAATTCCAACCGCACAACCGCAGTGACAATTATAGAAGATTCTAATGGTAGATTACAATGAACAAACAATAATCATGACAACTTGAAGAGCGAAAAATGGAATTAAACAGTAACCAAGCAAATAGCAAGATGTGAAAATAAAAGAAGTCTTAAGAGATGAGAAGATTTAGCCTTTTCAAGGGTGCGCAGATAGAAAAGTCGTACACACTGCCTTCCACACGTTCTGGTCAGTTTCTTGGCACAAAGCGTTATCTGTGGTGGTTCGTACGGTAGTCGGAAGTATTCAAACACTGAATCCTGACAGTTCAGTTCTTGGAAGTAGAAGTTAATTTTCCTACACATCTCAAGACTTGAACCATTACTGACGGCATCCTGGAAGGATGTCCTTCAGCGCAATTGTCAAACGGCGCCAAAACGAGGCCACTGTTTCAGGGTGTTCTCCCCATTCGATGTAGGTGGTTGTATTGGTCAGTGCCAACATGGCGCCCGACATGTCACGTGCAGGAATATGCTGCAAAATCACTATCACCATGACGTCATTATTGTCGATCACGTGACTCAGACACATCTCTAGCTCGAAGTTGCACCAGTGGCTTTCTGCGAAATTGGGTGAGAAGACCGCAAGAATTCTTTTGCTTGCGTCTAAACAGTCCAGGATGTTGTCGGTGATGTTCTTGCCCGGGATGAAGTCGCGCTGATGTACACACAGCCGGAGCCCCATCTGCTGCTCTAGGACAGGTATCAGGTGGTTGACCACCCACTGTACATCCTCACTATCGTAGGACACGAAGAGATCGAACTGAAGGTCTTCCGGACGACGCTGCCTTTGTCTGGCCTCGGGGTGACCCCGGAACGCCTCGTACAGCACCAGGCGGATGTGCCAGCGATAGCGGTAGACTTGCGAACCCAGAATCAGTATGGAAATCAGCAGAGTCGAGCAGACGACGACGAAGACGTAGGCATCATGACCAAGAAGACACGGCTGCTCGTTCTGGAGGAAGTCGGCCAGGTGTTTGCCAGGGATGTTGCTGCATTCGTAACGACTGTAAGGGTTGTGAAGGTCAAACAGCTCTGGTTGTGACACCAACCATTGGCGGAACCATAGCAACGAACACGTGCATTCAAACGGGTTGTGGCTGAGGTTGAGTGACGTCAGCCTTCTGCGTGTGTCCGAGCTGAACGTGCTTTCGCTGACCAACGATATCTGATTATCGTCCAGTCTGAGAACCTCCAGCTGATTCAGTTCATCAAACGTCCCGTCAGGGACTGCAGTGATCAAGTTGTCGTTCAGCAAAAACTCTTTCACATTTTTCAGGGTTCTGAAGAACGTTCCGCTGATGTTTTCGAGTCTGGTGCCGCCAAGGTTCAGAACACGTAAGGACTTCAAAGGGGCGAACAAACGCTGGAATTTGAGTTCCGATGTCTTTCTGAGGAAATTCCATTCAAGATTAAGCTCGGATAGGTTTGTGCATCCGCCAAAAGCTTGAGAGCTGATCCTTTCTGATGCAAAGTAAAGTCTGTTAACGCTCAAATCCAAGGTAAGCAAGTTGGAATTGTTAAATGCAAAAGGTTCTAAAATGAACTCTGAACCTGCGGCTTTCAGGGACAGATGCTGAAGTTTTGGGTATCTGTTCAGTCCATTGAGTCTGCGGGAAAACTCGCCTGTTCTGATTTCTTTGTACATACTCCGCTCAAGACTGAGATTCCTCAACTGAGGCAAACATCTTTCGTGCCGAAACGGTTCCGTGTAAGTTCGACCAATCAGGTTCCCGCTCATGTCAAAGGAAGAGAGATTCGGGAAGAAGGAATCCAGCAAAGTCGGCCCTGTCTCCAGATTTACGTCATAGCAGGTGAGAATGAAAAGGCGAAGGTTGTTGTCTCGAAGATCCAGTTTCTCTAAGTGTGGTAAATGGTCAGGATAGAACTCAACGTTTGTGCTTTGTATTCCAACGATTGAAAGTTCCCGTAAACGATCAAGTTGCTTTAACATTGTCATATTTATTCGTTCAAAGTTGTAGAAATTTAGCCTAAGTATTCTGAGCTTGCTTAAAGGTGGTAACGGGAAAAGCATGAACTGGCGTGGAAATCCGGGCTGATTGCTGAAGGAAACATCAAGTTCTTCAATGTTTGCAACACTTTCAATTACCATATGTGCAGTGTGCAGCTCCCTGAAATTACCGCTGACATCAAGGACCCTAATTCTGTGAAAATGAATAGCAAGGAACGGGTCAACATCAACAATTGCATTGTGGCTGACGTCAAGATGAGTGAGATCTGGGAGGTGTTTGATGTAATAACCGTACAAACCTGGACCCAGTTCATTGAAACTGAACAGCAACATGGTGACGGACTGGTTAAAGAAGGGAATGACTTTAAACTTGGCTCCAGAACAGTCAGCAATACTTCCTCGACATCTGCAAAGGTCTCCGAAGTCAATGTCGTAAGTAAACTTGCAAGAAGACCAAGGTCCCGGAGGAGGTTGTAGGGAAGGCAGCGTACTTCGGTGACGAACTACAGCGTTGGAAAGTTCAAAGATCGAGCAAAGTACTGTAATCGCGAGACACAGCGCCGCTTTCACCATCTTCTTCTTCTTCTTCTTCTTGGCGGTCGCTGGGGTCACACTAGCAGGCCGGTTGTCACGATGAAGTGGGCCGTTTTCTGAAGGGGGGGTGGGTGTTTGGGGGTTTAACGCCCTTTTCCACCACATAGGGTGATATCAAAGGCGGGGCAACGATGAAAAAGCCAGCACAAATATTTGGCCCCAGCCGGGATCGAACTCACGACCCGAGCATTAGAAGTCCAACGCTCTACCATTCGACCACCCCGGCAGACTGGTCTATCTTTGTCTTAGTCACGGGGAGAGTGCGCAGTAATATACTTCAAAGCAATGTTCTGGAAAATCCGAATGGACAGACGATTTCTTTTTCTCGAGAAAGGCTTCCTCACACAGCAGCACGGCGACGCTCTTCCATGGGCGGCGCGTACGTTACGTTCAGTTTCAAGCGAGAACAGGAATAAAGCTACTACACACTGCCGCTACGTCTATAGTCTTCAGTCTGCATCACGGCGTCATATGCCGCTACTGCAGACGACTTGGGACAACCGCAACTCAACAAGCGTCAAGAAAGTGTCAGTTTGGAACTGACGTAGCAACCGCTGTGCATGTCAGCCCATCGACCATGGCAACGGTTCATATGGTTCTCAACACTGAGCCTTGTGGTTTCTTAAGTTCCTTTTATTGTGGATCCCTAACTTCCGTGAATAATATCCAAAGATAATTTAATTCGAATGAACAGTCAGGCTGTTTTGAAGAGGGTGGGGGTTGGGGGGAGGTGTCTTTTTCCTTCGGTGTGAAACAGAAAACACAGGGAAGTCCAGCCTTAAGGAAGTTCGGCGACTGCTTAGTTGCGATTGCAAACAGAAATATTCAGTTGACTTAAGAAACCATAATAACGTTTGCTGGCCGTGGAAAACTCAACTGTCCGTACACGTCTGTCGTGTTTGCCGGTTGTCGTGGTCGAGAATGCCACCGGCTACTGCGATTTGACTTAAGGGCCCGTATGTAATAGTCGAGGTTAGGGCTTTTAGCCCCGGGTTAACCTCGAACTAAACTAGCTCAGGGGTTAAACTTTTCGGTTTTTTTTTTTTTTTTTAATCAGGAAGCGGGCCCATTCCAGGAAGGTGCCTAAGCCGTTACAGAAGGATTTTTTCTTCCTTTCTTCGCTTTCTTATTTTTGTTTTTGGGTTTCTTTCGTCCTAGTCTGGGTTAGGCCCGTAGCTGTGGGTTAAATTAACCTCGACTATTATATACGGGCCCTGGTAGCTGAACGCAAGGCTGTCTGTGCATAAGGACACACTCTCTAATCACTGAATTAAACGGACAGCGCTACAAGAGGTGTCAATGGAGAGGCTCTTGCCTTACTAAGAGATGTTCGGAAGAGATGTTAGTTTCAAAGAGGGTAATCTTTGCATGAGTGCCTGTCATCCGCAAAGTAACTGCAAAAAACAAACAAGACTGAGTACAATCTGCATATGGACTCCATATATTGAATTAGTGCCTGTCATCTATCAAGTTTTTCATGTCATTGATAGTTTATCGGTATTGAGGAGAATGAAAAAATAAACTCTCAGGCTGCAACTATTTGTTTTCGTCCACGATGATAATATTGTCCACGTTGGACTCTCAAATTCTCCAATGCGCATTTCGTGAAATACGCAACAAAGTTTTGCTCATTTCATGAAATGGCCAATAAATTTGGCCGTTTCATGAAATGTGCAATTTTGCTGCGTATTTCACGAATTGAGCAAAATCGTGCGTATTTCATGAAATGGGCAGTTTCAGAAATTCAGTCAGTACGCATAGCACATGTGTTCGTGCATGTGTCAGTGGCGTGACGCTAGTCAGCACAAAAACAGCTCAGATCGATCTTTCATCCTAATGTTAGCAATGATGATGATGATGATGGAGACTTGATATAGCGCACGGCTCTACCCTAACTGAGTGCTCACGGCGCTTAGGGGGAGATTTTGAAAGAAAGATAGTAAAAAACAACAACAAAAACTGCAGATGATTACTGGGGTGAGGCACTAAAGAGATGAGCATCCAGGCGTTTCCGAAATGTGGTAATGGTGACTGCCTCCTTCTCAGGGAGAGAATTCCACAGTTTCGGCGCTGCATTTTTGAAGGACCGTGCACCATGCCTCTTCTTCAAAGAGGCCTTTAAGAAAGCAAGCAGGGTTAAGGAGAGTAGGATAGTCACGACTGACCTACAATTATTTCAATGGCTATTTTGGAAGAGAAAGAACCGACTGTAGACTGATCAGATACATGTACCTAGAACAAACAACATTTTGTTATAACTGCTCCTTCACGGAAGTGCTTTGAAGGCGTAGGTCAGATTCTACACACACAACATTGTAGGAAAAATTGTCGGTTGTTAGTTTCAGTTCCATGATAATAAATTTTCAAAATGTGCACACCACGAACTTGCCTAGAAAGAATGAGAAAGCGTTTAACACTGAGAATGGCATTTATTTCAGTCTGCTTCTACTTCTTGCTTACCAGCATTCAATATTACTGTCACCATCGCCCTCCTTGACTAGTCGCTTGTCAGTGTGTTGGTAATTTGTGACTCGCTTTTTTCAGGTTCAGAGTTTATCATTACCAAGGTTGTTTATATTGGGATTTGTGGTGACAGGTTTGAGGATATTTTCACACACACACACACACACACACACGGGAAAGGGAAACAATTTAGCCTAGTAGCTCTTGTATGTATCCTGGATCAAATAAAGGCGGAATACATTCCCTTGGTACAAAAAGCCAAGGAATCGGTATCTCTGTCCCATGGGCTTGTACTGGTGTTTAGCGACAGACATGAGGACTCGGTTCCTCTCTTTGCCAAACACACACACACACACACACACACACACACACATGCACACACGCATGCACGCACACACGACAGACACGCCGAAATAGAAAGTAAATGGATACTTTATTGCATAAATTTTTTTTTTCTTCATAGGCCATACACAGGAGTACAGGAATATTTTCTACCTCTAATCTGTTTGTTTTGACAATGCTGGACAGCCATACGCCACCACACACAGCGAGAAAATATATTGCACGTGAACATAAAAAAGCAGGATTTTTTTGTCAAACCTTACACATTATCCAAATACTTTTGTAGGAACATTGAGAGACCAAACACAGTCAGTAAGAATACTTAGACCACAGTAGGAGTTTTTGAACAGAGAGGAGGGGAGGTGGGGGGGGGGGGGGGCTAAAGAGTGTAGGGGGTAGAGGAGAGAGGGAGAGAGAACACGATAAAGGTCTAACTGTTGTTATTAGTGTTTTGTACAGCAGGCAATGAATGACAGCTACACAGTCTAAAACAATAACTGACAAAAAGTCCATGCTTGTATGTTTGTATAAATACTGGAAGGGAAAAAAAAAAAGAGAAAAAAAGAGGTCTTCCTTTCAGTTTGCACAGTTATAGCATGCATACAGTACCAGCCGCTACTAAACTGGTTCTACAATGTTCAACTTTTTGTAGCGGTCTACAAATTACCAGTAATCATCAGTTTGTCTATCTGGGGTCTGGCAGTAACCGTCGTTCCTTCGTACCCATCCTTTTGACGCTGATGAGGCAAAATCTGGACTGTTTCAAATGCTGGCAGTCAATAGTACCCACTGTTTATCCAAGCAGGTTACGGCGAGAGGATGACAAGTTTGTAACTGAGGAGGAAAGGGGGCCTGACACAGCACTCTGCTAGACTAATTCCTGCCTTACAACATGGGTGATATCATTTTAGATCTCAAAATCGCTGCTACAAAGTGTAGATACTGTGCCCCTGGTGTTATACATGTACCCCCCCCCCCCCCCAAAAAAAAAAAAAAAAAAAAAGCAAAAAAAGAAAGCACTGGAGCTGTTAGCGTCAGTTGAAAAAAAAGTGTTAGAAATCAAAATCGGTAGTTACCTATGACTGGATTTAGCACCAATAGTATTTCAGCTGCTATATGTTCAGCTGATACTGAAGTTCTCCTGCACCCAAAATTGTCACACAGGTTACTGGCCAGAGTTGACCTCCACCACAGTATCCTCTGCCTAGAGTACAAGAAAAATCTCTACTTCGTCTTCACCAGAAAAAGGATAAAATATCAGTTAAGGCAAAGCATGGCTGAGGTATTTCAGCTTTAAATCACAAGTGAACTGAGACAACCGAGTCCAGTGGGAATAGGAACCTGCAATCAAAAGCAAAGATTGTCAGGAACGTTTCCTAGGAATCTGACCCAAAAAGCAAAGTCAGGAACAGTTCCTAGGAATCCCCCCCCCCCCCCCCCCCAAGTGAAGACAGACATGAACGTTTCCTAGGAATCTGACCCAAAAAGCAAAGTCAGGAACAGTTCCTAGCAATCCGCCCCCCTAAAGTGAAGACGGACAGGAACGTTTCCTAGGAATCTGCCCCCCCCCCCCCCCAAAAGTCTGCACTCTAAAAGCAAGATCAAACGGAAAGGATTCCTATGAATCTGTTCTAAAAAAGCAATGTCAGATCAGATCAGCTGTAAATAATGAATAATGAAAGGGGAAGCAGAGAACAATGAAAAATGTGCATGCACCCATTAAAAAAGCTTTGAGTTGAACTTCCAATATGAAATGGTTGGGTCAAAGGCCTGGCAAGAGTTATCAAGGGTTAAGAGATTGTGTGTGTGTGCGTGTGTGCTAAGAATCAAAATCATAAATGTACAAATGTATTCCACAGTGACGTTAACAAAACAAGCAAAGCTTACAATACTGTACAAACTTACAAACAATAATGTACTTAGGAGTATTAAGTACATGCTTGCAAACACAAATACTGTTAAAACAACAAAACTGCACAAAACACTGAACAGCCTGGTAAATTGCAAATTGTCATAATACTTCTGAAGAACTCTACTGACAAGAAATCAACTCAAAACAGGTTACTGGCGCCAGCACAGCCTCTATTTAACAAACTTGAAAATTATCAGTGCATCGATTAACGAAAATTTCAGCACTAAACCATTTGATACTGGTGACAGACACAATGACAATGTCAGATGAATAAATGAACCAATGAAATGTTTTTTCATGGTGATGACAGAGAAAAATGGTTGTGATGGTGTATTGTAGGTGGCAGTGGCTACATCTTCAAATTTGGCAAGATGAAATTCTTATTATTTTACTTTTGGCATATTCATCAATGCACGTATTCACGTACAAGAGGTTATTTACATTCAAAGTTTTCTGGATTTGAAAAGTACCAAAATACTGTTGTCAGGGTAAAATGCTACTTTTGACAGTACATACTAAAATGTATTAATTATTAACTTATTAAACTGTATTACAATTATACAAAAAAATGTACAAAATAAAAAGCACCAATCAGCAACAGTTAAAAATAAAATCCGTATATTTGCAAATGTACACATTATGCGACACAATACAAGGTTTGCTCAGGTCAAATGACACAAGTCTGCATTGACATACATCATTCTGCCATAAGACACCAACCTGAAGTAAGAATACGAAGCAAGACATTCAGATTCCATCTGAAAAGTAGAACTGTTGATATTTTGCTTCTGCAAAAAAGCTGTGAAAAAAAAAATGGCTGTGTCATTGTGTTATTATCTGCACATAAGGACATTCATTTCATCTAAAGACTGTTATCTAAAGTACTGGGAAAGTATATATATTCAAGCCTTCTGAGTATGGTCGAACACACTCTCAATCTTGTCCATGATGGCAAAAACTACAAAATGTCCACACGAAACAGACAGAAATACATAAATATAGTACATGTACATTCACACACAATGATGAGCATATATCCTTAAAACTTTCATGCAAAAGCATTTTAAAATACAGGTACAATACCATTGACACAAGTCAAACCCAGGTTTAAACGTTCATCTCTCTGCAGAGGACAAATGCACACCTGCATAAAGAAACAGAAAGGATGCAGATTGTTTTGTTTTTTTCAAAGAAAAATTCATGACCTATCTTCCTCCAACCCAAAACTCTACGTTGAAATTTCAGGATGAAAAAGGTTGATAGTGAATTTCAGAAGTGTAATATGAAGCAATTTACTGCTGCTGAGCCATGTGCAGATCTAGAGTGGTGCAAAGATTTCATTGTAAGACATGTTAGTTCTTAGCAGACGGGCATTTTCTTCCCTTCATTACTGGAATTAGTTCTAAGCAAAGGTCAGGGCATTTACTCCCACTTCATAACTGGAGTTAGTCCAAGGTTAAACAGAGTTACATGTACTTACCATCCATAACCGGTATCATTTTTTTGTAAACAGATACGTACATTTCATAACTGGAGTTACTTCTAGGTATTAATGTGCATTTCATAACTGGTGTCAGTTTTTGGTAAAGGATACTTGCATTTCATGACTGGAGTTACCTCTTGGTAAACATACATTTGCTGGCACTTTATAACTGGTGAGGTTTCAGTAACCAGTTTCTTGTGCTCCAGACATGGAGTTACTTCTTAGTAAACATACATTTATGTGTACTTGCACTTCGTAACTGGTGTTAGTCTTTGGTAAACAGTTTCTTGTGCTTCATAGCTGGAGTTACGTCTTGGTAGACACACAGTTACTTTGCACTTCATAACTGGTGATAGTTTCTGGCAACAGATACTTATGGTTCATAACTGGAGTTACGTCTAGGTAAACATACGTTTACTTGCACTGTGTAACTGGTGTTAGTTTTCAGTAGACATTTATAACTGGAGTTGTTTTTAGGTAAACAGACGATTACTTACATTGCATAACTGGTATTTTCGATAAACGTACACTTGCACTTCAGTTCTTATTCTTGAAAATAAAGACAACATTTCTAACATTTAATCAACTGGTTTTAAAGAAATGACTGCACCGGAATACAGTTGCCCAATGTTGCATAAAAACCTGGCATTTGGTTGCTTTTGAAAAAAAAGTTTTCAAAATTCGGTATCAGTCGCCAGTTGCTGAGGTGTCGAGATCAGTCATTTGCATTTTTTTGGTGAAGCACTCTCAAGACGGTACAGTACTCCAAATCTATATCTGTAAAGATGTGACAAAAGGGCGTTGCATTTTATCTGAATCTTTAAGATGGGATCAACATGCAAAAGGTTACTGTGCATAATACCTTGCATAAGTAACATGTACAACTCCCCCCCCCCCACCCCCTTACCCCACCGACCCCAAAAAAGAATAAATAAAAAAATAAAGTAAAATGTTAATCAAATCATGCTAAGGGGAAGAAAAAGAGAAACACTGTTTGAAATCATCAGTACATTTTGAACATACTGTGTATTCATGTGGAATATGAAAGGATCATTCATGCACATACTCAGCTTGCAAAAAGGTAAAAGTGCGACGTACAAGCATCTGCCAGTATTTCTGGCATGATTACGTTGTCATGCCTTGCACTTGAGACATATCAAAATCATGCCTCAAGAACATAAGTAAGAAATGTTGTGACCACGGGTCCTCCTGACACTTTTCATAATCAGTTAATTTAGATCCGCACACTGACACAACAGCGTCACTAAACAAGACGACCATTCGCAGACAAGCGACAAACACAGAAAAATTCAGAGTGAATGCACACAGAGCATGAGAGAAAACGTCAGAGTGCAAATCTAAAAATATAATTATGGACAATTCTTCACAAATTTTGGTATGCCATTTTTGATGTTGCTGCAAACCTGTTTCTTTAAATGTTTATACAAATTCTGTATGTACAGTTGATAAAGAAAGTACACTATTTATGTCCTTTCCATTTCATCTTTTTTCTTGTGCAAAATTCAATAAACAATTTAATTTGCCCTACAGAAGCATAGCTTGAGGCAAGTTCTGTTTAGGAGTAATACTTATCTTGAAAATGACTGCAGTTTCAGTTATATCCCAAGCAACACATTTACAGCAGATGAATTCATTCTGATTCCCAGGCTTGTACAACATTTAACACAGACAGACGATACATTGATCACATCCTTTCCAACTGATGTCTCCAGCTGACTCCCTTGCATGTACCCAAGGGACAGAATCACACAACCCCCAAGGGACTCAACTCCTGATCTGGCCATGAGAGCATGTGTGTGTATCCAGTACAATTGTAAAGTTCTAGCACGTGGATTCATCTTGAAAAGACTGTCCGCAAAGTAACTGAACGTCGTTACTTCACCACAAATACTGTGTATGAGTTCATCAGCTTTGTTCCTCTCCTTGCTCAGCGCCACCTGTGTTCTTTTCATCTTCCTCATCGGGGTTGAACTCGTTGGAAAATGTGATGGGCACTTTCTCCCGCTTGAAGAGTAACTCCCGTTTCCAAGGCGGCATACTCTCCAACTCTGCTGGGTCTATGCTGAGGGCCGCAGGCACAATGTCGCCTTTGGGTTTGGGCATTGGCGGCGGTGGTGCGTTCCCGCCAGTAGGGTGCGCTGCTGGTGCTGTCTTCTTATTGCCTGCTCCAGCTGCCGCGTTAAATTTCTCCAGTTCTTTCTCTTGTTCCTGTACGAAACAAGAAGTGAAAACATAATCAGAAAACGTGATTGCTGTACGTGTTAATGGGGGGTTTGACAGACCACAAATTCGCCCAAAACATGCACAAACTTGTGGGATTTTGAACTGAGACTTAGGCCTGATAAAATGGGCAACCCAACCGGTGTGGGCTGTTTTCAACAACAGTAATGCCAAGCTGGCATTGTCTTGCAGCTGGTTGTGAAAATGGCTGTAGAAAATGTGAAAAAGTTGACGAATATCCCAAGATGTCGGATAACCAGAAATGTGTGGACTATGGCAAACTCTTAACCTTCGCAGTGGGCCAGCATGACACAGTTTCAAATGACACATCACACCCATCTGCTCCATTTCAATACCTGTGGCACTTCATTTTCACTCTCTTTCACTCTCTTGCGAATGATTTGAAATCAATATTCCCCAATATATCCCAAATAAAACATAACAAAAATACAGCAGCATGTGACGCTGACCCTACTGCTCGTACTTGCCGCTAACCAGAACCCACCTCCTGTGACTATTTTGAGATGCATTCATCCTGCTATTCACACACTGAACAAATGTCTTGATTATAAATGTTGTACTAGGCCCCTACCCCAACCCCCCAAAAAAAAAACCAACAAAAAAACCATCAAAATCAAAACAAAACAAACACACACACACACACACACACACACACACACACACACACCAAAAAAACCCCAACAAAAAACAAAAGAACAAACAAAAAAACACCACCACCACCACCACCAACTAAAAGAACCCAACAACCAGCACAACAAAAACCGTTTTACACAACAAATCAAGGAGTGAAATGTAACTCTCACCTCTGCATCTTTCTTCATGAGCAAAGCCCGCTTCCATTCTGGAACATTTTTCCACTTCGCTGCCAGCTCACGTTCCTTGAGGATTTGTTTCTGAGGGGAAAAGAAAAAACAAAAACGCACAACTGCATTTCAGAGATGTATTTTGTTTTAAATCGTTCTCTTGGGACAAAAGTACAGCAAGTGCTTGGTGTTTACTCCTTTCAAAAAAAGCCAGGGTGGCCGAATGGTAGAGCGTTGGGCTTCTAATGCTCGGGTTGTGAGTTCGTATCCCGGCTGGGGCCAAATATTTGTGCTGGCTTTTTCATCGTTGCCCCGTCTATGATATCACCTGTATATGGTGGAAAAGGACGTTAAACCCCCAAACACCCACCCACCCTACTCCTTTCAATGGGCCAAGCTGGAAGAGTGCCGCACTGTCAATGTTTGGGTTGTGAGTTCAAATTCTGACTGGGAGCCAAACGTTTGTGCTGGCTTTTTCCTCATTTCCCTGGCTTTGTTATCACCCTCATGTTCTTGGATAAGGATGTGAAACCCACAAACAAATCAAACAAACAAATCAAACAAACAAATCGTCCAATGGAATTCCTATACATGCAGACCAAATCATGAAGTACAGAGTTGTTTCCCTTGCCTATGCCATCAGAAAATTTCACTGTCACCATACATGTAGGGCCTCTTATCTGCGTCAAACATCACTCATCAACCGATTTATTTTCAAAATGTTCGATTATTTTATAAACAATCATTTTCTTTTCATTCAGGACATTTGTCAGGACATACGTGCAATAATAATAATTCACACTAATATGTAGCCAGGTATGATGTTGAATAGTTCCACCTACACTGAGGAGAATTTCAACTTACCATGTGTCAACTAAATTCATGCACAATGGACAGTTTTTGTCCGAAAACATGTGCTTATTTCATATCAAGGAACTACATCCACTTTCCCTGCCACAAGCAAATACTTTCTCACAAAATATCTCTTTGCATATCAGTAAGCTGTCATGTTCATAACAACACAAGGCAAAATGTCTTGTAAAAGCAGAGAGGGTGTTTCTACAATCAAAGAATACTGGATACATACAACATATTCCTCAATCTTTTCTCTGTTCTTGGTCTCGATCATCTGCCGCTTCCAGTTGGGTGTTGCCTTGGTGATCTCCACCAGCCCTGGACACTGACTGATGTCTGGAAAAACAAAATCTTCTGTGTTAAAAACAATGTGGGTTTGAATGCATTCTCTCTCTCTCTCTCTCTCTCTCTCTCACACACACACACACACACCTAGGCACAAACGGATACCTGTTCAGAACAATTTTACTATTCTCAGCCCCTTCTAAACAAATAAGTAAATAAACAAAGGAAGTATAAATGTTCAGGAAATATGTCTACCATTCAGCCAAGTCTTTTTCTGCTCCACAAATGTACACAAGCTAATGAATTCCAGGTGGCATGATATCATCTGGGCCAGTTTTCCCCCAGCTATTCCCGGCACCACTTATCGTATCAGATGAGCTCGGCAGTATGGAGAACGCTGGGAGAGGGGGTGGGGAGGGGGGGGGGAGGGGGTATATGGGGGATGCTGCCGTAACCCGGACCAACAGATGCCCTCACACTTACGTTGCACGCTGTTACACAAGGGGCTCACGCTGGTATGTGGCCTGAGCATAATCATTGGATATGATAACACTGTGTGCTGGCTTGCGAATAGTCCTAGAACGATTTTAACCACCATCCTCCCCTACCATATCATTTTCGGGGATTTTTTGGGTGTATTTTTTCTCTTTTTGCCTACTTTTCATTTTTACTGTAGCAACGGCTGATTAAAAATTAGTCATTGTATGGATCAAATTTCCGTTGGAAAATAAAATTTGTCATTCGTTCAATAAATGCAAACGTTTGTATGCATTCCGCTTTTCCAAAAATCTTAAGTGCTTCCAATCAAACTTTCTCTGTCAAGTTATGTTACTGTTTCCAAATTATCTACGAAGGATAACGCACTTCAGAAGGATTTATAATATAATATAATTGCTCCCCTCAACGTCCCTTGCACAAGCTGTCAATTTTGTTCAGCGTCAAAAACTGCTTGACACTTAACGAACCCATACAGTAAGTTCACCTAGAACACACTGACAGCGAGATATGCACCGCAAGCATTGCTGGGACCCTGCCAGAAAGAATTTGTGTGCACGTGAGGGCACTGCCTGTTCTGAACCCACATTATAAATTTCATGACTCCACGGGAAACAGATTCTTACTGATCGTCTTACATCTGAACTAATAGTAACAGCATGAACTCTGACAAGCTCTCTGCTGTCAAGAACCAGCGGTACCGGTTACTGGTGTTACATTTATCAATACAGGCTGAGTCAGTTGTCAAAACGGACATGGTAGTGTTTAGTGCAGAGACATAAATAACACGCATGTCTCTGGTTTGTCAAGTGAGAGCTGACCGTATTACCTGTGCAATACACTCTAACTGCAAAAATACGCCACTGTGATTCAGTCCAGACAACCTTAGATAGACGCAATAACCGTCATAATTGTAGGTGTAGTCGCTCACAGAACCAACCCACCCCCTTCCCTTTCTATTACGTGCGTAGTGTTCCCAGTGATGCAAAAGAAAGGAATGCAGACGGCTCTGTGAACAAGCTCAGGGAGGCAGCGTGTTATTTTTACATCACTCTCCCAGTCTCCAAAGCACACTGAGTGATTTGAACGCACGCCAGGTGCGCCAGTTTGCAGGAAACGTAGAGGAGGCATTGCTTGCAGGTAGCACACGCTGCCTTGGGGATTTTACTGTTCGCCGGTTCCTTTATCCAGGTGTACTGTGCTTTGCAATGCTGAGATGTTCCTTGGTGAATTTGCTGAAAATTTTCTGATTCAACCATTTTTTTTTTCTTTCTGCCGCTCATACAAGTGTGTCCCTGCCGTGCTTCTACTTCTAGGCTAGTAGTAAGAGTATATTTATAGTGCAAGTTTGTCAGTGCCGAGTGGTGCCTTGAGATAATCAGGATTTTCATTTGCCCAGGCTGAGGTGGTGTCGATAAAAATTCCATACACTGTATGACGTGAAACATGTGCAGGACATTCTCTCCCCCCCCCCCCCCCCCGGCTCGCTCACACACACACACACACACACACACACACACACACACACACACACACACACACACACACACACACACACACACACACACACTGTGACACACCAGACTCAGAACGTCATTGTGTATCACCCATATATCACAACAGCAACATCACTTACCGATGTCGTCTGGAATCTCTATCTCCATCTTGGACAACGCCACCACCACCTGGCTCTCTGCACACAAACACAAAGTTTTTGAAATCAAATCGGTGCCAAACTTAATTCTCATTCTTGTTCACTCACACGTTTCTTTCTCGTTTGTCTTGAGCGTCTCTTTGACTAACTGAACTGAGGACATAGCAGCATGCGTTTCCTGGGGCATCTATACAAGGGCTACGATGCTAGTAAACTGACGGCGATACCAAACATATTTCAGTCTTTGGTGGTAGGGGTGGACGAGGCAGTGCAGGTGAAAGGATCCTAAGGTGCCTTCCTAAGGTATTACTATTTCAGGGGAAAAATAAGACACAAAAACCCCAAGTAACCCCCCCCCCCCCCCACACACACACACACACACTGAAAAACACCCCAAACTTAAAACTGCAGGTCCAAATCAGTTCACTCTAGACTGATCTACCTACACCAAGGCACAAAGGTTTCGCACAGATGAAACACGAGTGAAAACAACAAAGAAAGATCTCTTGTCCTGAAGCTGCCGATACGAGAACTCTTGAGAGTGGAGTAAACAATTCTCCTAACTCAAGACCCGAAACTCAGTGCACAGCTAAACAACAGACTTGCAGACCACGCCTGCATCAGTTCAGTGCCGGCCGGGAACAAGCCAATTCCAGAGGAAGCAGGGTTCTACACTATAACAGTGCCGAGACCAAAAACCTAAACTTCCAGGATGGGCAAAGAGAGAGAGAGAGAGAAAAAAATGGTGTCTAGTCTGGGTGAGGAATACTCCACAGGTGAAATGGCAAACAGCTTCGGGCAGCAGAAACAGAGGACGATTGTTCTCGAGTTGGTTGCTATCTTAGACAAGGTGACTGTTTTATCGAGAAACACGCCGGGAACTTTGCTGGAGCCGTTCCTGTAGGCAGAGACAACTCTTCTTATTATAGCTGACATACGTGTTTTGTGTAAAAGAGCTATATTTAGAAATTCCGAACTATAAAAATCTATATGGGGACCGGCAGTGCGCAAAACAGTCTTGCATGCAACATAGTCTTATACTGTCTTATACTGAGCTGACGTACGATTTTGTCTAAAAAGCTAAACTTAGAAATTCCGAACTTGTCAGGTAAACATCTATAAGGGGCCATTGCGCAAACTCAAGTTGTACGCAAGGTCACGTCTTATTCAATGTCGCTGACATAATCTTCGTGTAAATACCTATTCTTAGGAGTCAGTTCCGGCAAGATAGATATCTACTGGCGATACTGCGACAAATAATAATAATAATAAATTTGGTAACATCAGGCTTTGTGTAAATACCTATTCTTAGTAGTCAGTTACGACAAGATAGATATATACTGCGACAAATACTTATCAAATATTTTGGTAAATCTTTCATCTTTCTGCCGGGGGGGGGGGGGGGGGGTAGGAGCTTAATTTTATACTGTGGATCCCAGGCACATTGCAAAATCAAATAAACATGTTTGTTATAGTCCAGATACCCCACTTGAGTTCCTACCCATTCCACCGCTACCTTATTCCAAATTCTGAATGTCAGCTGTATGTCCCTAATCACGTATCAACATGAATATAAGTGAAGCCATCTTCTCGGTTACAGCATACATATTACCTGCTGATCAAACCTGTCACGGAAATATTTTGTCCCTCTGCCTGCCTGCCGACTGTTAACAAAAGAACGGAGTGACTCTTCTCTTCAAAAGTTTCAACGACTACTGATTCTCTCATGCATGCACGCGTCTTTGCACTGTAGTAATGCATAAGTCAGAGTCGTTGTCTGGATGACAAACGAGCCCGTTCAGTTCTCAGTTTCACGCCTACAGACCGTTGGAAACACTCGGTGCTACTCAAAGTTGAAAATGGAAACACTGTCCTGGCGGTGCTACATTTGACGCGGAGTAGTTCCGGGAACACTCGCGCCCGTTTTGACTTCACGGCGTGATTATTCCGGAACCGGTCAACCTTGTCAAAACTTGTACTGACTAATTTCATTTTTTTATTTAGTCGCCGGAGAAACCTTTAAAGTGTTATCGATACACAACATGACCAGTATCATGTAGACCATTTCCCTCAATAGACGACTCCATTCAGCAAGCCCTACGACAAAGCCTTGCCCTTTTACTCTGCCGTGTATTGGGAAAACACAGCACGTCCATGGCGTCATTTTATGGAAGAAGGGGTGATTTTACGATGAAAGATTGACGTAAGGGTCTTTTTCCTGAAATGACGCCAATGGACTTTCTGCTTTCTTTCCACGTTTCAGTTACATCAAACTACAAGTGCTTCCCTCTCTGTAGTGTCTGGCAAGAAACTTGAGTTTGCCAGACCATGTCATGTGTTGTGCTCATTATGCCACGGCACGTGATTGGCTGAATTCTGGGGGCTCGCCCCTTTTGATGGACAGGAGTGGAGTCAGTCGTCAGTTGTAGAATCAGGACTGCTGACGTGAGGGGTAAATATTTAATCACAGCCTCGCCCAAACTAAAACTAACTGACACCCAAAGATTACGGTTATGGCTAGGGTGGTCTAATGGCCAGATCGACATTAACTCCTTTAAGAACGTGGTTAATGCTTACATTTCGTACACAGGATCACGGCTAATGGCCCAGACAGACCGGTTAATTGCCCTCCCGACGGCCATACTATCATCTGACTGTACCACGCACGTGCAGCAAGGATTATGGGGAAAAGTAAACAGGTCACTCCCCTCAAGTGGAACGTCTGCTAGTTTACGTCAGACGGTAAGTAAGCGTGGGGAGCTCTCTCTCTCTCTCTTGTATATCTATCGATGTGTATGTGTGTGTGTGTGTGTGTGTGTATGTGTGTGTGTGTCGATGGGAGAGAGAAAGAGATGATAATGTAACCTTTATTTCAGGACAGAGTTGTTAGGCACTTGAAGGCCTCTCAGTCTTGTCCTGCTCAGTAACACTACCATAGCCTACAATTCAACGAAGTATTACGAAGCAAGACCTACAACCCGAATCTATGAGTAAGTCAAGGCCCGGTGATAAGTACAAAACAAGCAAGAGCAACAAAACAAAGAAAAGATGTACACAAGAATCCAGCATCGAGCAAGGCGCTACAGAGAGAGAGAGAGACTATACTAGCAGAGAGAGAGAGAGAGAGATATTGCCTGACATCGTCACCAGTGTAGGCCTGTGGTAAATGAGGGACTCTCAGTGTGTGTGTGTGTGTGTGTGAGAGAGAGAGAGAGCATCATCATGACTGACATCATGACTTCATCACCAGTGCGTAAATGCACAGACATTACCATTCATCCACTGTGTGTCTTGAGTCATCCCAGCATCAGCTCTGAACAACCTCTCGAATAAGAGAGGCTCCGAACATCCCTTTCCACTTATACCAACAGGTGTGAAGCCTATAATAAACCGCGACTATTGCCTCCTCCCAGACATCGGAATTGCTGACTCACAAGGGGGATAAACCGGTTGGTACACTTGAGGTGCCAGCCTCTTCTGCACTGCAGCAGTACACGTACACATGCAAGGCTCTGAGCTGAATTTCAAAAGAGCTTCTTGCGTCATTTATGACGTTTGCTTTCAGTCACATCAAACTACACGTGCTTAGCACGAAGACTGGGTATGAGGGTGTGTGTGTGTTTTGACTGTGGCGGGTGGGAGGGGGATTCGGCCCATTTCTTGGAAATGAATATGAAGATTTACTATTTCTTCTACTACTATCATTTTGTTCCACCAAATACCAGATTCACTAAATGGGAGAACACTGCATGGGTGACACACTTCAGTCTGGTGATTGCGAAAATACGTTTATTTCTGGAAACTTGCACCAATGATCCGCACACGTGTACTTTACACTGGCCTCATCACTAAACACACACACACACCGTGCACACACACACACACACACACACACACACACACACACACACACACACACACACACATCAAGGAACCGATTCAGTTACGCAGCAGTGTCACGGTGGCAGTAGAAAAAAAATCTCATCCACATGAAACATAAAGATAAGGATACGTTTTCCGTTCAGTTTCAATCACAATAATTAATATAGTAGAAACAGTATTCACGCATCCGCACCTGAAAGTAACGGCATCCACCCACAAAACTTTAAATAAAATCTAGATCCATTGCACCCACAGGATGACATGAACATCACTCCGACCCGGCCTCTATTACAGACGTCAGTCGATCTAGTCCTAGTACATAGCGTTTGTCGGTGAACTGTTCGACCTCCAGCTGGCTGGATACAACCTCAGCAGATCCGCATGAGGATTCCCCCAGGGAGAAAGCCGTTATCTGCAACATGGACCACTATCAGTCGTCACATGAGACCGGCTCCTCTCAGAACTGAGCTGCCGACTCCCCATGGGGGTGACCTGATTAGTGAGTCCGGCGCACTTTGCACGTGCAGCACCGCGCTCGGTGATAGACCTCTCCAGAGACGGCACTGATCTCAGCTGGCCAACCAGGAAACAGGACAAACTTCGTTTTTGGTTCAGAGGGCTGAGGGCTCTCATACCAGGGGATGATTTCTGCACTATGGTGTCTACGAATGTCAGGCGCGTACTTTCTTCAAGTCTCAATACGTATGGCATGCATACGACAGGGTGTGGAAAACTTTTCATCAAACGCGCTGAATCAGTCACTTGGGTCACAGGGAGCCGGGACAGCCGAATGGTAGAGCGTTGGACTTTCAATGCACGGGTCGTGAGTTCGAATCCCGGCTGGGGCCGAATATTTGTGCTGGCCTTTTTCTCGTTGCCCCGTCTTTGATATCACCCGAACGTGGTGGAAGAAGACGTTAAACTCCCACCCACCCCACCCCACTTGGGTCACAGAATAGCATCTGCGGTAATAGTGGTGACTCTGGCCAGCGTATAACTTGTTCTAGAAATACCGCATACTGAGCAGACGACCAGCTCGACAGCGCAGATAGGTTGTTTGTTTTTTATCAGCTTTTTTCGAGTCAAAACATCGAACCTACTTTTTCCCACCTACACGCAAAACGGGGGTCAAATGCACTGTAAAGAACTTGAAAACGCCAAGGAGAACGAAGGAAATTCATTTCAGTACTCAACAGCGGTCCTCTTACTCCCCTCCCCTGCCCTGCCCAGTCTGAACTGTCTCCTGTGCCCAGCAACGAAGCAATCAGTCGTTCATCTAACACATACGGACCATCACAGTCAAATAAGTTTAAAATATACATGTTCATGTAATACAGACAGAACTATCACAAGAGTGTTCACAACACTCTTCTGATAGTTCTGTCTGTATTGCAGTACACTAGCGAAGAATGCTTGTGGACCCTAGCAACGGTAACCAGCGCCTCCTGGAGAGGTCAATTCTGGAGCACGCCGCGGCGGTGGCTGTTCGGTGCCTGGGATAATGTGAAGGGTGAAGAAGACATCACTCAAAATCCAAACACGCTGTGATAAATTGGTGTGTATCAAGCTGGGGGCTGCTGCCCTGAAGGTGGCAAGTGTTGTTTCCTCCAGACAGGCCAACATGAAGCAGGTGCCACCTCCTATCAGAAGATGAAGCCAAACATCGGCCTGTGTCCGCTTCCGATAAAAATGCTGGAAAGTCTGTAGTTCTGATAACTAGTAATGTTCCTGTGGTATTCTGAAGATTCTTGTTTGACCTACCACCTCAGGCGAAATCCGCCCTTAACATGAGCAAGGCATGTTAAGTAGTGCAATGGCTTTACTTGAAAAATTTCTTATTATATTTCTCTCTGATTCTACCATTACAAACGGTCATGGTATCGAACAAACATCATTTCCTTCTTCATATTCAACGTCCAGGGCAGACAATGCCACCAAAGATCGTGGTCGCAAAAGATCATCTCTCTCTCTCTCTCTCTCTCTCTCTCTCACACACACACACACACACACACACACACACACACACACACACACACACACACACACACACACACACACACCAGCCAACCAGGACCCTACTATACGTCAGAGTAAAAAAAAACAAACAAAAAACCAATTGCTTCCTTATACTGTTTCGTCACGGCGCTTTGAGGGCACTTGCAATATCTGCATATCCATACAAATGTCAACATAAACAGCAGGACAAACATCAATTGGGGCGACTTGCAAATGTGTCCAGTACACAAACTTTGGTGACAACTGAACGCTTTTCTATGCCGGTGGTGCTATCAATGCAAAGATCCTAGGTGTAGGACCTAGCAACCAAAAGCCGGAGAGGGGAAGATTTTTCTGACGATGTCTTCGTGCGTCTAGGATAAGTCCATGCGGTACCTACAAGTAAAACAGTAGTTGTATTGCACCCCCAGAAACTTTGGAAACCAACCAAACTCTGAACGGGCAGTCAGGCACTGGTCTTTGTTCTGCAGCACCCGAGAAAGTGTTCTAGTCAGTGGCACGGTATGCCGGCATGTCGTGCCATCAATCATCTTTTTGGCCAAAGCTTGCAGAGGGTAGTCACTGTCAGGACTAGACTAGCGGCTACCAGCATTCCACATACGTATAGTGAATGGATGTAATTAGGTTTTTTTGTGGATAAAGCACAGATATAGCATGTAGGCTGCGCCTGCCACAGCATGGGTTTCCAGCCAAGCGCTTCATTAGCACTGCCCTACATTACTGCCCTAGGTCTCCCTGGCGAAAAGACTGTTGCTGTTCGCGTCAATCGGTGTTGACTCTGATCTCAACTGTGAGGCTACAGCAAAACATTGTTACTGTATTGCTATTGTTGCAGGCTATGTAGGGTTCATCTTCTGTCATGGTAAGATCCTATGAATAACATTCAGTAATTCACTCTCTCTGTCAACAGAGACTGATAAGTCCTCGAAAGGGTGGCTGCCAATGTGGCGAGGTACTAGTACTTGAAAAAGGTGACACGCGCAACCTTCTCATCCAAAGGGATGACCATGGAAGTGTTCTGAAACACTTCTGAAAAAATGCCCCCTGTTGAAAACGAGAGAGAGAGAGAGAAGGGGGGAGGGGGGAGTCACTAACACTAGTACTGCCAGTGGTACTCCCCTACAGACTCGGCATCTGCCAGATGGAACATCCGTACTACTTCTCATACTCTGTACTGGTCTAATCACGCGAACAGACATTTCCTAGCCCATCCTACACTGCTGTGCCTCACGTTATGAAGAAGGGTGTCTGATTCTATTGCCTTTGGCTCACTGCCTTAATTCATGCCGCTCCGCTGGGTCACATTGCTACCTTTCCGCATGGAAGTTGTGGGGGGAGGGGGGGGGGAGACGCTGAAGTGACCTAACATTGTGCTGAACGCATATTACAGTCAGCATGACTCTGTTTCAGGAAGGTCAGCGAAATCACCGAACAGTCATTTTATTTGCGCGCGTCTTCAGAACGGTCAATGTGACTGCACTTGATAAGGGTGGGTGGGGTGGGTGTTTGGGGGTTTAACGTCCTTTTCCACCACATAGGGTGATATCAAAGACGGGGCAACGATGAAAAAGCCAGCACAAATATTTGGCCCCAGCCGGGATCGAACTCACGACCCGAGCATTAGAAGTCCAACGCTCTACCATTCGACCACCCCGGCTCCCCTGCACTTGATAAATATGCCGGTTCACAAACAACCCCCCCCCCCCCCCAAAAAAAAAAAAAACCAAAAAAAACAAAAAAACCTGTTGGGCGCTGTCAGCAGGCTCTGGTTGTCCTACGATGATACACAGCCGCACAGAAACAACACAACGAGGAGGGAAGTAAATACATAACATGGCTATCACCATACTGCCAACAACCATAGTGCAGTTGCCTCGTATTAGCTCCCCTGCGGTATGTTTCCAACACATGCTCTCAGTGAACTACGCATATGCTTTGTGTTATTCTTAATCTCTGAGCCTGGCCCATATTTTCTTTTACGCAGTTTTACGACGATGTACACGTCTGCATACTTACAACTTCTAGCAGCCGGCCTGGGACCCTTGTTTTTCAGAGAAAAAAAACTATGCAACTGGGGCCGGCGGTGGATGTGACTTCTGTGTAGATTTTCCAGGTCACAAACCGACCTGGGAAGCTGAGGGTGAGTTTTTTTAGGGCTTAAAGCCGCGCAAGCCACAAAGACTAATTCGCGGCTAAGTGTGCCTGCACTACATGAATAAAACAAAAATGTAACCACGGACAAAGGATGCAATCTGATCTACGGGGCGGTATAAACCCAGGACATGCAGGAAACGCTGCAACTTCTTGATAATTTCTCGAACTCTGAGGGTGTGTGGGTGGGTGTTTAGGAGTTTAACGTCCTTTTCCACCACGTATGGGCGATATCAAAGACGGGGCAACGAGAAAAAGGCCAGCAGAAGTATTTGGCCCCAGCCGGGCTGCTGACGAGGACAAAAACTTGATACTACTAAACGCGGCGAGCTATTTCCATGTTTATCAGGCTTCAAAGACTTGGCTTGGAACAATTTCGATCGTGAGTGCGCCTGTACGCTTGAAATACCATATCTTGATGATAAGTACAGCTCTTAATGCGATACAATGTTGTTTACACTTTGCGCGTGTGGTCGAACATCCAAATTCTACGACTGTTGTTACACTGCTGGAGCGCTCAGTGTGGTCGCCGCGTCATCGAGTACGCTTCTACTGGCTCCGTGCCAGCATTACAGACGCTGTCACTGTCCAGGTGTCTAAGTGGTGTGGTGACAGATACCACGAAAACAGCACAGAACGATCTGTGAGCATACAAATGGTAACAGCAGCCCCTTTAACACTCGAGTAGCTCGTCCTGAAATGATCCTCTGTTAATCACTTTTCTTAGCGGCTTGCCTGCACTGAAACTTCCAACACTTTGTGGGCCAGGGCCCGCACGTAAAAGTCGGGGCTAGGGATTTTAGCCCAGGGTTAGAGTCTAACCTCGAACTAAACTAGCTCTAGGGTTAAATTTTCTGTTGTTTTTTTTTGTTTTGTTTTAAATCAGGAAGCGGGTCCATTCCAGCAAGGTGCCTATGCCGTTATGGACCCCGGGATTTTTGTCTTTCTTTCTTCGCTTCCTTTTTTATTTAATTTTGTTTTGGGGTTTCTTTTGTCCTAGTCTGGGTTAGGCCCGTAGCCGTGGGTTAAATTAACCTCGACTTTTACATACGGGCCCTGGTAAACGAAATGGGTGCAGAGGCCCATCTGATGTCAGCTAAAGACAGTGCACAGCCGGTGGATCGGGTATTTTCGGCATCCACTCCTCCTCCACGTGTTTTCACTGCAATTCCAAAGTGATGAAGCATTCTCCACGTGTCTCTACGTACCACGCACGTGAATTTCTTCAGCTTTCCTTCCTTTCATAAAGGGGTGGGTGGGTGTTTAGGACTTTTAACGTCCTTTTCCACCACGTGACGGGGCCGGCAATGAGAAAAAGGCCAGCACAAATATTTGGCCCCAGCCGGGTCTTTTCATAAAACAAGTATTGTCTCGGTGCTTAAAAGCACTAGCAAAATTAATGTTCTTTCAAATGATGAAAGAGCCAAAGCGGTGTTTAGCAAATCATTCATGAGACCGTTAGAAATGTTGCTCTAATCAACCTACAAAAATACTTATAGTAGAGATATTGGGGGGGGGGGGGAGGGTGTTAACATCCTTTTCAGTCCACCGCGTGTGGGTGACTCGACATCAAAGACGGGTCAACGAGATATTGTTGGCGGCAACAGGGGCAACATACCGGTGCCATCGCGGTTACAAAGCCGGTTTTCAACCCATATATATATAAGTGTCTGACAGAAGAATCAACTTTAAGGACACACTGACTGGACAGACATGAACGATAGTCCCCAATTCACACTGACAGACGTAAACAACAGTCCCTAACACAACTTTGGTCCACCACTGAGGAAGGACTCGGCAAAAACAACAGAACGCTCCATCACCAGGAGTTCATACTTCCGTGTTCTAACTGAAAGGTGGCATATTTTTTCTGTCAGAGGTTCAGACGGTCTATGCACCTAATCAAACTAGTTGAGAAGTTCTCTCCGACCGGGCTAGGGCGGCATACTTCATGACACAGCCAAAACAGAAGTGACTGAGTTTATAGGGCCTACAGCCGCGTAAGTACCAAAGACTAATAGAATAAATGATGCAAACTGGTCTACGGTGCAGTATAAACCTAGGACATGCAGGAGACGCCGCTGCACCTTCATGCCAATTAATCAAACTCCCGATTACAAAAAAGAATAGAAAACAAATAGCAGTTAGAACTAGGTAAAACAAACATAAATACTAAGTGCATAATTATATAGCAAATCCGACTGAAACTTCTCCTACGCGCAATAAACCAGTTCGCAGCATATAATTATATGCCCCACATCAGTGATCACTTATTCTTAGCCACTCATAATGAAGGTCAGCCAATAGAAAAGTGCAGACAACGCTGGAGATCTAAGTATGGCCATACAACAATTACATGCAGTTAGGGGGAGCCGGGACAGTCGAGCAGTACAGCCGGTGTTGGACTTTCAATGCTCGGGTCGTGAGTTCGATTCCTGGCTGGGGCCAAATCTTTGCGGCCGTGGTCTTTTCCTCCTTGTCCCCAGCGTCTTTGCTACCACCCATATGCGGTAGAAAAAGGCGTCAAGCCATAAAACGCCCACAGGTAGTTAATTAGTTCTTGAAATAAAAAAGCCTCCATTGACAGACCTTACAGAGTGACTGACAAACTGTGTCTGAAAGCAGGCTTCATCATTGTTAGACGTTTCACAGTCAACAACTCTGAAGGTGTCTCTGACGCCAATATTGACACCATTTCGCGGAAAGCGGTACTAGTATCAGCCAGACTTCGCACGTTAGACTAAATGTTAAACCATAACCTAAGACATTAAAAAACAAAACAAAAAAACAACCAAAACAAAAACCAACTCACCTGTGAAAAATACCAACTATAAACCAAGATTCGTCGGTATCCTCTGGTGGTGGAAAACCGACAATCCACAGAACACACGCAATTTCCCCCTTGCAAGCAACCACAACCGATTCCTCTGTGGTACGTCAGTGAAAAAGCACCTGTAGGAACACAGTCCGTCTAAAAGGACGAACGGTCAAGATTCCTGAGACCAAGGCACAGACAGCAATGGACTGTACAACACAGAAAAGATCGGAAATGCGTCGACCGTGTGTACAGTGTTCAGTTGTCAGTGGCAAGGAAGCCGCTTCCAGATGTGGCAATGAAAAGAAGGGGGGAGTGTTGCTTCCAGAAAGCGAAGCGGTCTCTCCACTCCTCCCTGCTTCCCTCTCTCTCTTCCTCGATCACTCAGTAGCTGCTACGGTGGCAACCCTGTTCCGGGTCCGTCGCTTCTCTATGACCCTGCGATGACGCCCAGGTCGGGCTAACCGAGACCGAGCCGAGCTAAGCGATACTTAAGAATGAAAAAAAAAAAAAAAATACTCGGTGACACGGAAAGTGGACAGTTGCGAACAACTTTGAGGTCCCCGTGTTATTTCACCGTGTGCACAGAAGCGGTGAAAACTGTCGCATTCACTAGCACATTTTCAGCCTGTTTCGAGATTATTGCCTGCATGAGTTGTCTCTCCTGTCGCAACAAGCACGCATTTTTCGTGGCAGAGCACAAGCACGAAAAACATGTATGCATGCTGCGGGTCTGTGTATGCACGGGGGACAACTCATGCAGGCAATTATCTTGAAAGGGGCTAAAAATGTACTGTGCTGGTGAATGCGACAGTTTTCACCGCTTCTGTGCACACTGTGAAATAACACGGGGACCTCAAAGTTGTTCGCAACTGTCCACTTTCCTTGTCACCGAGTATTTTTTTTTTTTTCCTTCTCCGGGGGAGCCGGGGTGGCCGAATGGTAGAGCGTTGGACGTCTAACGCTCGGGTCGTGAGTTCGAATCCCGGCTGGGGCCAAATATTTGTGCTGGCTTTTTCATCGTTGCCCCGTCTTTGATATCACCCGTATGTGGTGGAAAAGGACGTTAAACCCCCAAACACCCACCCTTCCTTCTTCGGTATCACTTTGCTCAGCTCGGTCTCGGTTAGCCCGATTTGGGCATCGTCGCAGGGACCTAGAGTTATCGACGGACCCGGAACAGGGTTGCTATGGCGGAATGGGGGGAACAGGAGGTGGGGGTTCATTAGCACCGGGGGTGCTGTGTGTTCGTGTGCAAGTGCTGCCAAACTTTGGAAGAGTCCACAGCCGAGGTATGGGGGAGATACCAATCAAGGCACCCCTCTAACCATCTATGTGTTTGTTTAGTGCAGAGGCGTGAGGTGGAGACCGCTCACCACTTTGTCGACACAATGGACGCTGCCACTAACTGAAGCATCAAGCGTAGGTCACTGACATCACAAAAAGTTGGTACTTGTGTCAGTATGCAGTCACGTGAGTAGTGAACGACGCATCACTGAAAAATGACTAACAAACGAACATGTCAGGCCGGGACAGTACTTAATACTACTTATGCAGTGACTGACACTGTGACTGACTGATAATGATGACGCCGAGATCACGCTGGATAAGCGAAAAATACAGAAGCCACCTCAGAGAAATAAACCGCACCATTGTTTGCTTGTCAGATTCACTATGCTGATACAGACGGAATCGGCTGGAGATGGTTGGGAATAGGAAGTTAACTTTAACTGAGACTGCCACTGAAATCATTTGTGTCCGAATGGCCGGTAAGACCTCCATCCGTCCACTGTGACCTGGCCAGCCATGTGCCACTGACCGTGCATCTCCCCCCCCCCCCCCCAAAAAAAAAACAAAAAACTCGAAGAACCGTTTTCACGGCATTCGGCTTCTAGTAAACACTGAAAGCCGGAATGAAGCGGCGAAAACACAAACCGTGACAAAACCTACCCCCCCCCCCCCCGACCGGCCCCACCCATAACAACGTACAACTGACACCACCCCAAACCCCCACCCCAAAAACAAAACAAAAAACCCAAGACAAAAAAACAACAACCAATCACTCGTACAAGTAGGACCCCCCCCCCCCCCCAAAAAAAAAAAAAAAAAAAAAAAGGGAAAAAAGAGTTAGAAACATCCACTCGTACAAACTTAATAGGACACAGACATCAGCATACCGTCATTTCCCACTGGTCCCTACCGGCAATCAGCTACCCTACACATCCCTAAGACAAATGAGAACGATTGAAAAATCCAGCTATATTTAACGGCACGACACTAGACCAAGTATCGGCAGACACACATCCCTTACGGTTTTGTTGTTGTTGTTGTTTTTTTAATCTGTTTTGGCGGAAGGGGGGGGGGGGGTACAGGAACTAAAGATTTCACACCGCTATGACTACCTCTTTTCAATTTAAGACTCTGATACACTACTTCAGAAGTTGTCCGAGATAGTTCACTGAGCCATAACTTCAACCTACTCGATCACTCGGGCCAGTTGGTACCGGCCATGCAGGTCAGTGAAGCATTTCTCTGGAGTGAATGCCGCTCCTTCACCAACATGTTTATAGAGGAGATAAAAATAACACAAATGCCATCACAAAACCCTCGTCAATTAAAATGTTCCCTAACTGTAGCCTCCACCATCCCGCTTGCATTTTCTGCGGACTCTTTAACACTCCATTCCGTCTTACCGTAGCTGTTGGAAAAAAACAAACAAAAAACTCCACGGGAAATATGTCTCCCAACAGAAAAAAAAAAATGTCCTTGCTACATAATAATCATGTCACTGCAGAAAACAACAATTTGTATTGAAACTCAACGTTGGCAATGTGGGCACTTGGCTAACATTTTTTTTTCCCATCATGCAGCACTCGGAAAACCCTGTTTAACTCACCAACAACTGAGCTTCTTTGTTCTTTCTCTAAACGAACGAGCACACACACACACACACACACACACACACACACACACACACACACACACACACACACACACACAACACGACACCGGCACACAGAATTGTCAAGTCAGTCTCTACAGATGAAATCAGCTGCGCGGCATGATTTCCATAAGTTTGGAAGCCCGACAGGTAGAAAAGCACAACCTGTCCTGAAAAATACAAGGTCCATACAATTCATCAGGGGAACATTTGAACTTCAGCCCCCCCCCCCCACCCCCCCCCTAAATTTTGAATATTTTAATATTCCAGTAATGTCTCCACACATTCGTGTGAGTTCTATCAGTTTACTGGTACCGTCTGATGGCGTAAAAGTGGACTTCACACAGGTGGTAGTTGTTTGACGCTTTAACTTCCTTTTTCACCGTGCAAGTGTGAAATCATGCATGGTTTTGCACAGGTAAACCACAAAGCTTCGCTATTTCGATCTACTTGAGGACTTGTGTGGTATGTGAGAAAGCCTAACCCCCGAGGTGTGCTTGCGTTGGAGGGAGTACGGCAAACGCCAGCCAGCATGAAGCGCGTGCCAGCCGCAGCCAACGGCAGCACAAGTTGTGTTGGGACCTGACGCCTGCTGCCTGCTATATATGGCATGGGGAATGTGGGGGGAGGGGGAGGGAGGTAGGACCCTTCTTCCCCAAGGTGATATATATCCTCAGGTGATACGGAGTTCGCTCTCCGTCTCTTTCAGACCCTCAGTTCGACGTTGCCTCTGTGTGTGTGTGTGTGTGTGTGTGTGTGTGTGTGTGTGTGTGTGTGTGTGTGTGTGTGTGCGCGCGCGCGCGAGGGTGACGATAACACAGTCAAAAATCACTTCACACACACACACACACACACACACACACACACTGGCAAGGCATCAGGAATATTAACTGAAAAAGAAACACCCGCACACTAGCCAGTCGGGATGCTTGAAAAGCATATAGATAACAATGATAATGCACTTTGAAATAACATTCTCTGTGAAGCTTCGAAAATTCTCCTGCTGATAACATTGTCGTAGCCATACCTAGGTACCGTATGTAAATCTGTGGTCACAGCTGCTGCTTTCTGCTAATTAAATTCTGACGTCACCACAGAATGAGAATGAATCAGCACGTGCGCCAAGCAGCAACAAGGGGAACAACTTGCTGTACAGAGCTTCAGGAAAAGTAAGGTGTATCTATGGGATACAGTCCCTTAGCCTGTGATAGCACAGCAACTGATCACACACGTATCAATGTAAGTATAGCAGTCACCCTCCATGTTCTGTATCCTTCACAATGTTTTACTGCAAACAGTTCTAAAGGTCTGTACCCAAATGGTAGAGCTTTGGACTTTCAATGCTCAGGCCTTGAGTTTGAATCCCAGCTGGGGCCAAATATTTTTTTCGTTGCCCCGTTTTTCATATCACCTATACCTGATGGAAAAGGACATTAAACCCCCAAACACCCGCCCACCCAAGGTCTGTACAAAGAAAAAATGTACAACTAATGATACACCCATCCACCCTTTCCGAAGCACACACACAAACACATACTGAAGTTACTTGCTTGCTTACTTTCAGGGAAGCTGGGACAGCCAAGCTGGTAGAGTGTAAGACTTTCAGTGCTAGGGTTGTGAGTTTGATTCCCAGCTGGGGCTAAAATTAATATCTGTGCTAGCCTTTTCTCATTGCCTTATACGTCTTTGATATAACCCATGTGAGGTGGGAAAGGACGTAAAACCCACCCACCCACCCTCATATTCACCAGATAACATTTTGGGTATACGGTAACCCCCAAATAGCCAGTTTAGTGTTACAAACATGATCAGGGCATGAACCCAAAGGAAGAAAAGTGTGCAGCATTTTGTGACAAAGGGGCAAACCAGTGAACGCACATTTGCAATGAGAGGATTAAGAAAAAAAAAGACGGAATTTCTTTCTTTTTTTTAATTAAAATAAAAAAGGGCTACAAGGCCCAAAAAAAAAATTGTTGTTTCTGGTAAAAAAAAAAATAGGGTAGGTAGGTACGGGGATTTTTGGGTTTTTTTTTTACCCCCCCCCCCTCCCCCCTACACACACACACACACACACACACACACATAATAATTATCCAGGGTAGAGACAGGGTATTAATAAGAAATGATGCTCTGTGAAACTGTATTTAATATTATAACACACTATCTTACCATATTTCGTTCTGATCTTGGGTTCGCGATGGCGCACGACTTCCCTGACAGGCGCATGAAAACCGAAACTGGTCGTGCTTGTATTTTTTCTTCTTTTTTTTTTACAGCAGCCAAAAAAAAAAAAATCTATGGTCGGGGGGAAAAATAGGGTCGGTCGGGTTACCAGAAACAACAAATTGTTTTTCCCAATCTGTGCAATTTAGTGCATTTTATGTGCTTCAGAAGAGGAAACAGTTCTTCTGGGGGAAATTCTTTTAGAATCTGACCAAAATCTCTGCAGTTTGGTGCGTTTTGGCATGATTTTAGTGCTTCGGAGCAGGAAACACAGTTTTTGGAGGGAGGAAAACTTTCAGCCAAAGGTGGAAATGCGCCAAAAGGTGACAGATTTTTAGCCCTGATAATACAAACAAACCTGCACTAGTGGAGTTGACACCAGGCGGACGCATCGAGTTTGCAGGGGGTGGAAGTGTAGAGTTTGCAGTGGATGGAAGCGTAGAGTTGGCGCTGGGTGGAAGTGTTGAGTCGACACCGGGTGGTGGAGGTGGAGGCGGGGGAGGGGCCGTGTCAGGAGGGAGTTCCGGCACTCGGTAAGCCATGTACTCTGGCTGGGGTGGGGGAGGTGGAGGCAAATCGTCCATAGCTTCCATTGCTGGAGCTGCTCCCTCTTCTGCTGGCAGTTAAGAAACACTCAAAATTAGGGAATGTACAGGTAAGTTGTTGCTGCATGGGAGAGAACTGTGCCTGCATGGGAAGCTTGATCACTAGATCTAGCAGATCCAAGCACAGAAAAAAAAGATTGGGGGGGGGGGGGGGACCAAAGGAAACTTAAGAAACGCATAAAACACATGAAAAAATTAAAAAGCTTAAACACATGAAAAATACAAATAAATGATTATTTTTAAAACATAATGATAATAATAATGACTATCTTAATGGCGCCTATCCTTTCACAAGCTCAAAGCACCTTGAAAACCATTAAAGGGGGGGGGGGGGGTTACGGTACAATAATACAAACAGGTGTGCATCAAAACAGGTATGAACAATTCCAGTACAGTCAAACACAGCTCACCCTCGTCACAGACAGACACAAATATACTATCGCATACATGAACAAATATAAATATACAGCAAAAACTGGTGCCGTGTTCTTGCAGTCAACTGTGACTGCTGAAACAACAAGGTCACAGTCCCGATGGACTGCAAATGCCTGCTCTTAAGAGGGAGTGAGTTCCAGATCACCAGGCCAAGATGTGCAAAGAAACAGCAAAGATATTGTGAGATATTATAAGATATTGTATAGAGGATCTTTGGAAACAGTCACCTCTAGAATTCTAAGAAGGTGAATGTAACAGTCAAAGCAAAGAGAACGAGAAGAGGTTAATAGCAAACATGTCACTATCCTGCCAAGTGGAGAGGTCTGGACTGTTATTGTGCTCATATTATGACACTGTATACTTATGTTCACTTTCCATGGGTTTACCAAGGAAATAATTCTTTTGTATGGGAGCTGCAACCAACTTAGTTTTGAAGGGAAGGTGAACTGTACTGTGAAACTAGTGTCCTGTGTAAATAGTACAGCAAAGATTTGGCCCATCACCTACTTCCTTCACTGCTATTGCTAATACTCTTGTTTCATAGAGACTGAGAGTGTTCACATTATTACATGGCAGTCAGTCCATATACAGGAACTTTATATCCACGTTGGACTTTGGTCACAGACCAAATCATTTTGAAAATGTCTGATTGCTTCCTTACTACGGCTGACATACATAAGGTATGGTATACTTCTCCTCAGAACACATAGCTATCTCTTCTGAAATGCTCTTGGCGCCTCAGGGCTGGAAGACATAGCACTGAAAGCCTGCTGCCACTAAGCGCTACTTTATGCGCAAACCTTCACCCTGCTGTTCACTCTGGTGCATGCAACTATTTCTGGGCCCTTATGTAAAACTCGAGGTTAATTTAACCCACGGCTACGGGCCTAACCCAGACTAGGACAAAAGAAACCCCAAAACAAAATTAAATAAAAAAGGAAGCGAAGAAAGAAAGACAAAAATCCTTCTATAACGACGTAGGCACCTTGCTGGAATGGATCCGCTTCCTGATTTAGTACCAAAAAAAACAACAGAAAATTTAACCCTAGAGCTAGTTTAGTTCAAGGTTAGACTCTAACCCAGGTGGCTAAACTCCCTAACCCTGACTTTTACATGTGGGCCCTGTTTGTTACACCTCCATCTACAGCCTACTCTTCTTTGAGAGATGGACGTTACATTACATCGCTCCCATTTCCTTCCCCGTTTCAACCACACACCATGCTGAAGAATAAAGTAACGGAGAAAAACTGACCTTGGTAAATGTGGCTGAATTTGCCACCAGTAGGTTTCAGGCGAACATTCATTGGTGACTGGCTTCGTTCACACTCTTGCACTGTCTGCTGGGTCACTGTTTGACAAAAACAAACAAAAATTAAATGGAACCTTTTGGTACGTGCACGCTGAACAGCTGTCACAAGGAAACAGGATGTATGGTTGTAGTGTCATGAACTTTAAACAGGAAGTTCAGTATATGATAGTATTCTCACAACATACGTGAACAAGGAAACGGAAACAATACAACATCGTGTGCATAGTCAGTACAGACAGACAGTAACAGCAGCAAAACCCTGAATTTGTATTTAATTTATGCTGGTGTACTGAATTTATACACGGTGACGCATATAAAGCGTGTGCATTTGTCCCATTAAAATGACAAGTGTGACCAGGGCTGTAGGTGGTCCAGTGATTCAGACTTTGCTACCAATGTGAGGGTCAGGTTCGAGTCCCACTCGAGGCAAAGAATTTTTCCTTCTCATATGTGCTGCTTCTCTGCTTTGGAAATGTTCAGCCCACCAAATTTGAAAAATAAATGCAATTCTAAATCCCGAAATTTAAATAGCTGAGCTGACCCTTCGCACCACGCTATTGTAATGTGTTTATGTCAAGTGTGTGAGAAAATGCGTGTGATTCACGTGAGCGTGCGTGTTGGGTTCAGTTCGCGGCGCTTTGAGCCGATTTAGGAAATTGGGTAAAGCGCCTATACAATACTCATTATTATTATTATTATGTGGCACCGTTTATTTGTGCCGATCGTTAGGGGTTCTCTCTGGGTACCCCGGCTTCCTCCCCCTCTGTTTTGGAAATGTGCAGTCCACAAAATTCAAAAATTTTGCTGAGATGGCCTTTCACACCACATGACTGTAATGTGTGCATGTCCAGTGTGTGAGAGAATGCATGTGATTCACGTG
Organism: Batillaria attramentaria; assembly: GCA_018292915.2. Lineage (NCBI taxonomy): Eukaryota > Metazoa > Mollusca > Gastropoda > Batillariidae > Batillaria > Batillaria attramentaria. The sequence goes on from JACVVK020000231.1 coordinate 522,186, forward strand.
AGTGTGCGTGATGGGTTCAGTTCATGGTGCTTTGAGCCAGCTGAAGAAATTGTGTAAAGCTCCTACACAATACACAATTGATATTATCATTATTATTATTATTAAAAGAATAATCTGCCAGATTTAAACTAATTATTTAAAATAAGATTTAAACCATCCAAACCAGTCTCTCACCATTGTTCTCTGGCTGTGCAGTCCTTTTCAGTTTCACCTGGCTCAGTTCCGCCATCATGGCACTATTGGCATGGTTTCCATGGTTACCATTTGTCCTGACACTGTCCCTAACCTGATGCTGCCCCCTGTGGGCGGTCCTCGGAGAAAGGGGAGCAACTGGAGGAAAAGAGCCAGGGGGAGCAACTGGAGGGACAACTCTAACGGAGTTACGGCCCTCAGCTCCAGACTGGTAAAAGTCTGGGGGTGGGGGTGGAAGAGGTGGGGAGGGTGAACGCATCTCCTGGGTGGCGCCAATATACCGTTGCCCTACAGGGAGTGGGGGAGGAGGGGCAGGGAAGGATGGGGGTGGAGGAGGCGCAGTGGAACCGGGCTGCGACTGTGAGGCAACAGGCTGGAATGCGCTGGACACCGAGCCTCGACTCGGAGAAGACGACGAGGATGACCTCCGAGAAACTGGAGGGGACGGGTGGGGCTTGGTGACAATGTGCTGATGCGTGTAACCGTGACGGGGAGAGTTCATGGCCCCAGGTAGTGGGACGCCCCCTGGTGGCGGTGGCTGCGGCACCCTCTGCCCGCCGTACATCTGAGCGGGTGTGAGGGGCGGCTGGGAGTGGGTGGGGGAGTATGGGTACCCACCCTGTCCCATTATCTGTGGCTGTTGCCAGGACCCCTGCGTCGGATGACCTTGAGGAGGATATGCCCCATGACCTCCGTCAAACTGTCCAGAGTTCACAACACCATTCACAGGTCCACTGCCTGGCGGCGCAGCACATTTCACAGCCTCATTCCGTCTGTACTCCGCGTACGGCTGAAAACCACGACCTTGAACTTCACCTTGTGAATGGTAAGGATCGCCCCCATGATAACCTTCTGACACAGCGCGGGCCTTTGCTGCTGTCCCGTTACTGCCGCTATGCTGCCTCTGAAGTAACTTAGGGTCGATCCCTGCTGCGTAAGAAAATGGGCGACTGTCTGCATAACGACTACCGCTACCTGCTGCAGCAGGGTCGTAATGGTGGTGATGATGATGATCAGGGGAGTTAAACACCTCGTTCAGTTCGTTGCACAGGTCGGCAGAAGAAATGGACTCCTGCAAAAGAGAGGTTCAGTACACATCAAGGGTAGTTTTCAGAAGAAGTAAAAAATTCAATTTCACCTTTCAAGAATTGGTTACCATAGAGTTTAGTTTTACCCACCACCCATCCCCTTCTCAACCCTCATCCCAGCCATATTCTTACTCAAAAAGTAAAATACTGGTCTAGCTGCCAAAACGAGACAGACAAGGCCAAGGGAAGTAGTCATGTAACATGAGTTGTCACCCTTGGCAAAACATGTTGGTAGATGGTATAACAAATAAATCATTGGAGATGGTTGGGAAACCAGAAATCTTTTCATGGCACTGGTCTCATGAAATGCAGGTGGGAAGGTGTGGGGGTTGGGGTGCGGAGTCAAATGTGAAGACAGATGTGTATGTATTGCCCTTGATGCCAGTTTGTACATGTATCTGAGTTCATTCCCAGTGTTAGTGCAAACCCGCAAATCAGTGAACTGACTAACCCTGCTAGAGATGGAAGATTTGCGACTAGACTGCGACTGCAAGGTCAGCTGAGTGTCCGGACTTCGCTCTGGAACAGCAGGGGGTGGTCGCTTCAAGCCCGCATGCTGAAGCAGAATATTCAACAACAACAAAAACCTAAATGCTTGTTTTTAACGGTTCCAGGATTTCACATACTAATTCATCCACTGGAATAACAAGTACATGTATACAGATCACTTTTGGTATGCATGTGATGTGCTGCTGTCAGAGACAGGTGTGTGGTTTTGGGGTTGGTTTTTTGGTTTGTTTTGTTTTATTTTGGTTTTCTGGGGGGGGGGGGGGGGGTTGGTTTTTTTGTTTTGTTTTGTTTTTTGGGTTTTTTTTTTGTTGTTGTTGTTTTTTTTGTTGTTTTTTTTGGGGGGGGGGGGGTTGGAGTGAAGTCTTGGGCATGGGGGCTGTTGTCTTACGTTCTGTATATGTACTGCAACTGATAATAATAATAATAATAATAAAAATAATAAGAATACAAATTAACAAATAGTATTTGTAGGGCGCATTTCCTCACAATAAAACTCAATGCGCCAATCACTCACCAACACTCGTGCGCATTTTACACAGATGGACAGACGTACACTGTTGAAACTGACAAGTTACACAGGAATTACTGAAGGCTTTGCGAAATAGGAAAGTTTTAAGATTTTAAGAAAGTTTTAAGCTCTAAAAACAGAGTGGGCGCATGTCTCAGATTCAAAGGCAGGGAGTTCCATAAGGTTGGTGCAAAAAAACTGAAAGAGCGCTCGCCAAAAGATTTCAAATTGCGCTTGAGAATTTTGAGAAGCCTGTCGGACAATTACAAGTAAAGAAAACTTTCACAGGCTCTATGACATCAAAACACTCTCTTTGCAATACATGATTCTTATGTGTTCATGTCCAGTGTCAGAGAATGTGTGTGATTCACGTGAGCGTGCATGTTGGGTTTAGCTGGTGGTGCTTTGAGCCAAATATTTGGCATAAAGCGCCTATATTAATGCAATTATTATTATTATTATTATTATTATTATTATTATTATTATTTAGTTGATTCTGTGGTTTTACAAGATACAATAGTAATATCTTGTTTTGTTACAGTAATGTTTTGTTTTGTTTTATAAACCAAGCCTTCTGCTTACCTGATGCCCATTTGCAGTGGCATGGTTGAAGCCCGTCTGGTAGGAGTACATTTCCCGCGGGGAGGGGGGAAAGGCACGGGAAGGGTCCAAGATGACATCGTGGGGGTAGTGGGGGTGCTGCTGATGCGGGTGTTTGCGGTGCATCTCTGATGATGTTAGCTGCACGACAGTGGAGGCTGCATCCTGGTAGATACCATCCTGATTGTCGTTGCTGTTGTTATCGTCGTCACCTGCAGGGCTGAAAGCTTCTTGGTACAGATCTTCAGCGTCACCTGAGGAATAAAGAGAAATGACAATGAAAATGATAATGGTCTTGGTGATTATGCAGACTTCAGTCTTAACACGTTCGTCAGGCTTACGACAAGGCTGGGAAAAACTCTTCCATCAGATTCGCTCCATGCGTCAGAACCAGTCACATGGGACACAACACAGGCTGGTTTGTTTGTAATGTTGCCCTGTGGTCAAACGGCCTTCTGTACAGCATAGTAACTGAGACAGGGTGACAAAGGCGATGCGGCACAAGTTTTTGCCACTGTAAACCACAACTCTTAAAGCGGGTGGGTGGGTGGGTGGGTGTTTAGGAATTTAACGCCCTTTTCCACCACGTAAGGGTGATACCAAAAACGGGGCAACGAGAAAAAGGCCAGCACAAATATTTGGCCCCAGCCGGGATTCAAACTCACGCCGGACCGAGCATTGCGAGTCCAACGCTCTACCATTACAAATCTTAAAGCAAAACTCTCAAATCTGCACAGAAGAATCAGTTGAGCGAACACCCTCAAAGAAACATCACCAGAAAAAAATCCAGATGGAGAATCACTAAAAATAAAACGTTTTCGCCACCAGAAAAAAATTCCTGATTTCCTAGATGCACAAGTTGAAGCATGCACAGGTGCAGTGTGCAGTGTTCACAGTGCGTGCACTAGGAAGAGATGTCGATGTATGAGCGTTTGTGTTAGGAGCACACTTCAGTGGAGTTTCAGGGAAGAAGATTGCTGTACATATCTCCACCACAGGAAACAAATGTGTGCCCAGCTTCCCTTGGGAATAGAGGGTCCTCTCTCTCTCTCTCTCACCTCACACACAGTGTGTGTGTGTGTGTGTGTGTGTGTGTGTGTGTGTGTGTGTGTGTGTGTGTGTGTGTGTGTGTGTGTGTGTGTGTGTGTGTGTGTGTGTGTGTGTGTGTGAGCGACAGATAGAAGGAAGAAGGCAGAAAGAGAGAGAAAGATATAGTGTGTGTGTGTGCGCGCGCGCCGGTGTGTGTGAGAAAGAGAGAGAGAGACAACATGCACTTTTTCCAGTTTCATCAGATTGCACCGAGAACACATACGTCACATGTCAGAATTTGGTGAACACAAACAACACGCCTCTGTCGGTTTTACGAGTAGGCCTGCTAATGCCTTGTAAACTCTCATAACATTCTGCCAGTGCCGTTGGAAAAGATACGTCAAGCGTTTAAAGTGGATTTATAGAACTTGAAGTGTCAGTCTGAAAACCAGCAGAATTTGTTATCTGTTAAGCCAGTGTATTAAATTTGTTTCCATGTCGTTGTTGTTTGCATGTTGTTTTTCCCTTCGCCGGCTCAACGCAGTGCCGTTAACTGGCTGTCTGGAGCGCGCGCGTGCATTCGGCTATTGCTTTTTTTTTTTTTTTCTTTTTTTTTCAGTGCACATGGGGATCGGATTAATGAAACGTGCATGTACATTTCCGCAGGCGCTACTCACTTTCGAGTTGATTATTGGCAACAAGTTGCCAGGTGAAATCTCTCTCTCTCTGGGCTGCAGCAATGCCTACAAGTATTATCCTAATAAACGTTTCACTGATCCTCTCTCTCTCTCTCTCATGGCACACACACACACACACGCACGCACGCACGCACGCACGCACGCACACACACACACACACAAGCAACGTCGAGCCCTCTCTCTCTCTCTCTGTGTCTGCACACACACTGACACACACACCGTGCGCGCACACACACACAAGCAACGTCGAGCTCTCTCTGAAAGAGACGGAGAGCACGCAGCCCCCCCCCCCCCCACAGAGACTGCACACACACACACACACACACACACACACACACACACACACACACACACACACACACCGACTGCACACACTGGGACACACACACACACACACACACACACACACACACACACACACACACACACTGACACACACACCCCGACTGCCGCATCATTTTAACTCTAAGGTTCTTTCCATGCTGGCTCAGTCTTCAGTAAACCGCACACCAAACAGAACCGTATCGGAAACTGACCCCCAAATTGGAAATTTCCCCAAAGAACAAGCACGCACACCCTCGCTGAAACTAGTGGAAATTCCTCTGCCGGCGAAAATGCAGTTACGCATCATACAGGGAAATTCCAAATTGCACCAATCCCCCGCCTCCGATGATCGGCCTGACGGTGCAACCACAAAGCACACTATTCTGTAACGTTCTGAAACAGTAACAGTTTGTCGCTTATGACCTCAACTACAACACTGCGTGTTACTGAAGTGATACTGGATCTGTTTAAACGGCGGGTGTTCAATTGGCTAATTCCATCCCTATTAAGCCAACTTTTCTTTTGGAACAGTTTCGCTCGTGAGTGTGCCTGCACGCTCGAAATATTCTATTCTGATGATTAGTACAGCTCTTAATGAATGTTGTTTACGCTTTGCGCGAGCGGCACAAGCAACGCTGAGTTTTTCGTCTCCGTCAGCGGCGTCACGAATATATGCCGCCGGATAGGGGTGGGTGAGTGGGGGGGGGGGGGGGTGAGTGGGAGTTTAACGTCTTTTTCCACCACATAGGGTGATATCAAAGACGGGGCAACGATGAAAAAGCCAGCACAAATATTTGGCCCAAGCCGGGATCGAACTCACGACCCGAGCATTAGAAGTCCAACGCTCTACCATTCGACCACCCCGGCTCCCCTGCCGATAGGGGCTTTACCTAAGCCACATTGAGTTTTCGTAAGTTACAACGTTGTTCGTAACTGCATGGTGTGACAGACCATCTGGACACTGGCACTGGAGCCAGTGGAGGCGGCATTCTTTTACCTTTTCCACATGTACTATTTCAAGAAGTAAGGCCTTCTGCGGGACTCACTTTCTGTTTTATTTGACGGACTCATAACGGAAGGTGTCTTTAGTACAAATGCTTGAGAGAGAGAGAGAGAGAGAGAGAGAGAGAGAGAGAGAGAGACTCTGAGACTTCTTCGACTTCGACTTTGTCATACTCAGTTGTGAACAGAGAGAGGGAGAGAGAGAACAGTTTTGGTCTTATGCCGACCCTGCTGACCTAGATACAGATCTCTGATATTATGAATTGATACATCTCACTGGTTTGGGTTCAAAAACAAAACAAACAAAAAACCCGAACAAAACGGAAACGAATTTTCCACTGTTTTGTGTGCTACAAGCGCAAACTGTACCAGTGTAAGCGACTACGCTGTGGATAAGCAGAACAAACTAACCTCGTTAAGGGTGGGATCGTCATGGGAATTACAGTGTCGACCCCCTGGAGGCACGGTTGTTCGGTGCATGTACATTAGGACACAAAACTATGATTAATTCCGCTGCACTAGCTAGCAGGCAACGTTCACTTGTCGCAGCGGGGATTCAATCAACTTGACGTGGCCCGCAAGTACTGACTGTTGGTGCTGAAACTGACGGTTAGGCGGCTGTACTGTAAGCGAAAATGTCACTACGGTTGATTCTGTTGAAGCAGTTTCGTGCGGACAAACGCACCAATGAACACTGGAGCAAACGGGTGGAGAGCTAGCATCTTGGGTAGCGTGCATCCCTAAACCATAAGTACCCCCCCACCCCACCCCCAAAAAGACATCTCTTGAAAGCCCACGAAAACAACCGCAATTTTACTTGAAATCTGCAAATCACTAGGAGCCGCTTCAAGCCACTATTATGCAGTCTGGGCCCGCATCATACTATGTAAAACTCGAGGTTAATTTAACCCACGGCTACGGGCCTAACCCAGACTGACTAGGACAAAAGAAACCCGGGCCAAAACAAAATTAAATAAAAAAGGAAGCGAAGAAAGAAAATTCCTCCTAGGCACCGTGCTGGAATGGACCCGCTTCCTGATTTAAAACAAAAAACACACAGAAAAAAGTTAACCCTAGAGCTAGTTTAGTTCGAGGTTAGACTCTAACCCTGGGCTAAACTCCTTAACCCCGACTTTTACATGCGGGCCCTGCAGCGGTCTCGGGCCTAGCGGGGAACTTGAAGGCCCACGCTTTGCGTACTAGTGGCTTGAAGCGGCTCCTGCTACTGGTGTGCAGTGGTTTGTTCTTTTTAGCAAGTCTTGTCATGAAGCGGGCAGGGGGTGATCGGGACCGGGCTCTTAAAGAGTTAATTAACGGGTGTGATGATAGTCGGATACCACGAAACCAACTCAAAGCGATCTGTGAGCACGGTAAGACTGGTAGCATTCGTCTCCTTTAACCACTGGGCCAAATCCGCTGTCAGTGAGAAAAATGGTTGAATTTAGCCAAAGTAGACTGTGGTGCATTATCAGCTTGGTTTTCTTTGTCGTAAACTGCGATCTGGGGAAAGGGACTTCGATGAACACTGTGGTCAGAGACAATGGAGAAGCGGACTAGAGTGCTCAGATATAGTCATACCATGTGACCAATTTCAGTGGCGCTACTGACGGTATCTGGCTGTTGCTTTCTGCTTCCTAGCAACCGCCTAATTCATGTGACGTCCAAGGGTTGTCGCATACAGATGCATGGATTGGAGACGGGGTGAGAGGTGAGAGTAGTGTGCAGGGAGGGGGAGGGGGGGGGGGATAGTGTCCACCATCTCCACCGCTGGTATCCCCAGTGTCAATAAATCAATAAAAGGCTGATTACCGCCCCCCATCACTACCACCACCATTCTCAGTCCCCCGCCCCCTCCCTCCCGCCCCACTCTTCCACCCTGCATTGATACATTACACCCTTGGCCACTGTCCCCTCCCCCCCCCCTTCCACCCCCCACCTCCCCGCAACCTCCACCCACCTCTCGCTTCCAACTGGCCGGGTTCGCAAAATGACCAGGCCTTGGGGCGGTGTGCATAATGTGCGGCGAAATGCACACAACATTCAATCGACAGACCGAATGGGTCTAATAGTCCATGGGCACTACTTGAGGTGTGTGTGTGTGTGTGTGTGTGTGTGTGTGTGTGTGTGAGTGTGTGACTGTGTGTGCGTCAATGCGTGCGTGCCGCATGTGTGTGTGTGTGTGTGCGTGTGTGTGTGTGTGTGTGTGTGTGTGTGTGTGTGTGTGTGTGTGTGTGTGTGTGTGTTTTAACGCAGCCAGTCCTTTATTGTTTATGAGCACAGCGCTATACAAATATTATTTATCATTTATCATTTTTTCACAACAGACTACAAAATATCAGGTTGAACACAACCGCCACGAAAAAAAAAACAAAAAAAAACAACGAACTGTAATTCATCGGTCGTTGAAAAGTCCGCGTTTACGCTTACTGAATGAACCCACAGAAGTTCAGTCAGTCACCCCGTATTCCCAAACGATTGGCCATATTCTTCAAGCGCGTGATTGTGTGTACCTACACAACAAATCAAACCCGAGCTCCGCACACCATGAGCCAAACAAACGACCAGGGACACCGACCGGACAAATCTACTTCTACAACCCACGCGCCACAGTCAAACGTCTGGTCCAACACCATCAGCCAGCGATAATGCGACTACCGGTCAATCCATCAACTCGCGCAGTGCAAGTGACGGTCAAGTACCCCCGCCTCCCTCGCCATATCCAGCCTCTACCACTCAATTACTGTAAAGAAATCGAAAAGGCTAGAACCTCTACCGTTGGATTCAGGAAGGGGTGGGGGGGTGGGGGGGGGGGGCAGGGAGTTGAGGGTTTAACGTAATGATAATGAGGATTTGTCTGGCGCCCAACCTCCTGCTGGAGATCTCGGCGCCTAACTATGGCAAACCCGTTACATTCACACAGTCATACATACAGTCTCAATACATTCTTACAAACATCATGATAATGGTAAAACAGTAGTACTCAGTGACATGATACCTTAATACGCGTGACAAATGTCAGTACACATACGGCCTTACATACATCAGATACATACAAACATACATGCAGTCTAAACGTCCTTTTCCACCATAATTATTGGGTCATATCGATGACTCTGACAAGGCAAGGAGAAAAAGCCCAGCACAAATATTCGGCCACAGCCTGAAAAAGAAGTTGGAGTAACAGGGGGACTTGCACATACGAACTGAAGACATAGCTTCCCTGCCTTGATTAAATAGTGTTAATATGGACGGTTGTCCGTTTCCCCAATAGTTTGTCCAACAGGGCCGTCTCCAATCCGCATATCTTGTAGCGTGGGACGTTAAACCGAACCAACCAACCACCCCTTTGCTGTCTGGTACTGTATTCCCTCGTGGGATTGTGTGTGTTTCCTTGTATCCCACATGGTGGCGCTGCCTCTTGAATAGTTAATGAGGCTCAACTTTCCCGCCACTAAATTCAATACGGTAAGCTGCGATCTCACCATCTGTCTCTGGCGGAGGGCATACCACTACTATCTCTGGTCTCTCGTCAGTTCAGACGACACAAATGTTGTCTGTCTAATGCAGAGGACACAGACAGATCAGTCTACACGTACGAAAGTGTTCCCTGATTAAAGTTTGTTGCAGACAGACAGACAGACAGGCAATAGAGGTCTATGACACAGACTCTCAGTGTGGTGATGGTTTCAACGATCTCCCCGCCCCCCCCCCCCTTCCCCCATCTAAGAATTTGTTGGATCCGCCCCTGACCTTCATGTTAGTGCCGGAGGACATAGCACAGCCTAGCATTGTCGTTGATAACGAAGTTTACGTCCAGGCGACCACCGGTCAAAGCCCTATCATAATAGCGGTTTGGGCAGGAGTCAGTTTTGTAAGGACAACACAGCGGAGTCAGTGGACGGGCGATGTTTGAAGTGTTCTGCATCTGACCGTGATTACGGTCGGACTGTAGCCGTGTGACAGAAAGCAATCGAACTTTACACGTGTAATTTTTTTTATCCGGCTAAAACTTAGGATCTGGGCCCGTATGTAAAAGTCGAGGTTAGGGGTTTTAGCCCCGGGTTAAAGTCTAACCTCGAACTAAACTAGCTCTAGGGTTGCATTTTCTGTTGTTGTTTTGGTGGTTTTTTTTTTAAATCAGGCAGCAGGTCCATTCCACCATGGTGCCTATGCCGCTATAGAGAGACTGTTTTCTTCGGGCTTTCTTCGCTTTCTTTTTTAAATTTAATTTTGTTTTTGGGTTTCTTTTGTCCTAGTCTGGGTTAGGCCCGTAGCCGTAGGTTAAATTAACCTCGAGTTTTACATGCGGGCCCTGGTGTCTCTGGTGGCACAAGGGTGTATTGTTAAAGAGTAAGGAGCGAGCAAAACAAATTAATGGCAGCGCTAGTGAAGTCTCCTGCCTCTGGAGATACGAAAATGTTTTGGTTTGGGTATTCCGAATTAAAAATCTGTTGACGGCAGTCGTTAGCAAAACTCATCCTTTTTTTCAGTCTGAATTACGACATTGTAAACTGATACAGCTGTTGTATATTCATGAACTTCTTGCTATTACGCCGAAGTGCGGAGTGACGAAGGTCCCCCTGCCTTTAGTGTCTACCAGACGGACAAGCAGACAGACGGACACTGGACAGGCAGGCAAGCATGCAGACTGACAGACACACAAATAGATCTACACACCCATGAAAATGAAAGACCCCTAAAATTCTCCCTCCCCCCCCCCCACCCCGTGTGTGTGTGTGCGCCGCGCGCGCTGCATTGCACTGCAGAAATGTCCCCCCCCCCCCCGCAACAACAACAACAAAATCAACCAAACATCAACGAAGGTCAACAGTCTTTCTGTGCATGGCTGAGAGGGAGTGTGTGTGTGTGTGTGTGTGTGTGTGTGTGTGTGTGTGTGTGTGTGTGTGTGTGTGTGTGTGTGTGTGTGTGTGTGTGTGAGAGAAAAGAGGGGGGGGGGGGTAGCACAGCGGACCGGTATAACTGACAGTCCAGAGTCGAAGCCAAGAATCCTCAAGGGGACGAAGGGACACCACCAACCAACATGACAGACGCGGAACCCGGCCAAGGCAAGTGACTAACGCCGTTGACACGAGCGGCTCAGTCAGTCTGGAAGCCGGGAAGAGGAGAACGGACTGAGGAAGGACCGAGAAGGGTGCAGCTGCAACAGAAGCAGCAGTGACAGACACAGAGCTGCTGTAACGAAGCCGGGCTGCCGTTTACAACTGGACCATAGTCCCTCCCCATAGCCCTATAGTCGTTGGGTCGGTTCGTGGTGTGGTGCAGCGGTACTCGCACCGACGATGCCTCGGATCGATGGTGGTCGGTGGTGGGTGGTGGTGGTGGTGGTGGTGGCAGCATCGCCGTGCAGTTGTTGTGCACACAGACAGACTTTTCAGGGATGTGGTGGTGTCGGGGGTGGAAGCTGGGACTGGACCCGACTTGAATACGAACCCAGTCGCTTTGACTGATTCAGTTCTCGTCTGCCTTAGTCGCTGCGCGCTACACTAACAGTAATGTGTTTCCAAGATCTTTGGTAATAGTAATAAATGAATTCTTCTGAATCGGTCTTCAGTATTGTCTTTACAAGATCTCGCTGCTCGAAACAGATGAGGCTGACCGGAGATGGCGAGGGGGTGCGGCGTGTTGGGGGGGGGGGGGGGGGAGGGGTGGTGTGTGTGTGTGTGTGTGTGTGTGTGTGTGTGTGTGTGTATGTGTGTGTGTGTGTGTAAGGGAGGGGGGGGGGAGAGGGGAGTAGGTGCACGGGTAATGCCATCTGCACGAATTTCACTCTTAACTCTTTCGTGACGGGACACTCCGATAGCCTCCACGCATCAAAATTAAATTCTCCATCCATTTATCATTAACTTCATAATCAGTTAAAGATGTTGCGTGTGTGTGTCTTCAATGAAACTTGCTCGAGAGGTTGGTTTACATGTCGTCATTTCATAATGACGTAATGCATTTTATAATTACGTACTAGTAATACATTTTCATGAAGGCGGGTCGAGGCGTGAGCAGTGTTGAGGCAGCGGCAGTCCCAGCCACAATAGCAAACATCGCACGGCTTTTAATTGAACTCTTCAGATCACTCGGAGGCACTTCAAACCACTTGAAGGCGGGGGTATTCAATAACTGATATTGAAACTGAGAACACTGTTAGACTGCAAGTAAATGATGCAATCTTGGCCAGCAAAAAGCCAATATACAAAATGACTAGGTCCAGAAAGGCAAGTACAGCACAAATACACAAGTCAAACGAGCAGTACATGCTGATCCCGGCTGATACTACGAGTCCTGCGAACACAAACACCCCACTTCCCCCTCCCTTCCTCCTCCTCCAACTGTCACACACACACACACACACACACACACACACACACACACACACACACACACACACACACACACACACACACACACCGACCCTCCCCCCACCCCCATCCCCATTACCATGCGAAACAGCATCTTTCCAAGGCTGCCGAATTACTCACGCCGGGTGATATTCAGTAAGCCCGATCAGCATTTCAAAGTTGCAACGGCAACAGATGGCTCTAGCAAAATACGGAGCAACTGTGCCGCCTTTGTAACACACAGTCACGGAAGAATACGCTTTATCCCGAGGGATAAAAAAAGAGCTTTTCGTCAAGAACACAGTCGGAGCGTTGCGCGCCGGCAAGGTGTTACAAAACGCTTATGAAAAAACTCCCGCTCTCTCATCACGCGTTGAAAGCTAATATTTCCGTCAAAACCCAAGCTTTTCCCAAATCAATTCACTGTGCCCAGCGGAAACCCCGTTTCATTCGGATTTCCTTTCTGTTCCATTACAAAGGCGGGTGGAAACTCTACTTTCACACTTGGCTTCCTTGTTGTTTTGGAGAGTTTTGTTCTTCTTATTTTTGTTATTGTTGCCGTTTTGGGTGTCTGGCTGTCCTTCGGGGTCGTAGTCGGTCTAACACATTGTAAAGTTACTATCTCAGCTATGGCAAGTGACTACAGCATTTCATTACTGTGACTGCGGCCGCTACACTGTACCGGCAATGACAAACCCGCTGGTATATTGAAAGGGGCTAACGCGGCTACCATTTTTATGCTCACAGATCATTCAAGTTCTCAGCTGTTTTCGTCGTATCACGCCATTTAAGACACCTGGACAGTGACAGCGTCTGTAAAGCTGGCATCGAGCCAACAGAAGCGTACACGATGACGCGGCGACCCCCCTGAGCGCTCCAGTTGTGTAACAACAGTCGCGGAATCTGAATGTTCGACCGCTCGTGCTAAGTGTAAACAACATTGTAGCGCATTAAGAGCTGTACTAATCATCACTATAGCGTATTTCGAGCGTACATTATAGTGGCTCACGGCTTATACGGCTCACGAGCGAAACTGTTCAAAAACGTAAGTTGGCGGCTAAGCAAAGTCGATGAAATGTACCCATGTAATCAATTACTGAAAAGCTAGTACTAGTAGCTAGGGCCTGAAACTTTCCATCGGTTAAATATGTTAGACTACTGAGTCTGAAACACTACTTACAAATGACCTTGAACGGAAATTCCGACAAAAACGGCCGCAAAAGAGCACAGGAACAAGACCGGTCAATTCGTACAGCTGCAACATTTTGCATTTTGCTGATCTTTTGTTTCTACACAGCTACCAGCTAAAATTACAGGAAACAAGCTTGCAAACTGCACATGGTATGATTATGAACACGACCTATGACCAACCTCAGTGCTCGACCTAACACCTCTGACCTGTGCGCGTCGGTGACCTGAAGACAGGTTGTAGATCTAGCAAGGGAAAGATTATTAGTCAACGAAGGGGGGGGGGGGGGGGCTTCTCGTTTTGGGAGGCCGATTCACTATATTCAAGCACATACATAGGGCGACCCCAGCTAGGGAAAGATCAGGCGGATGTCCGGATTACAGGGTGTGTGACCTTGTCGCCATCTTATCATGACATCGTAAAATGACACCGACACAAGTCAAACAAACCGGCCGTCAGTTATAAAGGTTATGGTCAGCAGGAAACACGTCGATGGGAAGGCGGGGGGGGGGGCGTACCCCCCCCACACACACACCTTATGGAGAGAGAGAGAGAGAGAGAGAGAGAGAGACACACACACACACACACACCCTCAGCGACCCCTCCCCGACACACACACACACACACACACACACACACACACACACACACACACACACAAAACCGGCATACACAAGAGCACTAACAGCGCTTGTAGGCTGAGCGCGGGACCCCAAAGTAAATGGCGCTCATAGATGTATTCTCCCGCTTACAATGCATTATATGCAGAATCATGCACTCGTACTGTACTCCCATGTGGTCCGGCAAACACGTTGTCAGTAGATCTGTGGTCGCATCAGTGGAACAACAAGGAAAATGGTCGTTATCTCCGAAGACAGTTTTTTCTGCATACTATGTCACATTTCATAAACTAGGACAGTCGCTTTAGTAATCCCCCACCCCCCCACCCCCAACAAAAAAAAAATGCTGTGTGTGTGTGTGTGTGTGTTGGGGGGGGGGGGGACGAACGAACTTTATTTATTTTCCGACGGAAGTGATTTAACCAAACAATGATTAATTTTCAATCAGTCGTTGCTATAGCAACAATAAATAAATAAAATAAAATAAAGACTACGATAGCCAAGGGGAAGGGGGGGTTCGAGGGTACAAAGAATCCTCATACGTAAATATGGGGACATGACCAAACTGCTCTATCTTTCACGACAAAACCCCAGGCTTTTTGTGCAAATTAAAACAAAATGACGTGCCAGTGCTCGGAAAACGAACCAAGGAATACACAAATACGGGAGGGATATGACCAAACTGCCAACCTGCCCTATCTTTCACGACAAAACCCCAGGCTTTTTTGTGCAAATAAAAACTACATGACCTGGACTGAAAAACGAACAAAAAAAAAAAAACCAAAAAAAAACCACACACACATAAATACGAGAGGGATATGACCAAACTGCCTACCTGCCAAATCTAGAGTCAGACCGCGGCGCTGATCAGCAATACTCGATCTAATACTAAACACACACACAGCCAGACAGCGAGAAAATAGGTTCCGTCTGATAGACGACAAGCTGAAAACCCCGCCCCACCAATCCCAGGTGAATATAAAGGCCTTTGCTTGCTGTTCGCTTTCTATAATTCTGAGCAGAGATGGCGGGCTTTTTTCTTGATTGCCTCCAGGACACGCGGGCTGTATCGAACTGACCCGTACCGTCTGCCAGACTCCACGTCCAATACAGTACCACGGGAGTAAGCCAGGATGGCGGGGAGGTATGCCTGTGCTACCGCGAATCAAGTTTTGCTCTAACGTACTGTCATTGGTTCCTCACAA